>JAABKJ010002655.1:1552705-1747733 GCA_011634705.1 Andricus grossulariae | reverse complement strand
AAATTCGCGTAATGTCGCACAATCATCCTCTTTTACAAGTGCTATTTCTGTGGTGGCTTGCATGCCCTGATGAACTATCGAATCCTAACGTAACGATGAGCCTCAAATTACTTAAATTATTCTTTCCAACTTTGAAGCAACATTGTCGCATAAAAGTTCTGCAGTTTTATTCAACATGCTATGCAGTGAAATCATTACCTTACTTCTGACTTTTTATAATCTGCAGGCTGACATTCAATCATAGCTTTTTTAATTTCCCGGTATGATGGGTATCTGGAACAATTCCTTTTTCGATTGTCGTTTGACATATGTCAAACTGACATATACTAATGAACTTTTAAACTGGACATGAGCGAAAAAATGAATAAAAAAATTACGCGATAACATTTAACCTCAAATGGAATTCTCCCCAACAATTTAAGTTAAAAAAGTTGATTTTTAATTTTAAAAAACAACCCATTTTTAACAAAATAGATAGGTTTATCGAATAGTTGCATTTTCAGCTAAAAATATCAATTTTCAATTAAATGCATATATTTCCAGCTAAAAATATAAATTATGAATCAAAAATGGTATAGGTAAATTTATAGTTAAAAAAAAGAATTTAAAAAAAAAATGTCAACCTGAATGATAAATTTTTCAATAAAATGATCAATCTTCACCTAAAATAGATACATTTTCAATCAGGCAAATTAATTTCTTACTCAAAAATACGAATTTTTAATTGAAAACATCAATTTTTATCCAAAAATGGGATGCTTCAATTTTAAGTTAAAAAGCTTAATTTTCGAACTGACAAAAAACGACTTTTCAACATAGTATTGGAATTTTCAACCAAAACGGATTAACTGTCAACCAAACAATCGTAATTTTCACAAAAAACATTAATTTTCAAGAAGTAAGGGGGATTTTTAATCATGAACGATTTTTGAGCCAAAAAAGAAAAAATTGCAACTTGATTTTCTAATTTTCAAGTAGAAGCGACAAATTTCCTACCAGACAGTTTCATTTTTAAAACAAAAATATAAATTTTTCAAAAGAGAATTAAATTTTCAACCTAATAATTGAACTTTTAACCAGACTAGATGAATAATCAATCAAAAATAAATGAGTAGACTTTTTAACAAAAACCAAGAATTTTCAACCAAAAATAAATGGATTTTCTTATTGCGTTTTCTTAAATCAGTTCGCATTCAAGTGGGAAAATGTGGAAAAGAGGGAAATAGGGAAAATAATGTGAAATCTGCGATAATTAAATAGGAATTTTGATGATTTATAGAATACAGCATAACAGTGACAATAAAAATTGGAGTTCATTCTGGAAATTTTGCTCAGTATATAAAGTTAATTTTCCACTGCACACTTTTCGTTTTTGGACTGCACCCTGTTTGATATCAATGATCTTCACATGTTATCATCATTCAAATAATTATAAAGCTTCACTTTTTACAAAGAATATAATTAAATAATATATTTATTGCATTAAATTCATTTGTGCACGATCATTTAACTTTGAAAATTTTAATTAATGTATTATTATGAATTCGGTTAGTGCGCGTGTAGTTGTAATTTCTAATTTAGTCAGTATATTTATACTAATTACACAGCCGCACAAAAATACCTTGTGGTCTGTGTGTTAGAACATATTTATTATATGTTTTTGGGGTAGCTGAAATCGAATCCGAAGTCCATTTTACATCATCACTCAACATACTGAATACACCTCAATCTTATAACCATACATTTCAGTAACCACATAACTCTTACAGCGCAATCTATCATGGCCATCTATTTATCGTGGCATGCTACAAGACCCATCTGTAATGGGCTATTTGGGCTTGGATTAAAAGATTTTTCAAGGTTATGTCAAAAACCTGACATGATAGGGTAAAATGAACTTCAGATTTGGCTCCAGCCACCCCAGAAATATATAATAAATATAGTCTGACCCCCAGGCCAGAATTTTTGTTTGTGTGACTTCATTCTGAATGTACAGTAATTAGTAGAATTCCACTAAAAAATATGTGAAATAATTAGAGCCTTAGGAAAGATAAGTTTAAACAAATAAAGATGTGTTTTTCTGGAATCTTTGTGTAAACTGTGAGCGTAAGCTGACATAATTTTCGAAATCCCACTATTTGTTCTATGTCATATAAGTTTGCAAAAAAATATAACAAAAAGTCTGCGTGAAACCTGATTGTTAAATGAATAAGTGTTTTTTTCAAGGCTTCAATTTAGGAGGCAGAGTGAGATAGTAACTTGCGGCGGTCCATATACGACGTGGTTATTTCTTTTGGTGTCATATTGTGTCATCTACTCTAATAAAAATGAGAATCACCACTGGTACTCTATTCCTCGCTTGTGCCGTTTTCCTTGATTTTACTGGTAAATATATAATATTATAACATCATATCGATAATATCTTGTACACTAGAAAATGAACACGACTATTCTTCTATTCTGTCTCACGTAATTTTTAAATTTAGTTATAAAATTTATAGTAATACAAAACTTTTCTATATCTTAGTATTCATCTCTTTCTTTCAATGTTCTACCAAGTCACGGAATCTCGTATACATTTACAACGAAGAAATATGAATTATCATTAAAAATATCAAAACAATTCAAATTGTTGAATTTTCAACCAATTAGATCAATTTTATACTATGAAGATTGATTTGCTACCAAAAAATACGAATTTTTAACGAAACAGTTAGATGCTCAAACACTCAACAACGTTTAGGCTGACTTGAATTATTCTTCACATTTTGAAAAATCTTTCAAAATTGAGAAAATTGACTTGGTCAAATTTAAAAAATCTGCCCGTTGTGCGGACACATTCTGATTGCGCGCGGCTCGCTTCTCTTACAACTTTGAGCGCGCCTAGGGCGCGCGTCTGCGGATTCTCGAGCTTCGCGCTCAGTTTTTGTACTACCCCCACATTTGTGCACAGAACTCTTAAAATTAAACGCCAGAGCATCGACAACTTTCATTTGGTGATTGTGAATTCTCTTTTGTTAAAGCTCCTTCGGCTTTAAAGAACACATTTTCATTACGTTTCTCGTGCTACCCACTCGATTTTGTCAAAAATGTGAACTTTTCTAGATTATGTTCAACACTATTAAATCAAATGTATATCACATCTATCTGTGCACCTTTCTGCTTCCCTGAGAATTCATTGCCATGTTTTTGTAATTCAAAAAAAGTGTCCATGCTATAAAAAAACGATTTTGTTATTAAAAACTTTATTCCACAAAATTGACTTGTTAATTTTCAATGTATTTTTATAACGAAAGTTTGTAAAAAATTTGTGGACCTTTTTCGGTTGAAAAAGTTTGGTATTTTAATTTTTTTTGTCTCCTGTGTCGTTCTACCAAAAATTTAATTTCTTGATTCTTAGCATTATTTTGTGTGAATGAAAGAAAAGCTACTCCCCCTGTGTAAAAATGACTAATCACAAATTTGTAGATCTTTTTGAAATAAACGAATTTTGACCATTAATTTTTTATCGTACCTTGTGTCGTTGTTCAACAAATTTTCTTTTCAATTTCCAATATTATTTTTTACGACCAAAACAAAAACTACGCGGCCTATAAGAAAATTAATATTAAATTTTTAATTCCTTTTTGCATAAGCAATTATTGTCTATTCCTTTTTACATAGCTTTTGCCGTTTCTCTGAAAACTTAATTTTTTTCACTCTGATCTTATTTTTCAAGATTAAAGCAAAAATTAAATTTTGTTACATTCAATGTTGTGATCCACGGCTAAGATAAAAACTACGCGTTCTATCAAATAGTGTTTTTATCAACAAATATGTAGATCCTTTTTGGGGGCACAACTTTTGTCAACCGATCTTTTTTTGTATCTTGCATAGTGTGACTGCGAAATGGAATTCTTTCTCCATTCTTTTTTGTGCGATCAAAATTTAAATTTTCGATTTTTCAAAACAATTCAAAAAGTTCTCATGATAGACTTGTAGGGCTTTCAAAAAGTTACACAAAAGGCATGCTTCCAACGTGAAATATCTGAAAAAAATATATGTTGCATGCGACCATAAAATAAAGTACACGTATTTTTGCATCTTCACGAGAAGTTAATTTGAAATAGGTAACCGCCCTTAAGTGGATTCTATTATATTTCTGCAAAATGAAGTTAGTTTCACGTAAAAATCCGAGCGGAAAAATTTCTTTACAAAGGGGGTTGAAAAATGGTAATTTCTCAATTTAGTCGAAAAATTTCATGGTGGTAAACTACGCCAGGAAATGTTACGAGTATACAAGAAAATAACCAAATAGGTGTAAATTAAGGTAGAAAAATCTGAAAAAATATATGTTACACACGATCATGAAATAAAGTTCAGGTGTTCAAGCATTTTCCCGAGAAATTACTTTCAAGGGGGTAATCACCCTTAAATGCATTTTATTATGTTTTTTTGTAGATTAAAGAACCTTGTATTATACATATTAGTTCATATTTTTAGAAACATATAAATTGCATTCTCAACTAATCGCAGAACGTTGAACTGATTAAGCGGCTATTTTCCTCGACCCACTTATCTTTGCGAATATATTCACACATGCACGAAGTTTAATGTATTTGTTTTTCAGGGGCCAGTCTTATTTTTAGAAAGCAAGCTTTCGTGAAAATTGTGAATAATCGACCAGTGTTGCTTTCATATTTCTCGTGTTAAAGAGTCAATTTCTTTGTTTCGGCAGTGAAACATAATAGTGAACAGTGTATCTTGTCTAATAAGCTCACCGATAAATCCCTTAAATGTAATACAACTTTCGTTAGTTATATTCTAAGCCGTGAATATACCTGACAGTGAAGTTAATGATGCAGAAAAGCAACTGGCAGATCAGTTTCAAGCAATATTAATTCATGCCATGAATTAGTTCATTGGCGTTGAAATTGTAGAAGAGAATACTTTAGACTTTTCAGAACCATACAAAGACTGGGAGCCTTTCGCTGTGAAAGACACTTATGCAGAGTGGACTTCTAAACTTGGTTCTAGAACAGATGAAGCTGTTTGTACGAGAGATGACGAAGATGTTGACTTCGATTATAAGGAGAGCGTACCAGAGTTTTGAAGAAGCGGAACAAGAAAAAGTAATCGTGAGTTAAGTGCTGTTCAACATCGGTTCAGAAAAGTAACACCAGTACGTCAATTGAGGCGATGGGCAGCACAAGTAAATAAAGGAGGTACATATACGGAAAAGTTAAATCATATTGCGCAGTATACAATAAACAATTGTAAAATTTAATTGATGCTGGTATGGTAGTTTACGATGTCGACCTACAGAAATAGGGCCTACATGCTAAAAAGATCCTTGGTTTTGAAGATACACGATTTAAAGCATCACACTAGTGGGTTTGAAGATTTAAACAAACTCATGGAATAGCAGCCAGAAAAGTCAATAAATTCATCACCAGAAAAACATTAGAAGATAACGAAAAGTTAAAAGTAAATACGTAGAATTTTGTGAACGAAGTGATGATGTACGTCTCTCAATATGAGAGAGAGCATGTTTATAACTCGAATCAACGTGGATTCCAGTTAGAAATGAATTCTGGGAGAACATTGGAAATTGAAGGCACACGACAAGTCGAACTTGTTGTCCAATCTATTTCTTCTAAAACTCACAGCTACACTATCCAACCCGCGATTTCTGCGGATGAAAAGCTTCTATCTCCACTTTATCTTGTGCAAAAGAGCCAGGTGGAAAATTTGTACCCATTGTGCAAGAAACCATTTTCAGCCTATAAACGTCTTTGTAGCTGCATCCAAATCTGAAAAGCTTACATCTGGAAAATTTGTTTATTTTGAATAATTTTAAGTCCTAAAATGAATTTGTTAAAGTCATTTAATTTTACAAATTGTATTTTCTGCAGAACATTTTCAGAGCTGGTTAGAAAATGTTTTTTTCAATCCGAAGGTAGGGCCGACAAGGGTGTTGCTCATAGACTCTTAGATTGGACACTGCTCAGAAGTTGTACGGCAAGCAACACCAACTGAAAAGAATATTATTTCTATGATTATACCAAAAGGCATTGGTGGAAATGTTCAGACCCTTGATGTCTACGAATTTTGCAGGTGGAAAACTATGTACGACATTTTTTAGATTCAGTTATACTTTTAGACTATGATTTAAATCTGCACATACGAAATAATATTATAAAGTTACAGTCTTTAGTATATAATCAATTATCTTCACCAAAGTATCACATTCTATTTAAGTACTCCTGGTTTAAAAGTGGTTACGTCGTAGAAAGAGCAAGTGAATTTGTGAAATAGGTAGATTTTTACTTCAAAACATTTTCTAACGCATTATATGAAATTCCAGGATTTCAAAATGTAGCCGTTATTAGATGCTCGTATTGCAAAAAATCTTTGTGTTTTTAACATTTCTTCGAAGAGCATTACTACTGTACCACGTACAATGAATAAACAAGTCTAATGATGATTTTTTGTTTTATCCATTTTATTTTATTATTGCCTTCAACATACATTTTTTTCAGCTTTTCAGCATAAATTTACAACTATTCGGTCATTTACTTATATAATTGTAACTTATCTTGGGTTGTTTAACCCCCATACAAATGTTGATTAAATTGAGAAATTCACATTTTTTACCTCTCATTGTGAGAAAAAATTTTCGTTTCTATTTCGTTCGCAAAATTACTTCAGTTAACAAAACAATAATGAAATTTCCTCGAGGGTAGTTACCACTTAGAAATTCGTTTCTCGTGAGAATACAAAAATACATAAAATTTATTTTATTGTCGCATGAAACATATATTATTTCCAGATTTTTCGGGTTGAAATCATGCCTGTTTGTCAATTTTTCGTGTAATTAAAAATAATTTTGGGGTAGATAACCCCCATAACTAATTTTTGACAAGTTTGAAAAAATTACATTTCTTATCTCTCATTGTGAGGACATTTTTCCAGTTGGAGAGCATATATATGTAAAATCGAAGAAAATCGGAGGGGGACACCTACCTACCGTTTTGTTTAAATCCCCAAAAAAATTCTCCAAAAGGCGAAATCGTATTCTGTATATCAGTATATTTTTTTAGAATTCGTCAGAGAATGAAAATGAATAATAAATTTTGAGGATAAATAATTATAAGCCACTCTTATTGGTCCCCAAAGAAAATCCCATTAGGGACATATTTTAATTTTACGTACTATTGCGGTTTTTTTTTAAGTCGCGAAATGAACGTTTTTTCTAGATGTTATGAGTTTTTTGATCAATTTTAACAATAAAATAATGTGTTCAAATAATTTGAAAATCATATAAATAATGCGTCTTTATTTGAGCATATAGTTTACAAATTGAAGAGTATTTGAACAAAAAATTTTAAGGGTTAATAAACCAAAGTTTATATGGTTTCAACATTTTTTTTAAACTTCTCAATATCTTTTTTAATGATTTGCACTTTTTCCTGAAATTGACAAAAAGTTTTGAAATTAAAAAAATTGACTGAAATCTTTTAGATTTTTTTTTATAATATTTAGAAATATATTGCTACGAAACTTGCTCAGTTTTGCTGAAAAATTAATTTTTCCAAATAAAAAATCATTTGCAATTTTCCCAGGCATCTTAAGAAATTCTTTTTATTCTATTGAAACAATTCAAATGTAATTATTGAGTAGACTGTAAAGAATTTTTGAAGGTTTTAAGAGAATACAATTCTTTCAATATTTCTGGAAATAATTAAAATGGCTTTGTTTTAAATGATTAATATTCAGGTTCCAAGATTGACAAAGATGTGAAAAAATAAAAGAGTGTTGTTAAGCTGTTCAGTCACTCGTCTTTACGTTCAAACTACGTGCTAGACTTTCGACCTTATTTATATACCTTTTATCCATTCTTCAAAATACTTATTCATGAAGAAAATTGTTTTTGTAAATCATAATTTGTTTAATCATGTTTATAAAAGTTTTAAACAAAAATAAAAAAATAGAATTTCTCAAAATGGATTCAAGCGATTTTGCTGGATCAAATGTATCTTGTACAGGGTATTAAGGCAACTACAAAAAAAAAAAACTAATTCCTTGTACAAGAAGATGTTTGAAAAACATATTCTAATTTTCTAACAATTTTTCGGTAATGAAATTTTGGTGGCTACCTGACCAGTTTTTTCTGTAATACACTCATACTTTCAAGTTAACAGATATATTTTGTTGGGTTACGTTCAAAGGATCACTTCGTGGTAAAAAATAATGAATAAAAAATTATTGATCCTAATTTTTAAATATTCATTGAGAATGGGGGGCCAACTGAATTCATAGCGAATAAAATAGTTTAAAGATGTTAGCTACCCTTACACAACACCTTCTATCCAATCATGCAGAAGACAGGCCTCATTTTTTAAATTACCAATCAAATAATATAAAATATCACACATAAAATGATAAAAATAGTGAGTTTGATTTTCTTTATTCAAAAATTTAAAAACACCTGTAGTTCGGGGAATGAAAAACGAAGATGTTTGGCGTTTCTTAATTTTTGAATATTGAAAATCAAACTTGCCATTTTTATCATGCCTGGTGTACATGTAGGGGTGGTGGGTTTTGAAGATTTTCATGAAAGGTTTTACCCAGCCTATAATTTGTGACACAAAAAAAGAAGATATTTTATTGTATTTAATTGATCATTTTCGAAAATTATAACTATATTTTGCTTGTCTAAATACTAGGTGATGTGCAAGGATATTTAGCTCCTTAAAAATTTACTTTCGCTAATCTTTTTTTTTAGCACTGAAGTAATCCATCGAACGTATCCCAAAAGTTATATCCATATTGTGACGTTGTAAAATTTTAATAATTTTGTAACACAAAATTTATTTTAATTTGTTCAATGTAATTTATTTAACTTGTCAGTAGTCTCAAAGACTGCACGGTATTCCTGGATTGTGTTTTTATTTTATTATCTCTACATTTAAGTATAGATTCTGTTTTTTTTTTCAAAAACCAAGATTTTGCTGATAAAGTCAAAATTTCCCCCACCCTGTGCTGTCAACTTGATGTTGTATGAACGAATGCTTCTGATCGTACCCGAGGGCTTTGAATAATTTCTTGTAATGTTTTCATGTGATAGCTTCTTTTCTGCTTTCAAAAACTATTCATAGTATAAAATGATTCATTTTTAGAAAATTCCTATAATTTTTCACGTGTACATCATGTCTACGTGTCCATCTGTAAAAAAGGAACTTTGAAGAATATTCAAGTTACTTAAATCAATGACTCTTAATGTAACATTCAATGACATCAAATTCAAAATGAAAAAGTGTGTTAAATGATGACAAACTCACATATATCAATAAAGTGTATAACTTCATTGAGGTTACATGCAGACAAAGTGAATGAATAAACTTGAGGATTATTTTATATTATAATTTGAAAATTGCGTGAGACAAAATTTTTTTTTTCTTTTTCCTTTCCTTATTTGTGTGTATCATTGCTCAAATGTTATACTGAAGGCAAAAAAATCAACATTCTTGGTTAGTGTTTTTGTAAATTAAGGTTATCTACTGTTGATGATCATCTGATGGAGGGTAGTCCGCCCTACATCTTTTATCAATATTAAATTTCGCCTAAATAGTTATATTTCTTCTTACAGAATTAATACTATGTCAACGTCGTATGACTCTAGAAGAATTATTTCCTGGATACAACGGTGTCTTGCCTGCTATCACAGAATGTACAAGTGAAATTATTCAACCTTTACAAAATTTCCGCAAACTAGGTAATAGCCATATGGAACATACAGAGGCACCGTTCTTAGTAAGGGATTATGTCATCGTTGGACACGAAAAAAATGGATATATTTATCCGCTAGGCGATTTGTTTGAAGATGAACTATATATGCGATATATCGTATTTGACACAGCTCACGACCAGTGGGTTACTCTGTCCGCTGCGGAATATCATAAAATGGGTCCATACCGTGTTTACTCACTTGTTCGTGCGCGCGATTCATTTTCTGCTTCACTAAAACCAACATCGAACGATCCGACATACCAAAGAGCATACCTTGAAGCATGCAGAGAAGCAAACCGTGCAGCAGATGGCATAGAAAGATTAGTAACAAGAGATGTACAACCTAACAAACCAACCCCAACATATATGTTTGCAGAAATCAAAAAAGAATTCATTAGTGTGTATGAAAGTGCATTCCGGGCGTATTTGCACAGAGTACAAAACAATCCAAACCAGCATCATTAATCAAGTTTAGAAAAAGAGAAAATATCATAGGTTCGCATTTTATAACAGAAACTTGAAAAACAGAATGCCTAGGTAATGCACATTGATCAAGACTCTCCAAAGGTAGAATCTTAACACATATGATTTTGTTGCACGAGCGAACACCTGCGATAACAACAACCGTTGTTATGAAATAAAATCTACCGAAAAAAAGATTAATAATTTCAAAACTCTGAACCGAAAGGTTCAAGATATATATGACTAGAATCATAAATGAAACTAATATTTTGTACTTATTTGGAAATCTAACAAGAATTATTTGAAAAATGATAAGCAGTTTCTTTGGGAAATTGCGCCAAAAAACAATTTTTTTGTTTTCATTCAACGAAATTATTTGTTTATCTTATTTGGCTGGTTTTAAAAACCGTTTAAGTTATTTGAACAAAATTTGTGTTTAGTTGACCAAATTCTTTTACTTGAATCAATCAAAGTTTCTGATTGAATCGCTTTGTTGATGTTAACAAATATTTTATTGATTCAAGCAAAATTTTTAGTTGGACCTAAAAAAAGAATTTAAAAGAGCATTTCACTAGAGTCTAGCAAAAGATTTGGTTATTCAACGCAAATATTTTATTGTTAGCATCTTAAAAGTCACAGACCCATACGCATTAGAGGTCGCGCACATAATACGTAACGCCTTTTTATTTTGTTTGAATAAAGTCAAGAATCAAATTTTCATGAAGCCAAAAGCGATACAAGCACAATCGAATCTGATCAATCTTTCGAAAGTTATCGTGCGAACACGATACTACATACTATAGACAGACAGACAGACGGACGGACAGACAGACAGACACATTCGTAAAACCCGTTTTTTCTGACTCAGGGGGCCTCAAAACGTCGACATTCAATTGAATCCGCGAAAGTCATTTTTCACATAAAACCAATACCTTCTCATTGAGATGAGAATGTAAAAAATTCGTGGAGGTAAATGACAATCAGCCAGAATTCTGCGTGATTTTATAGATATTATTAAGTTTAATTTTTCCTTTACGCATGACGCGTAATGACTTAATTTATTTGCAAAGATTTTCTTTGACTGATTCTTTAGGGATATCGTGTAAAGGAGGAAAGAAAAAGAGAAAACTAGCTGAAAAGTATTATTCTAAAGCGGCAGAAGGAACCTAAAAATAATTATCATTAAATCTTGGTGTTAATTGAACAATAAATAATTTTCAGGTTAATGACTGAGATTGGTAAGATTTTATGATCAATGATGATATTTAAAAAGTTTCTTTTCCAAATCTTAATTTTTATAAATTTAAAAAAGTAAAAAGTTTTAAAGGAACGATTTAAGTGGAAGAAGTATATAATGCCGGACAAGAATCGATTTCAAGTAGAAAATATACAGTTTGGCAAGACTGACCAATTTTTGTAATGCATATTTACTGTTTTAAAAAATTGTAAAGTTTTGGATAATTTGTTGTCACGTAAAAAAATAATAGTAAGATAATTATATATTTTCAGTAGAGAATTATATTGTTGTAAGAAAATTGTCTTATCGAATTTTTCAAAAGACCATCAGGCCAATATTTTGCTATATATTGCATTTTTTGCGAAATATTTCGGGAACGGTCAAAAACGAAGTCATACTGGTAATATGAATCTGTATAACAATTTTTCGAAATGCTTGAAAGGATCAAAATGATTGATTTTATTTTACAAGTAAAGTATGTAAATAATATGTTTGTACGTTTCGTGTTTTATTCTAGGCGTTTATCAAATGAAATCCAAGAAAAGAAATTGACTTGGTGTTTATATTCTATTGCTGCTAGAAACATTCATCTTTGCAAAACTACCCTAGTAGAATATTTAATCCAAAATTTGTTAAATAAAAAATAGAAGGTAGGGCATGGAATTTGAAATGGAAGAAATAATACAACCAGATTTGACTTCACGTTAGTGAACGATGAATCGCAGTTCAGTCCCTCTATTCTCATAGGTGCCATTTTTTCCCGCTCGGTTTTTAAATTCGTTTTTCGCATGACCGTCTTCCAGGACGGCAAAAGCTTTCGAATGTTATCTGGCATATCTCTGCTCGGGGATCTGGAAAAACGAGCACATTCTCAAAGGGGGAACAAGTTGGTTTGAGCAGAATGAGATAGTTTCTTACTGCAAGGTCGACAACGGTAGAATATCCCTAATAAAACTGTTCACGTTCACGTTCACAATACAATACGTGTTCTCTCAAAGTTTCGTATATAAAACCAACCATGAAAAGAAAAAGAAAAAGAATTCATTGAAATCGATAAGTATTTCATGCCACGTTACTCATGTAATGTTAATTAAAAAAAGTAAAGAAGACGTGCATGATGAATGTGAAGTATTTGAGGAGGGATGTTAAGACAACGATTTGAATATTAAAAAAAAAGTTATTTTATTATTATTTGCAACAGTATTTACTGTAATTTACCTAATAATATTAGTATCTTACGAAGATTTTATAAACTCAGGGAACGAACACATATGGGCATTTACACGGAAGTGTGATTATCTCCAACAAAAAGTTCCAAAACAAATCTTAAGGCACACAATTCAAAATTTTTCTCTTCATTCTAAATACATATAGAAACGCATATTTGAGAATGGTCAATATTGCACTATCTTCTTAATTGATTACAGATATATAACGAGTGTCTGTAAAGAAATAATGCGGACATTATTTGAAAAATTCGAAACTTTATTACTAAGTTTTAAGTCATCATACTTTACCTTTTATTTTAAATCAAGGTCGGTTATTTTTCCAACACTGAAATTATACCCTGAAGATTTAGAATATAACAGTTCGTAAATTAAACAGTTCGAAGAAAATTTATTATCTTATTTACTATTTCTACATCATTAAACTATCATTTAAAATATATTACTTGCAAAAAACATCATGCATAATTATATACAAATTATTTTTTGTTTCGTTTTTCACTAAAATTTGATAGAAAAAAGGAATAAAGTGAAACCCGGATTAAGCTCCCCTGGATTGTGCCTTTCCGAGAATTGACACCGCGCCGTGCGGATACAGGAGGGAGATAAAACGGGAGGGAGACAAAATAGTTCCGAGTCTCTGGATTTAACGTCAAAGTTAGCCCCAAAACCGGCGCTAAATCCAGATTCGACTGTATTTATTTATCGCAGGCGTCACAGTCTTTCCCCTTTTCTGATTAATAGAGCCCAATAAGAAAATACAACTATTTTGGTTGAAAATTTATGATTTTTAGTTAAAAATTCATCTATTTTATTGAAAATTTGTCTTTCTGGTAGAAAAATAATCCACTTTGTTTGAAATTTAACTATCTGGTTGAAAATTCATGTATTTTGTTGAAAATTTGTCTTTTTAGTTTCAAAATTAATCTATTGAGTTCGAAAATTCAACTCCTTGATTGAAAGTTGGACTACTTTCCCGCAAGTTAATTTTCTTGATCAGAATTCATAATTTTAGTTAAAAACTTATCTCTTCAGTTGAAAATTAAACTACTTTATTTAAGATTTTGTTTTTGCGGGTGAAAATTTAATTATTTTGTTAACTGAAAATTTAATATTTGGTTGCAAATTCAAATTTTTGTTCGAAAATGAACATTTCAGTTGAAAATTCAACTGTTATGAAAAAAATCTTTTTTTTTTGTTTGAAAATTCATTTCTTTAACTGAAAATTTAACTATTTCAAATATTTTTTGGTTGAAAAATCAACTATTACATTTTTAATTGAAAATTCATCTCTTTGGATGAAATTTGAACTAGTCTGTTGAAAATTAGTTTTTTTATATAAAAATAATTTTTTAACTGAAAATTGAACGATTCGGTTAAAAATCCATCGGTTTGGTTGAAAATTCAACTGTTTTGTTGAAAATTAACCTTCCTGTTGAAAATTTATCGGTTTTGTACAAAATGAGCCTTCTTGGCTTGAAAATTCAACAACTTGGTAGAAATATAGTTTTTTTCATAGAAAATTCGTTTTTTTTTGTTGATGAAAACTAATTTTTTAAACTGAAAATTGATTTATTTGTTGAAAGGTTCAACTGTTTGGCTGAAAATTATCTTTTCTGTTGAAAACACAACTGTTTTGTAGACAATTAATCTTTTTGACTTAACAATTCAACAACTTGGTAGAAAATTCGTTTTTTATCGAAAATTAATTTTTTTCACTGAAAATTCAACTATTCTAATTTCAGTTGGAAATTAAACTCTTAGGTTGAAAGTTGAACTACTTTTCTACAAATTTATTTTTTTGGATGAAGATTAATAATTTTAGTTGAAAATTCAACTGTTTGTTTGTAAGATAACTTTCCTGTTTAGAGCGTATCTTTTCGGGTGGAAAATTTAACTTTTTTGAGAAAATTCATCTCTTTGGCTTAAAAATTGACCTATTTGGTAGAAAACTAATTTTTTTTTAATTGAAAAAATTTTTTTGCATATAATTTGTTCAAATTAGTTTTTTTATCACATAAAATTAATCCCCTTGATTCAAAATTTAACTATTTTATTAAAAATGTATGTATATTGTTAAATATTTGTCCTGTTTGGTAGAAAATTGATCTTCTTGATGGAAAACTCAACTATTAAAAAAAAAATTAGGTATATTTCGATGAGAGTTTGTCTTCTCTTGTAAAAAATTAATCTTTATGGTTGAAAAATCATCATTTTGATTATAAATTCGAATATTTGTTTGAAAATTCAACTGTTATGTAGAAAGCTTGTCTTTTTGGCTTCAAAATCCAACATTAGAGACACATTTTTTTTTGTTGACTGTAAAATCTTTCCTATTTGAAAATTCAACTGCGTTCTTCATAAGAAACGATATGATTATACCAAGCCCCCCTCCCCTAAATCGTCTCACGTTATTTTTGGATGCTCGTCAAATCAATCCCCTAACAAAAGGTTTCCCCTAACAATGTTGCAAAATTCTGAAAAAAGTTTCCGTAATTTATGTACGCCCCCTAACAAGAGCATAAAAGAAGTACTGAAAAGTATCTAGAATTTTTTATACGATTTATAAAAAACCTTTGAAAAAATATAAGTTTTTATCTTCTTATTATGGAATTACTTTGGTACTTAATTATTTTATGGAATAAAATAAAAGTTTTAGAGAGTTTGTGGGTTCTTGTGAAGAGGATTAAAGAACAGTCGACCTGAATATTGCGATTTTGTAGGTTCTTAATAATGAAACGTGAAAGTCGCGAAAATGAATAGCTGAAAACAGTCTGCAAATGTCGATAAGCGGATTATTTTCATTAGAGAGAAAAAGGTTTTTTTCATTTTATCGAGAATTCAGGTCTGTGGTGACTGCATGGTAGCTATAAAATAAGAAAGTAAACTCGTAAACTGTAAGGCCTCCCTTCGCCTATTCAGTTTTAAGTCTGGATCGAGTCATTAATAATATCTGCTATAAAATTCTCGGCTATCTCATTTTAAGAATCTTGCTTTCATCGCAAGATTGCTGACGTTGAAATAAATCGTAAAAGTGTAATTAAAAATACCGGCAGTGTAATGAGAAAGATATGAAAACTTTTTTTTGATAGTGAAATAACATCTGGATCTTTCAGAAAACTGTATTATATACATTTATTATATACATCAGGGTGGTCCAAAAAAATTATTTTCTTGAAAAATGAAAACGCTTTTGAATTAAAAAAAAAAGTTAAAGTTAAATTAAATGATCCTAATATTTACATTAATATGTCAATCGCAGCATCAAATAAATAAAAAATGTTGGGTTCATCATTCAGGACATCTACTAAAGTTATAGGAACAAATTGAAAAAAAAAATTTGGTTTAGTTTTTGAGGTCTATAGGCAAATTAAAATTATTGCTTTTTGTATACTTGGAGATTTCCATTCGGCATACTTTCTTTCAGCATAATATTACAAAAATATGAATATTCAAATGAAATATTCATTTTTTCAGTTAATAATTAACTTTTTTAACTGAAAATTTTACTACGCCAGTTGAAGATTTATCATTTGATTTGAAAATTCATCTATTTGGTAGAAAAATTAACTATTTGTTCGAAAACAAAGCCTCTTGTTAAAAATTCCTATTTGGGAGTTGAAATTTAACTGTTTTATAGATAATTCACCGTTTTGACTTTAAATTTTAACAATTTAGTTGACATTTTTTTCTGTCTTATCTAAAAAATCATTTCTAGTTGAAAATTAAAATTTTTTGTTGCAGATTCGACTTTTTTGTTTGAATGCAACTATTTTTTATTTAAAATTAAAACATTCGTTGGTTGAAAGGTCAATTATTTTGTTAAAAATTAAACCATTTTATTGAAAATTCAATTATTGTTTTTTTTTTATTTCAACTATTTTGTTGAAAATTCGTCTTTTTGGAGAAAGATTCGTCCTTTTCGAATAAAAATTCATCTTTGCTAGTTTGAAATTCAACTATCTGGTTAAAAATGCCTCTATTTTATAAAAAATTCGTTAATTCTGCTTCAAATTTCAATTATTTGGTTGAATATGCAACTGTTTGGTTTATGATTGATTATTTTTTTGGAAATTCAATTATTTTGTTGAAAATTCATCTCTTTCTTCGAAAATTCAACTACTTAGTTGAAAATTAGTTTTTTTTGTGTCGAAAATCCATCTTTTTTGGTAAAAAAAATCTTGGTTCAAGATTGAACTGTTTTCTAAAAAATGTATCTTTGTTATTCTTAAAGATTTCACTATTTGTTTAAAAATGCAACTGTTTCTAGTTAAAGTTTATTCTTTTTTGTTTGAAAATTCGAATACTTGGTTGAAAATTTCCCTTTCTAGATTGAAAATTGAACTATTTGCTTGAAAAATCGTGTTTATTGGTTGCAAATGCATCTTTTCGGGTGTAGGAGTCAACTGTTTTTTAAAACATTTGACTTTATAGTTTTAAAACACAACTCTTCCGTTAAAAATTCATTTCTCTCGGTAGAAAACTAATATTTTTTTATTCAAAATCCAACTAATTTGTTGAAAATGCAATACATTTCGATTTGAAATATAAAGCGTTTCATTTTGAATTTATCATTGTACTTATAACTTAATTTTAATTAAAAGAATTTACTCCCCTATTATTCCCTTATTTTCGTGAAAAGTCACCTCATATTTCCCCTGCTTCAAATCTCTCTTTGGATGTGAAGCCTGTTAAAATAGTTTATTTGTATGTTATGTCTTTTATTTTAGGCGCCTATGAAATTAAAAAAAAAAGAAAAATAGGGGCTTGAAGACTTGTGTGCTGATCTCTGGCGAAAAAGGGGAGGGGTCTACATTTCTTTATATAAAAAAGAGATCAAATTTTTATGGAAAGTACGGAGCATTTTGCGTTAGCCTTAAAAGGATTTCTCTCTATATCTAGAACTGTTAGCGTGAAAGACATCAAAACTCAAGGAAAAGCACTAGGGAAATGGAGATGGACGGAGGAAACTCACGCAAAGAGACGATAAGACCTCCCATAGGAATGGTTTTACTATTCGAACGTAAGTTAGTTCCTTTCGACAACCAATACGCAAAAGAAGAGCTTTCGATTCTCATTCGGAATACTTTTTCTCTTCTCCAGGCGTAAGCCGATTTCCTAAGGATTTTGTAATTTTTTGTTCCACCTAACTTCGTGCAGCACCTTTACTTGCCATATACACTGAAAGTAGAAACTACTCGGTCATAATTTTTGTATTAGTCAATTTATCTTTCAATAATCCCTAAAAAGGAGGGAAAGTATTTTCTTTAAAAGTGTGGTCAGCATCAAATTTAAAATCTAGTGAAACTGAAGTTGGACTGGGGAATTAAGTTAATGAAAGACGATTTTATTGAAAAAAGTTCATTGGGAAAACAGATATTCAACATGTGGTTCAGAAGAATTGATTGACATTAAATCTATTTAGTACATTTAAAAATTCATTCACAAATTTAACTTTAATTATTCGCATCAATTTTTTCCAGTGAAAAAGTTACGATGCAATCAGGCAAAGAAGTAAATTCAGTAGAAAAGGTTTGTTTTTATCAGACACTGTTCTATTTTTCTAATTTTATATTCATTTATTTATTACTGAATTGTATACTGAATATTTTGAAGGAAGATTAATTAGATTGTGTCCACTTATATACGGTAAAAACTAAAAAAAAATTATAAATAAATTGTGCATGAGAAAAATCCGGTTAACATTTGTAGCTATTCAATTAAAATCCATAATTTAGTATTTACATTTTTATTTATTTTACAATAGGACAAATCCGGTGGCGTTGGTTGTTAATCGTTTCCACTTATGAAATAAATTAAATTATTTGAATAAATAAATAAAAATCACAAAGCAATTTGTGAATAATTATTGCCATTGACAACAGAAGCAGAGTGAATGAAAATTGGATTATTGTTGCATAAGCATTGTCACTCCTGATTATTAAATGCATCGATTTACGTTTTTATAGAAACGTTGCATTCAAGTTTGAAAAAGTTTAATTTAAAACATACATTTTTAGCGAAGTTAAATTTTATTTTAATCTGCATAACAATTGTCTGTAATATTACTTACTTTTAAAAAACAACAGTTTAAATGTTTTTTTGAATTAGAATTAATTAAAAGATGTATAGCTAGAAATTAGAATATCTACTTTAAAATAACCAGTGTCTGACATCAACCTGGCAATTTCACTTGTAAAACTATACACCATATTTTTATTAATTATCAATTTAATTTAATTTGATTTTTGGTGATCGATACGTCCCAATTTTTTCGTTTTTTGGGAAAAAGGTACTTGCAATTAACTTTTCGTAACTTGAAGTTTAGCCGCTTTTCAAAGAATATTCAAGGAATATTTTCATGTTGACACGCCCCCCCCCCCCTCAGCTACCTGGAATTGTGCCCAGGACTTGCCTAAAAAATGCAAAATTACAGTCTTATGTGAAACTCATGCTAAAGACGGTATTTTTTTCAACACTATTTTTATTCGATAAGACATAAGTTTTTCAAGTATTTTTTGACTACTTTTCAATTATTTAAACAATATTTTTTTGAAGTAAATCGTGGAAACTTACTATTTCTGGAATAAACGATATAGTTCATTGATGTCAAAAATAATATTTTTTGTTTAACATATGTTGCAATTGCTTAAACAATTTCTATTAGTATAATTTTTTTCCATCAAATCGTGGAAATTTATTGTTTGCTAGAACTAATAACACATTTACCAAATGTTAACAGCAATATGTTTATGTGTAGGATATTTTGAAATTATTTAAATAATTATAATTTGTTTAAACAATGTTTTCTCCCTATAAATCGTGAAGAGTTATTATTTTCTGAAATTAATTACGCGTATAATAAATGTTAAAAGTGATATTTTGTGTCAAAGAAAGTTTGCAATTATTTGAATAATTAATATCAGTTGCTCCTCTTCATATGAGAGATGGAGAAAATTCTACTTTTCTCGAATCTCTCAAACTATGTCGCTAATTAATCATTATATTTTCTTATCTCAACGAAATCGACCTGACAAAATAACTATCTATAGCGAAACTAAAAAAAATTGTTCGACAAAATTATTATTGTTTGAAAAATTATGTTATAAGATCTGAACTAATAAAATAATTGCAAATTGTCTTCTAAAATTATCGTTCTAAACATTCAAAACTCCTTCATTAATTCCAGAAAATAATAACTTTTTACGATTCACAGGGGAAGAAATTGTTCAGACAAATAAAAATTATTTAAATATTTACAAAATATGTTAAACAAGAAATATTACTGTCGACATTCATCAACTGTACCATTCATACCGAAAAAATAATAAATTTCCACGACTTACAGGGGAAACTGTTTCTTTTAAATAAATGTACATAAACAAATAATAATTACTGAAAAGTTTCCAAAAAATATCGTATTTAACATGAATTTTAGATGGAACAGATGTGTTGCATTTTTTAAGGCATTCTCTCGGTAAAGTCCAGAGTGATTGTGGGGTCAAAAGTGAAACTGATTGAGTGGAAATTATTGCCTAAACATTTCTGAAGAGGTGACTAAACTTTAATTTACAAAAAGTTTATAAAAAGTACTTCTTTCATCCATTTTTTCTAATAACGAAATTTTTTACATTGAAAACGCTATGTTAACTTGAAAAGCATAGGGTCACGGGTTAACTTTGACCGATTTGAGAAAGAAAAATAGGGAATTTATTTTTTCGAAAACGAACGAATGGGGGGGGGGGGAGTCAATCGCCAAAAATCGAATTTTTACATGTATATATTTGGACCACTTTAATGAGACCTACGTATGTTGGGATTAGGTTCAAATTTAAATAATTATAGTTTCGAATCATATATCATATTATCACTGACCTTCCAATAAGTTGTCTTCACACGTCAGTAAACAAGATTTCGTAATTAAAAATTTTTTTTGAACACATATAAAGAAACTATATATTTTATACAATTTTGATTGTTACCTCAATTCTACATGCTAAGAATTTAAATTTTAAGCATTGCCAAAAAAGAATCGGATTGAAAGTAAATCTTGCAACATAGTAGTCAAAATATCTTCATTTCTCTCATGTATTTTAACTTTGTGATACTAAAAAAAAAGCAGTCAAAGGAGGTGCCGCGCGCCTAGAAAAAATGGTTTCTTAGCCTATACAGGCGTTGAATAAGTCGTTCAAACCTCCCCCCGCCACGATTTGCCATCCCCTACTCCTCCTACATTTTTCTACTTCGCCACCTCTCAATTCATAATTCAGCCCGTCTTCCTGAACTTCTTCCCCCTCTATTTCCCCTTCTCCTTGCTTTTCCAGCTAACAATCCCTTTCCCCTACCGACATTTACAAGCTCTCACTTCCCCACCACCTACTCATAATTCTTTCTAATCATTTTTCCTACTTCGCATCAATTGCTCTACTTTCCCTCCCCTCATTTCCCCACTTCCATATCGCTCACTTTTCCTACTTCCCCACTTCTTATTTCACCACACTACTCTACCCCCTCATTTACCATCATCACCCCTACTTCCCCATTCATAATTTCACCCACACGCCCCAAACACCCGACCCAAACTATAAGGGTTTCTACCCGCGGCTACAAAACCCTAAAAAAGAAAATAATGACATAGAAAATTTTATTTTTTGTCTTAATTGTACATAGGATATAATCGTGTAAGATAAGATAGAGACATAAGGGAAGAGAGAGATTTGAACGACTTTACTAATAGCTTAATAGGCTACGCAACTCACTTTTTTTACTAACTTTTTTTAGTTTACTTTCTGAGGCGCATTGAGCGATTTTTGAATTAAACTTGATAGAAAGAAATGAAAAATATATTGATATGAGTTTCAATTATTCATTTCATAATGGCACTTAAAAAGATCAGAAAATTAGACCCTTATTGATGCAATCTAAATAATATTTTTTATTTGAAATTTTTTAATTTTCTGGCCTAGTTATGGGGTCGAGAGCTGCCTCTAAATATTTGTTCTGAAATCTCAAAGAGAAGACTAATCTTTTTAGCCAAATGAGAAGATGAAATGTTTAAAAAAAATTCGATTCTGGACGATCTCCTACTTAATATATTAAATTTGGAAAATTCTGAACTTCATCAGGCTGATTCTGGCAACGTTGTTGTTTTTATTTGAATCGTGAAAACGCGGTATGGCACTGGTAATCATTGAAAATGTCGATACAGACAGGGTACTTTGGGCTAGATGTATAAATGCAAGAGAGATGGATTTCCAGCGATACACGCTAAAGCTCAATTTACATAACCGTGCAGGGTTGCACGAAAAACGGTGTAAATTAGAGAGCTTCGCAACGTGGGACCATTTAGAGCGATTCTCCATACCGCTGACAGAAACTGGAAATCAGAGCGAGCCGCTGCGACACGCGTGGAAAATATGCTTATCCATAAATCCTGGCTCCACCGATCTCACTTAACCGCACGTGCGAGCCAGCCAATCCAAAACGATTTTCAACTATCGGTGGCGACCGATGTAATATTCGTTTCATTATTTTTCCACTTTAATGCGACACTGAGCGCAGCGAATTTCCCTATTTATTTACTGTCGACCCTGTCATTCATTCAGATTTCATTTGTACGTATTTAGCACTCGGGTTTAATGGACCCCAGCTTTATATTTATACAATCGTGACTCACTTTGTTATGGCGAATTTCGACACGTGTGATTATCCGAAATTCAAGCTCACGCCAGATCATTGTACAGTAGTAAGTATTTTTTATTAAGGATATTATATCATTTTTATGGAGAATAGATAACATTTATGAGAGAAATTATATTCATAGTGGTATATAGGCAATATTCGAAAAGGGAAATTTGTTAGTTTAAAGGTAGATTCATGAATTTTTGACTACCGCAATAACTGCTTTATAGATTCGATTCACAGCATGACATTTAGTTTAGTAGGGGTTTTAAAGACCCATAAAGATTGTTACATAGTTGTAAAAAGAGATTGGATTTTATGAGCCTTCAATTTCTTATGACAGAAACGCTTACTTTGAAAAAATTAATTCTTTCATCTTCAATAACGTCAAGAGATTGAAAATATTGATGTCACATAAAATACTGTAAACACCTGTGATGCAAAAAAACTCCGCCAAGTAAGAAATTAACAGTGCAATCAACATGGTTTAAGAAAAACATGCGAAGTCATTCTAAAAAAATATAATTTTGAAATTTTATTACATTAGAAAAATTATAAAAATTTGATAAATATACCGAAAAGAACAAAATTATGACAAATTCTGAAATATTCTACAATTTTTCTAATTTAATAACTTTCGAAAGTTGTATCGCATATATTTTTGGTGAGAGTTCGCTTTATTTTAATTGAAAATTTATCTCACCAACAAGATCTACGATGCAAAAAATTCCGTTGAGAACTTTATTGGTACAATCAACATAGTTTGGAAAATCAGTTTTCCAAGGAATTCTAAAAGGTATATACATTTTTTCAATTAAATTGAAAAAATTACAGTTTTCATTTTTTTAACATATTCTCAAAGATTTTGTTGTTCAATGTACTAGATAAAAAATCCAGATATCCTTTCGATTTACTTGGAAAAATTTGATTCCACGAACTATGTTCATTGTACTTATAACTTTGTGATTAGCGGAATTTTTTGCAAAATCCCTTTTTCTTCATAAAAAGTAATAAATCTAAAAAAATATTCAAAAAATCCAAAATTTCTGAAAAACGGAATTTTCCTCATGTTATGTATTTATAAATAAGATTTTGCTTTTTCACGGAATTAATAGCCGATTATTAGCAATGACTTCTTGAAATGCATTTTGATCATTGTTTGAGCAAACCTAATTAGCAAAGTCATTGTTAGACTATTTCAGCATTTAAACGTTGTTCCTTCAACGTGATCAATTGTTCATTAGTTTTTTTTACTTTTTTAGGCGCTTCGATAATCACCCACTACAATCTACAATAGTAGATCGTTATCAAAGTGTCTAAAATATGTTAAAAAAATTGTTATCAACAGTTGATAACGTTAAAAGAACATAGTTTGAATGCTGAAAAATTGCCAAATAATGCATTTGATCGTTAAGTTTGTTTGAACAATTATCGAAATTCATAGCAAGAAGGTATTGTTAAATAATTGCCTATTAATTCCGTGAAAGAGGTGTAATATAATTTATAAATACATAACCTGATGAACATTGGTTTAAACAATTATTTTCCCTAGTCGGAATGTCCTTAAAAATTTGGAAGTTAGTTATTTACAGTTGATTACGTCAAAAGAAGCAAGTTTGATTACCAAATTGTATTGGATGACTAAATATGATACTTAGTTTTCATTGTAAAAAATTATATGATTGATTCCGTAGAAAAAACTTGATTTTTTTCGTCATAAATACCTGATATCGATAATTGTTCAAAAAACTTGATTATAAAATAACCAATTTTGTCCATAAAGTATTCATATTTATTTTAACTTAAGTGAGGACTCACTGCCAAACCCCACGAAACCATTTTCATTCATTCGTTTATTTGTTTATAACAAATTCAGTATATTTTTCAACACTTGCGTCTTATGAAAATCCACTTGTCCACGGGCGCTTCCCCTTCCCCACTGCAACTTGTGGAAGAGTGGGGGGATGGGGGGGGGTGATTCCGTGGCCAAGAGTCAGTAAAGCAATTAAAATGCACAAACATAAATTCTGATTATACCTATATGTAGTTTGTTGGGTCACTGATTCCGAATCTGAAGCCAAAAATTAAAAAAACAAAATAGACTAATTGTTATAAACAATTTTTTAATCCTTTAGAGCCCACGGGAACACCAATATTCATAACAATAAATCTAATATTGGGGCGAGCGCATTCTATTAAAAGATAAATTTTTATTAAGAAGAATCTGTTCTTTAAATTACTCAAACAAAAATGATTCAAACAACATATTTAAGCCTGTGAGTTGCGGTAAAAGTAATTACTCCATTCGATTCTACGGAAAAAATAACATAAAATACATTTTTTGGATCATTTTTGTATACACCCCACTTGTAACGTATTGCAAACGGGGGACGAGCGAATAACAGATAATAATTGATTAAAGTACTATTTATTTGTTAACATTAATACAGTTAAACAAAAATTCAAAAATTAATAACAGGTCTATAAATATATCAAATATTTGAACGGAAAGTACATGAAGAATTAAAAAGTAATTTTGCGTAACTGCCGATGGAACAAGATTTCATTAAATAACATATGATTTACAGAATTATTAATAATCACCTTGACTGTCACTGATGACAGTGACATAATTAGTAGATGAGTAAGGGGGTTTCTAATTATAGATTCTGTTACTTACGCAGTTATCCACATCGTGAAAATTCTATAGCTGAAATGGTTAGTGTCCGTGCTAAGTTTCTAGAAGGTTCTCGAAGGGTCCTGATGACGTGATAAAATTATATTGCGCAATTGTGAATAACAAATTTTGCGTCAACAACTTCAAGGTCATTTATTACCCCAGTTAGTATAGTTATGAGAAAAAACGCATGATTTATTGCTTCCTTATGGAAAAAGCACTTAATTACAAAATTCCTTTCTTTATTTATTTAATGCGCAAAAGATGCAGTTATAGAATTGTGATTTGATAAGGGGGATACGTGTGAGATTTTGATTTGTTCACAAATTTGATTTATTTCTTCCTTATAGATAATATATTTCATTAAAAATTGCTGTTTTTATTTAATGCGCGAATAACTCATAAAAAACGTTTGTCTGCAGTCTAGAACCTTGAAGAACTTTAAAATAAAGAGAAGGATATATTATGAGGGAACGCGAAACCTACTTTACCGACAACAAGAACATTCACGCACGAACCACTTCAGCTGTGGAATGATCTTGATGTCGATAAGGTAGCGTGGTCTCCAATAATATATCTCCCTCTTTGTTTCAAACTACCAAAGTTCTAGAAGGTTTTAAACAGAAGAATACTTTTCATGAGTTATTTGCGCTCAAAATAAAGACAGGAATCTTTAATTGAATGTATTATTTATAAGAAAGGAATCAATCAAATTAATAGCCAAAACGGAATTGTCATGCTTAACCTCACATAAAATTACAACGCTACACTTGCATCTTTTACGCATTAAATAAATAAAGAAAGAAATGTTTTAATTAAATATAGTATTATCAATAAGGAAGCTATAAATCATCCTTGTTTTTCTCATAACCATACTAATTGAGATATTAAAAAATAATCTTGA
Organism: Andricus grossulariae; assembly: GCA_011634705.1. Classification (NCBI taxonomy): domain Eukaryota; kingdom Metazoa; phylum Arthropoda; class Insecta; order Hymenoptera; family Cynipidae; genus Andricus; species Andricus grossulariae. The sequence continues at coordinate 1,721,775 of JAABKJ010002655.1, read as the reverse complement.
AGTTGCTTACGCAAAAGTTGTTACTCACAATTGAGCAGTATCCTTTCAGGACGTCATCTGGATTCTTCGAGAAGCTTCTAGAGACTAGACGTCTGCTATCATTCTTCTGTACATTTTTTAATGTTGGAAACTCATTTTGGTCATTTTTCTTGAAATGTAAAAGGCTCAACTCAGTTTTTGGTCTTCTAACAGATGGTCTAAGCTTCTAATAATTGAATCCAGTATCTCCTCCTATTCCGATATATAAACTCTGCTTTTATGAATAAACAATGAATCATCTTGCAGCAGTAGCAACAAAATGAACAAAACTTAATTATTCACGACTTGATAATTTAAAAAGGCTTGAGAAACACAGCGATATATCAAATAATCTTATGTACATATTATGAGAAATTAGAGACTAGACTTCTAGCCACAGAATCGGGTCTCATGCTCCACTATGCGGCGATTAACAACCGCGAATCTTGATTAAGATAAAAAAATCAAAAAGAACTACGATCTCCCATTTAAAAATAACTTCCCACGGAAAATAAATGCACAACACGAAAAGAACTTTAAAACACAATTTTTTGTTAGTTCGCCGAAAAAATCTGACAGTCTAATTTACCATATGTGTCAGCATATTGTACGTGATTTTGCCTTGTGCATATATTACCCGCCGAGAAAGGAAATGCAATCGTCAGCGGTTCGTTTCGGTAATAGAGTTTCGCGAAAACTCGAGACCAGGTTGCCTCCGAATTAAGTTTCCACCGAATCGCGTTCCCTTTCCTCCGGCGATGCCAGTTGCAAAGCCTTTCGTGGAGGTCAATTTCTGTTCGTTCAACTGAGAAATAAAGGGTTTTCGCCTTTCGAACTCCATTGTTGTTAACTTCGATCAGCGAGTTTTTTTTTCTTCAAAAAAAAAAAAAACAAAAAAAACGAAAAAGTAAACAATAGATACTAGAACCTCGAGTAAAATAAGTGTACTTAAATTACCTGCTTGCTTAAAATGCTAACCTAGATTTTCACTTATTTCTCTGTAGCTAGTTCTTTTAAAGTAGCATTTGTTTTTCTACTCTGGCAATTTCTCCATTTGAGAATGGGGTGTAGCGAGACTCGTTTGTAGAATGGGATATATTATATTTGCTGGAAACTGAAAAAGATATTCCGACGAAATTTATAACTATCCGGACTTCAAACTTCCCGATAGACTTGTTTAAATCTCACAGACAATTCGAATTCATTTATTTATAGATCCCTGAAAAAGTAAAAGCGTAAAGCCACTGAAAAGGTCAATTCTATTCGATTTTTTTAGAAAATCACATATCGAGATATCAAGCTTTTTACTAGATGTTTGTTTAATCATCTGCAGTTTGTTCAAAACTCACTTATCTGTTGTATTTTTCATCGGTCAATATTAAGACGTGCCCCAAGGCTTTTGAAACTAATACAGGATTTTCAATTGGAAAAGCTCGTTATTTGGAAAAATGGGAAAAGCAACATCTTGTTATTAACTTCTTGGAAATTAAATTTCAGTCAATACTTAATAAATGTTCAAAGAATTATTTCTACACCAATAATTTTAAATTTTTCGCCCTAACCCCTTTTTATTGTGTCCAGAAAATGCCGACGGGATTTATTGTAATGATTTGAATGTGATTTTTTTTTTCAATGAGTGACAAGTTTGCAAGTATTTTTGGACTAATTTTGAATTGTTTAAACAATTCATATTTGCTTCAATTCTTGTTTTCATTCCGATTCATAAATTTTCTTATTTTTTTAATTTGATGAGATACTTAATGAATATAAGGATTAATATTTTTCGTTGAAATGTTTTGCATTTGTTTAAACGATTTCCATTGATTGATTTTTCCCCATAAAATCATACAAATTCACTCTTTTCCTGAACTTATTACACCCTTAATGAATGATATAAGTAATATTTTTTGTTTAATACATTATTAGGTGTTTAAATAAATAACAATCATTTACTTCTGACTGGTTATTGGATAGGTTGAGAAAAATCTAGTTATTTAAATTTCCTAACGCTATGACGCTTATTATAAGTCATAATATAACTAAACAAATCGTTGAAGCAAATAACAATTATTTGCAAGATTGAGGTATAATCTCTGAAAGAAAAAATATCTTAATAATGACCAACAAAGTGTAAGAGAATTTGAAAAACAAGATGAATAGGAAATGGAAAATAGGAAAAGTTAATGTCTCAAACTGGAAATATTATTCCTGAGATGCATTGAGCATGAAATTATTACAAAAAAGTCCTAACTTTTCATGATTTGGCATGCGCAAAAATTTAGACAAATAGAAATTGTTGACACAATTACAAAATGTCTTCAACGAAAAATATTTCTCCCAACGTTAATTAATTCTGTCATTATTACCACAAAATAGGAATTTCTCATGATTTGGTAAGAAACAAATTGAAGAAAATATGAATTTTTTACAAAAAATTGAAAAATAATTTAATAAAAAAATAATAATTTTGTATGATTTACAGGGGAAATTAAAATTTGGTGAAAAAATTATCATTTACATAATTTTTAATTTGTACAAAAATACTTAAGAGCTTGTCACTCATCGAATACAAAAAATGCATGCAGAAAAAATATATAAAAAAGCCCGCCTATTGCATAAATTTGAAAGAAAACTTCTATTTTGCATTTCCAGGACATTTTCCGGGCACAATACAAACTGTTTGGGACGTCAAATTTGAATGTCATCGAACGAAAACTATTCCTTGAATATTTCTTAAGAAGTGACTGAAATTTAATTTACGAAAAATTAATAACAAATGGGTTTTCTCTCATTTTTTGAAAACTTAGCTTTTTCCATTTGAAATTACAAACATGTTGATTTCAGCGGCCCGGGGGCCGCTCTTACAGTAGATAATCATTAATTATAAGCACGAACATAAATAAATTAATCCATTATAATATCCATTATATAATTTTGCAAAAATTATATTTGGGATTTCTACTTTTAATCTTCTTCTCCTTAAATCAACAAAAACTTGCTGAAGAAATATTTTTAATTTTTTTGTTAGTGCGCCAACGATTTCTGATTTTCCGTCACTAGGGGCACGTGCGTAAAAAAAAATTTAATTATAAATTTTACAAATATATAATTTCACAACTGTTAGTAAAACATCCACTTATCCTTATAATACATGTTTGCTTTCAATTCTATTTTAATTTATAAGAATATTAATAAAAATATTCTAAAATTTGGAATTTGGATGTGTCAGTGATATTGAACAATTTACCTATTTTGAATTGTATGATTTCTAAATGATAATTTAAATGTTATTTACTAATAATTATTACGTACTTATATTTTTATTGTGAAAATCAGGTTCTTAAATCGTACTAAACAATCGTATTTTTTATTCAATTTTAACAAATAATATCCTATTTTTTCACTGGAATATTCTCTACAATTCTGCTCGTTGAATTTTTCAAAATATTTATTTAGGAACTATAGACTGCACACCATTTATTTAGGTAAGCAATCCTAAACTTATTTTTTTCAATGACATTCCATAAACACAATCATTAAGAATAAACCATGAAAAAATGAGCTATCCTTGTTAAGATTTCAGAAAAATTATAATTTTTTAGTAAAAATAAAAAAACCATTCGTCCAACTATTTTCCCAAAATAATTTTGACACAATCTAATTTTTTCTAGAAAAATTGCTTCTTTTTCCAAAATGCATTCAAATTATTTATGTCAATGGCTGGAACATTATTAAAGCATTAGAAAATAAAAATTGTAAACTTGAAAGCATTGATAAAAAATTTAAATAATTTTTCATGCAGTTTGAATTAAAAACTGAATTTTAAACTGCATACATTCATACAAATTTTGAAGAACTTAAATAAAAAGTCTCTGATTCAAGACTAGATAGAAACAAAAAAAACGATCAAAATTATTTGTTAAACAAAAATTTTACTTGAAAGTAAGAAATAAATTTTTTGTCTGAAATCTGAATTTGATCGTGAACTAGGCCGGTATTTTTTGTCAATTGTTTATTTCATTAAAATTTTAAAAAATTGTAATTTGCTATTTTGAAATTGGTTGAATCAAGCTAGAATATTCACTTTCAACCATTTTTTCATTGGAAATTTTTTTTTTTTTTCAACTTTTATCACTTCCGAAGCATATATTTCATGGACAAGTCAGTGTCATAATATTATTGAAAAATTATGATTCCTTGTGAAACTTTGTGTTGAAAAACATCACTTGTTACCTAATTTTAGGACATGAGTATTATTACAATAACAATAGAAAATGTATTTTACTTATATTATTTTTTTATATCATTTTATTTTACTATTTCTTTATATTAAAATATTTATTTAATTCCTGTTATACTATTATTATATTTTTTCATGTCATATAAAAATAATAATAACCAAAATGTAAATGTTCAATCGAATTTACAAAAATGATCATTTTCTCTAAACTAACTTTCCTTAAGTAAAAATGAATCTAAACGGAAATTGGAATACTCTCCCATCGCGGTCCATGTAGCGCCCGTCGATTTTTTGAATCCCGTTTTTCTCGCGAATGGCTGGAAAGCACATCTTATCATTTTAGCATATTACCAGTTTGATAATAACCTATTACTGGGAGGAGTATGAATCCGAACAAAATTCCAAAGAGTGTAGGTTCCCCTTGTCAGAATAATTATAAAAATCAATCAGAATATCTGTTTCTAAAGCATCAAGATTAGTTATGATAAAAATAAAATTTGTTGACTCACATCATATTTTCCCTGGATGTGTGGACCAGCTTGAGCGATGTATAGAGTGCTTGCAGTATCGAAGACCAATTCCTGAGGGATTCTGGTAACTTTCTGGCTTGCCATTTCGTGACAATTGAGGTAAAGTGTAACATTAGTTACAGAGACCTTGATAACAATCTTCGACCACTTCTTTGTCAGTTTGGGTACCGTAAACTTGGCTACATCCTCAGAGTGGGAATGCTGGTCTGAATTTGTATAGACTAGAGACACATTTTGATTGGATGCTGGTCCGTCCTGAGGAAGACAAAGCGTTGTTATTGAAGTAGGGTAGTTTGGGTTTTAATGAAATGGAGACAAGTTTACATAGTTGATGACGAGGAGTTAACTACTCTTGAAATTAATCATTAGGGTGATGCTGTACGATAAAGGGCTTCATTTTATTTTCACTGTTCGTAACTTTGGTTGGCATAGTTTAAAATTGATTAAAGCTATTATTTACTCCTGTATTGTCATTGTATCACAGGATGTTTACTAATTTTCGCCCAAATCATCGAAATTTCGGTAAAAATAGCCCCTTTTCCAGCTCCCCCTATTTGTACCGAATAAATCTGGCCATTCGTACAGAAATTTCTGTGCACGTAACCACGGCTTTATGTTTTGCAATATTTTATTATAATTAAAAAAACTAATATCTTTGTAATTTATTTTGTCGAGTAAAAATTAAAATAATATATTACGAGTGCTTCAGACATTTGAGCACACGATGGTGGCCCTTCTTCAGTTAATTATTCTGAAAATTTGTTCACACATATCTTTTCTTAATTGTTTTTAGTATTCTAATTTGTAAATAATTCTCAAATGTAATTTTTGACGTCTTTGGTATTAAAAATTAGTTAATGATTCATTATAAAAGAGTATTTACCAAAAACTATTTCAAATCTTTTGGTATGACAGCATTATTGTAAGTACAGGAGTTTATAAAATAGTTTTTGTAAAATGCACATAGTCATTATTAAAATCGATCATTTTTATAATGGATTTTTGCAATAGCAACTTTTCAATGATTAATCGCATATGCCAAATAAATTAGAAGCTATACATAAATTTTTGTGCGAAATCTTTGAAAATGTATATTTTGTTTTAAGCTTTTTGAATTCTTTACAAGTTTTAAATTAATTTTGTAAATATCTCTTCAACTTACTCAAATATTTTCTAAACTTTTGTAATCTTAAAACAATTGAAAAACTTTCCCTTGAAATCTTGTATACTCTATTTCAAAGTCTGATAAAATCATTTGAAATGTTTTGAAATATTTTTGGATTTTCTCTTAGAATTTATTTAAAGAAATAAAAAAATCATTTGAAATTTCCCTATGAATCTCAAGAAAATTTTTCTATTCTCTTGAAACATTTCCAAAATTTCAAATCGCTTCTAAATTTTGTTTCGCAATCGTTGAAGAACCCACATTTTATTTTATATTATATGAAATCTTTTCAGATTTTAAACTATGTTTTAATCTTTTTAAAACTTCTGAGCCTTCTAAATATCTTTTCAAATGATTCAAAATTTTCCTAAGCTTTAGAAATAAATCTGCATAAACTTCTGAACCTTCTGAATACCTTTTGATATGATTCAATTTTTTTTCTGAAATGTTTAAACAAATCTGCGTAATTAAAAAATTGCTGCAAAATCTTAAGGATTATTGTTTTACAAAATTCTAAAATCTTTTGAAATGTTTTGAAATATTCTCTTGAAGTTAATTTTCCAAAACAAAAACTGCTAAACTTTTTGTTCTAAATCTTCGGAAATCTACATTTTGTTTTAGGTCTCTCAACAAATCTTTTTAAATTTCCTTTTTTTTCGCGTTTTTTTTTATCTTTCTAAAACTTCTAAATCTTTTATACTCAAATTTGTCCTAAAATTTTCTAATCGTGTAAAATTGAAAATTTTACTTTAAAATATTCTATATTCTTTTTTGAAATTTGAGGATATTATTCAAAACGTTTTGAAATCCTTTTCAACTTTCTCTTAAAATTCTTTTTCAAAATAACAAGTCATTTCAAATTTTCCCAGAAATATTGAATTTGATTCTCCTGTAACCTTTCTAAATTTAAAAAAGATTTTTTTTTGAAATTTAAAAAAAAAACATTTTGCTTTAAATGTTTTGAAGTCTTCTCAAAATTTAAATTATTTTCGAATCTTCTCAGAACTTCTAAAACTTCTTGATATCTTTTGTAACAATTCAGATTTTCTACAATATTTTTAATCCTGTAAAATTGAAGAAATTATCTTAAAATTATGATTCTTTAAGATATTCTAAGTTTTTGCTTATAATTTCATTTGTCTTCTGTCTTTAAAAGTGCGAAAAAGTTTAAATATTATACTGTGATAGTAAAATTTTAAGAGCAGAATTATTTCCTATTATTAAAAAATCATTTACGATTGAAATTTTCTCTTTTATCGATAATGTATAGAAACGTTTAGAAATAAATTTTATCATGAAATAAAATGACTTATTTGAATATTTTGGTATAAAAAATTGATGATGCAGAACATTCGTAATCTTTATAATTAACAGATGAAAAACTAAAAAAAAAGTCACTAAAAGTCATATTCAAGCAGTGTTGCAACTATTTAAATTTATTTTTCTTGTTTGCGGGATAATTAAATGATATCACATTTTCGAAAAGCAAAACGAAAAAGTACGAAAATTTTGATCCAATTTCATTCCACTTTTGAAACCCCAGATATTTAAAGTTTTTTTTTTAAATTTATTTTGATCCCGAGAAAGTCCTGCAGTGACATAAAATTTTTTTATGTTTCCAGAGGATCCAAAAATAAAAGTTACAAGGGTATATTAAAACACAAATATCTTGCGCAGTATCATAAAATCTGGGAAAAGTTAAGAAGACTCTAGACACCCCCGAAAATTTAAACAAGTTTGCATTGCCTCGATTTAAGTCGATCGATTCCACATTCAGTACACCTCATTGGGTTCCTAATTTTTTCGATCCACCCTAATATACATATCCCAGCAAATCGCGTGAAATCTTTTTGAATCTTTTAAAATATCCAAAAAGCTTGAAATCCGTTGAAATCTTTTAGAATTCCTGAAATATACTGAAATTCTTTAAAAAATTCCTGCACAACTCGTCAAGCTGTTCAACCTCCTTGAAATCTTAAACATCACTTGTAATTCATAGAAATTCCTTGAAATCTTTTTATTTTATTTTTTTTGAAATTCCATAAATCCCTTAAATATAGTGAAATTCCCTGAAATCTATGAAATCCGTTTAAGTCCCTGAAAGTTACTCAACATTTTATTATATTCCTTCTCAACAATACTCTAGAAATCCCTCAAAATTCCTTGGAAATATTTAAAATATCATTGATATCATGGTTACCTTTTTGAAATATTTTGAAATTTTCTTAAATTCTGTGGAATTCCCTAAGACACTTAAGAATTTGAAAAGCCTAATGAAATTCCTTGGAATCTTTTAAAATACCCTGAAAACCCTTTGAAATCCCGTGAAATCCTATAAAACTTATAAAGTCTTTCCAAAAAATACCTTGAAATCTTTGAAAACACCCTAAGATCTTTGAAATTTTCTAAAATCCATTGATATCCTCTGAAATCCTGTACAATATCATAAATCTAATAAAGCTCCTTGGAATCTATTAAAATACCCTAAAATCAATGAAATCCTTTGAAATAAGTTGAAATCTACTGCGTTGAAATGTTTTAAAATTCCTGAAACCCCTCTATATTTTTAAACCCTTCAAATCTATATAAATTCCTTAAAATCTTATGGAATGTTTTCATTTTTTTTGGAACCCTATTAATCCCTCAAATATTGTAACATTTTTTGAAACCCCTCAAAAATGGATACCCTCGTTAAATTCCTTAGAATCTTTTAAAGTACCCTAAAATCTTTGAAGCCCTTTGAGATCCCTTAAAATTGATCAAATATCTTAAATCTCTTAAAGTGTCTAGTAATCCCACAAAACTCGAATACAATCTGTCAAAACATCTAGAAATCTGCATTAATTTTCAAAATTCCTTCAAAACTGATGAAATCATTGAAACCTTCTGCAATCCCGTAAAATCCCATAAATCTGATAAAGCTCCTTAAAATCCCTTGATATCTTTTAAAATGCCCTAAATGTTTGAAATCCCTTTAAATTCACTAAAATTGATTAAAACCCCTTATATTATGTTAAAGTCTTCTGAAATCCCGGAAAAAGTGTCCATTTTCTTTAAACCCCTCGTAATACATAGAAATTCCTTCTAATCTTATGGAAGTTTTCAAGTTATTTTGAAATCCTATGAATCGCTCACATATTGTAAAATCCCTTGAAATCCCTGAAAATCGTTTCATATCGTTGATACCCTTCTAAAATCCATTTCAATTTTTTGAATCTTCATAGTCCTTGAAGATCCTTCAAACTAAAAAAAAAAATTCTTAAAAATGCCTTGAAATCGCGTAAAATATCTTCAGATTTGTAATATCTCTAAAAGTATCTCCAAATGTTTTGAAAACTTCAAAATCCTCTAAATCAGATAGAAATCCCTGACATCTCTGAAAATCCCTTAAAATCTTGGAAATCGTCTTAAATATCTTCTTAACTTGTAAAATACTTCAAAAGCTTTGAAATCTTAGGAAATCTTTTCCAATCCCTGAAATCAGTTAATATTTTTCAGAACCCCTTCGGAACCATTTCTAACCCTTAAAGATACTGTGAACCTACGAGTCTTTCTATTTTTCCCCGATTATCTACGTTTTTTTTTCAAGTACGTTTTTCGAGTAGTTAAATTATCACTGAGGCTTTGGAAATATTTTTTTTCCCCTATTTTGCATTGTTTCAACACCACTCATGATTTTTTTTCATCCAAAGATATCTGGAGCTATATTTCGAGGTGTGTCCTTTAAGTGTTAAATCTTTCAAATGTTCAATTTTTAGAAATCCCTCAAGCTGTTTTGAAATTTTGATTTTTAAATTGGCGGATATTTTATCATAGCAAATCTACGCAAAAAAAAGCTAAGCTCATTTTGAGTCGGATATTCCCCCTTAATTGCAAGATATTTGAGAAAATAGTAACATTAGTGTAATTTTTAGGGTTCCCTAGCACTGGACAGAACAAACACTTATAATTTTTTTCGGGTGTCCGTTCGTCCGTGATACTTTTTTCCAAGGAGGGGAAGTGAGGGGAGATAGGGGGAAATAAGTGGATGGGATATATGGAAAATAAGGGGAGCGAAATATGGGGAGGTAAGTGGTTATTAAGGGAGTGATAGGAGGGGAAGTAGGAGGACATGAAGGGACGAAAAGTACAGAATGTAAAGGAAAATGAGGGAAGGGAAAGTAGAAAAAGTAGGCGAAATAAGGAAAATGAGTGGAAGGAAAGTATGAGAAGTGAGGAAAATGAGGGGATATAAAGTAGAGGGAGTGAGTGGCGATGAGGGAAGGGAAGTTGACAAAATTATAGAGAGGAAGCAGCAGAAGTGAGTGTAATTGAGGAGATGTAGGAGAAACGATTAGAAATTAGAGTGTGTAGTGGAGAAGTGAGTACAAGGGAAGAGAAGTAGGGAAAGTGAGAGGAAAAGAGGGGAGGAAGAGTGGAGAATGTGAGGGAAAATGAGGGAAGGGGGAGTAGGGAAAGTAGAGAAATTGAGGAAAATGAGTGAAAGTAGGGGAAGTGAGGGAAACGAGGGCAGGAGTGAGCAGTGGAGGAGTGAGTGTTGATAATAGGAAGTACGTAGGCGGAATTAGAGAGGGGAAGTAGAAAAAGTGAGTATAATTGAGGAGAAGTAGGGAAATCATGAGAAATGAGGGTGAGTAGTGCAGAGGAAGTGAGCACTTAGGAAGGAAAGTAGGGGAAGGGGTGTATTAGCTGGGAAAGCGAGGTGAGGGAGAACAAGAGGTGGAAGTTGGGGAAGGGGGGTGGAGTGGAAAGGTATGGGAGGGATAGTAGGAGAATGTCGGGGGAGTAGGGGAGCGAAAGTTTGGAAGGGGGAGGTTGGAACGACTTAATTAAGGTCTTTATAGGCTACGAAAGCCTTTTTTGTAAGCTCGCGGCGCCTACTTTGACTAAATTTTTTCAAAATATTAAAATAATGTTATAGAAAAAAAACAGTGTGAAATAGTGTTAATAACCAATTTCGGGGCGAGGCGCTTCGTTTTAAAAAAATAGGTTTGATGATGGATTTCTAAAACATGTTCCCTTTTATGTACGGTATTTTCTCTAGTTGTTGGCTAAAAACTCTAGCAGGAGATGAATAGTTTGAAAGGCTTCAAGACAAGTTTGGATTGACTTTAATCGCTCGAATGTGCAATCGAAGAACTGTATTCTGACCGACTTTAAAACTCACTCGCATTCTCTATGTGAAGTATAGATTGGCTCTGCGAAGTTCGACTTGTATAGTTAACTTCAAAAACCGCTTCGTGTTCAAAACACGTACGAACCAATCGTGAACATTATCTGGGTAGAGAGTTCGTTACAAATGCGTTGGAGTGAAAGAGAGATAAAATGTCGAATTTGCAAGCTTGAATCATCCCCAAATCGCAACTAACAACTTATGATTTTAAGTTTAACTTTTCGATAATAATAATACAAATCTATGATTCATAAGGCTACAATTATTTTTTACACGTCACAAATTCGGAGATTTCTGTTTCAAATATCATATAGATTTAATTATTGAAATATTTCAGAGTTTGTGACTGAATAGGAAATAACAATATCATTTTTGAAAGGAAAAAGCCAATTTTTCAATGTTTTTGTTTACTGATAGTATTTAAAATTAAAATAATTCTAAGTACAGAGCAAACCCAATTTATTTGCAAAATAGGATGGTCCAAAAAATTGACTTTCGAATATAGGGCATGCCTATCCCCTTTATTAGAATATTTATATTATAATAATATCTATATGCACACACCCTCCTCCCATTTTGAGAGGTAATCGAAGTAAAAATTCCCTTCAATTTTAAGCCGAATCGGTTTCTGGGTTTAAACTAAGCTTGCGAGAGATTATTAAAATTTATTGAGGAGGCTCCAAAGAATAATTTCCGTTAATTTACTTTGAATTTTGAGGCCCTAAAAATATTACAAAAAACTGAAATTTACAATTTTATGCCAAATTGACAAAAATGAGCTCTGTTTTCCCTTTTTTTGCCAGACATTATTTTTATTCCAAAATTAAAATGTTTCCACGCAATTTTAAACTAATTTTCAATTCCTAATCAATTTAAATTTATTTCAATAATTTTTTTTGCTATTAATTCTTTGAAAGGAACTTTCTTCACGTTTGAGCGAACAATTAATAATTTATAGGAAAATACCTATTTGTTTCAAAAATTTACCAAGTGTTTAAGAATTAATTATAATTTATTTGCAACTTTATCTTAGATTGAGGTAGAAGACTCAGCTTTTTTAATTCGATTAACTTTGTCGTATATTATTAAATATCTAAGTTATTCCGGTATTACTACCCCATTTTCTAGCGAATTCGTATTTGCTGAAAAACTTTTTTTGTTTAAACAATTTTTTTCGAAATAAGTGTTTGAAATGTATAATTTTATGTAATTAATGCACTAGTTTGGCATTATTAAGAGCAACCTTTTTTTGAAACCATTACAGATTCATTAAGTTTTTTTTCATCAATTTTTTGTTGTTGAACTTTTCATGGTGAATATGAAAAACATTGTTTAAGAAAATAATAATTATTTACCTAGCCAGAAAAAAACAGACTTTTTATCTCATTTCCATACAAAATAGTTGAATTTTAAAGTAAAAAAGATCATACTTCAATAAATAATGAAATAGTTGAATTTCTGGTTGAAAAATTAATTATAACAACAAAAAGAGATAAATTTTCAACAAAATCAATTAATTTTCTACTAAATAGTGGATTTTTAAACTGAAAATATCAATTTTTAACCAAATAGTTGAATTTTAAAGTAAAAAAGATCATACTTCAATAAATAATGAAATAGTTGAATTTCTGGTTGAAAAATTAACTATACCAACAAAAAGAGATAAATTTTCAACAAAATCAATTAATTTTCTACTAAATAGTGGATTTTTAAACGAAAAATATTGATTTTTAACCAAATAGTTGAATTTTAAAATGAATTTGAAATATTTCAATAAAAAATGAAATTCAAATTTCTTGTTAAAAAATTAATTATAACAACAAAAAAGGACGATTTTTTAAACAAGTAGTTTAATTTTCAAATGAAAAATATCATATTTCGATAGAAAATGAAATAGTTAAATATCTTGTTAAAAAAATTAATTATAACAACAACAGCAAAAGACGAATTTTCAATTAAATATATGAATTTTCAACTAGAAAAGGTACATTTTTAAACAAAAATTATACAGTTGGATTTTCTATTTAAAAACATAATTTTCAACAACAAAATAAATTTTCAACAAAATAGTCGAATCGTCCACCTAAACAGCTTCATTTTATGCAAGAATATTAAGTTTCTCACCAAAAATACAATTTTTTAAACAAAATGTATTAATTTTCTACTAAATAGTGGGTTTTTTAACTAAAAATATCCATTTTTAACCAAATAGTTGAATTTGCAATTAAAAAGGATCAATTTTAAACTTAAAATAAAATATTTAAATTTTTAGTTGAAAAATATAATTATAGCAACAAATAACAAATTTTAATAAAATAGTTCAATCTTCAAACAAAGAAATGTATTTTCAACCAAGTGGATTAGTTTTCTACTAAAAAGAGAAATTTTCAACAAAATGCATAAATTTTCAACCTAATAGTTGAATTTTTATCCAAAAAAGGAATTTTTTCCAGAAAGAAGAAAAAAAACTGTGCAATTTTTGAACTAAAAAATATAGATTTTTCTATAAAACACTTGAATTTTCAATTCAAATTGTAAATTTTCAACCAAATACTTGAATTTTTGATCACAAATGAATTTTCTACCAAAAAGAATAATTATCTACAAAAAAAAAGAATTTTCATTTAAATACATGGATTTAAAAAAAAATCATTACATTTTAAACAAAAGAGAAGAATTTTCAACTAAAGTGATCTGATGAATCAAACCATTAAAAATTAATATTGAACAAAGCAGTTCAATTTTGATCTTCAAATTCTGAACAAAAAATGTAATAATTAATATTTTAACAAAAAAGGATTTCAATTTTTAATTATATTTTAATATTTTCTGAATTGTTTGAACAATTTATTAATGTTTTTAAGCTGCTTCTCTTAAAATACGCCTAATAGAGCATTGCGGTTTTTATTACATACTTGAATTTTTTATCTACTTTATAGTTATAATGAAACAATAATTATTGAAAATTGAGAAAAATAACGGTTTAAACAATTTACTATTGCTTATAACAATCGACTCGGTAGTTATACAAAAATGAAACAAAATAAAAATTAACAACCATAATTATTTAATTATGATTGATGTTAGTTGTTTTTATCTAAATGGTCTGAAATTAATATTTTTCATAATAAATATAAATAATTAGTTGAACAAATTCTTATTGTCTATTATCCTTTTTTCAGAATTAACTTCAGAAGTTGCGGTTTTTTCTCCATTTTTCAACTTTTATATGATAAGATTAATTTATATGATTAATGTTCAAGTTTATCCCTTAAAATTAGAAAATATATATAAATAATAAGAATAAATGAATATATAAATTATTATTATGTTCTTCAGCTATGAAGAAATAATCAATATAATCAACAACAATTATTTTTCAAGCAATATTCTATTAATAATCTTTTTATCATTTTTTTTTACCTAATGTCTCAACAATTACTTCAAGGAAAAATGATATCCGATGAAAAATTCATATAAAAAATTGGAAAAATATTTTATCTATCTAGTTTTATTTTTGAAAATAATGTCAATAAACGTATTTTTTTGAGAATCTCACAAATCTATAGAGCGAAGGGGAGGGAATAAAAATGAAAAAAAAATTGGACCACCCTATTGTACATATAGATACGACTTTTTGGTATGGTTTGCATAACGAATTTTTTTTCTTCCTTCTCAGCTTTATTTATTAAGGCTCCGAATATTGTATAATAATACAAATAATAAATTAAAGTCGATTTTTGAAGTTTGTTAAAAAATAAAACTGAAAACTTTGATAAAATATTTTTATGATATAATCTTTTGTCTTTTTGATATATGGTTAACTCAGATATGTATTTACTTTTCAAAGATTGTGGATTTCGGCGTTCCAAATATCGTTCAAATATTTCGTTTTCTAAAAGTAATATTTTATTGGTACCCAATGCATCTTCTAAGTGGAGCTTTAATTCTTCATCAGTCATTTCTGAAAAAATATTTTGTATTTATAATATATTTGTATTATTTGTTATTAAATTTGAAAAAAATTTACAGTCGCTTTTGAAAATATGAAAAATGATAATTCATTTTTATAAACATTCATAATATTTGTAGAGAAAAAGTTAACCTACCATCGTAATGTGGTTCTTTCTCTGGCAGAGTTACGCGACTCACACGAGATCCATGACTGAACAGACTATTCCGCCGAAAATTCATTTTTTTCAGAAAAAAAACTTGACCTAGTATTATATTTTTGACTAAAATTTAGAGTTTATTTATAATAAGTAGTATTATAAATGTCAACACTTATACTTGAGAGAGTTTTTTATTATAGAGTTATAACAACCAGAAATATCGAATCTTTTTCGATTATACTGTCAGACACCTTCAGGTGAATGTATGATGTCCATTTGTTTATAGTGAATTTTTTATTTATCAGATAAAATACATATATGGTAATTAAGGCACAATAAGGCATTGACTTATGTCAAGTGTATTTTAAAAGTTTTCAAACGTAAAAATGGCATTGCATGATATTAAATAATACATGACAAAAAGAAGCAAATTTGGAAAACACTCTTAAATGTCTCAGTTCATAATTTACAGAAAATATTTCATTCATAGAATTTAATACTGATATATTTTTCATACAAAACATTTTTTCTACACAGAATATTCCCTACACAGAAATAATTAATTATTGTTTAATATAATGTTATATTTTTCCTACAAAAAATATTTTCTACGCATAATATTTTCTGCTACTACTACATAATATTTTCTACATAATATTTTCTATTGATAACAACGTTGTCCCTGATGAACGTCAAAAAGTTTTTTACGGTTATAAAAAGATTTATATCTGTGTGTGAAGAAAATGTCATGAAAGGTGAGTTTACTTTCAGAATTATAAAATATTTGAAGCAATTATTATATTTATATAACAAAAAATATGTTTTCAAAAATTTGCTAATTTAAAACTAAAGTAATGACCTAAAATTCATCAATTAAATTCTTATTCATAATGAAAGTGCAACGTATGGGTGGATTTTGTTTCAAAATTCACTGTAAATGTCAAAATTTTAACTTGAGTACCGTTGCTTTTAGGTTACGTGTCTTAATGATTCGTTTAATTGAACTTTTCCACTTAAAACCCAGTATGATTTATGTTTAACTAGAAAAAAATATTATGCTTCATTATTTAGAATTGAAAATTACTGCCATAATAATTTTTAATTTGTTGAAAGTGAAATTACCTGACTTTTCTAAAAGTTGATCAATATACATGTATCTGAAATTTAATAGCCCCTGAATTGATATTTCATAGACCGAGTTTTTAGATTTAATATGCAAATGTATAGTAAATCTATATTAAAATTGCAAACATTTTTAACAGTGCTTGTCATGCGAGGTAATATACTTGCAATCCATATCATTCGGACTAGTCCACTTGTAATCCATTAAATTGGCTGTAATTCATGCTAATCAAGGATAATCCAGGGTAATCGACATATAATTAAGATTGATCTACTTGTAATCCATGTAATTGGGAGTAATCCACTTGTAATCTATATAATTTGAAATAATCCACTTGTCATTCGAGGTTTTTAATGCATATTTTTGGTTAAAAATCCAAACTCGCGTGATAATACAGATTCCTTCCAATTTAACATCTATTCAAAACATAACTCGTCTCTCTAAATCGGAATTAGTAGAAATTTCACTAATGGAATTAGTAGCATTGCGTCTGACTGTTAAATTAGTAATTTTATCAGTTTCTACTAAATGAAATGGTAAGTTTTATATTGCTAAATGAATTAGTAAGGATATTCTTCTAATCCGCTTAGTAGTGCCGACTTACTAATTCAATGAGTAGCAATGCATTGATATGGAAACATAATTTAATCATTTTTAAAATACTTTCTGCTGGTTTTTGAGTTTTAATTGAGAAAAGATAATGTTTTCATAATTTATATTCTATGTTTATATAGTTATATTAATGATAATTGTGTATGAACGATGCAATATTTAAAACTGAAACGGTATTGGGATCCGCTGCGCTGCAATACACTATCTATTTTTTCAGTGCGGCCAAAATGTGAACTCGTGAAATCAGGTAGAATAACAGCGTCCTCAGAAATTAAAATATTAAAATTATTATTATTGCATAAAATCTTTGATAGAAAATAAAATGGGATTTTTATTACAATTTTAATCATTTGTTCAAGGTAAAAAAATTGGGTTGTCATAAAATCATTGTATCGATGATTTTTAAGTATTTTTCATGTTTCAAACTTCTCACTTTTGAGGAAGCACTTATAATCATCAGATTCAGTTTTCCTAAGCGACAAAAATTATCATTTAACCTAAATTTTAAACAGAATTAAAAACTATTTTTCTTCAAAAAAGCCTTTTTTGAACCACCGTATTGGTATACTTCGGGTAAGTTGAAATAAAAGTATCTACATACTTTAAAGCGTGAGAATTGTAATTTAGCTTATTTAATTTTTTTAAGTAAAAACTGAACTATCATGTTTGATAATTGATCGTTTTTAGTTGAAAATTCAATTATTCATCTCTTTGCTTGAGAATTCAACAGCTATTTTGCAATTGTTTCTCTCCCTTGACGTCTGAAAAATCTTTTTGAGATGAAAACTAAACTTATGTCAAAAAGTAGTTTTTTTTTTTAATTCTGCTGTTTCTGATCAAAAATTAATTTTTTTGGTTGGGATAACAACTGCTTGATTTTTTGTTTAGAATTCATATTTTTTGGAATACAAATTTAATTTTGAGAGTTGAAAGTTAAACTCTTTTGTTAAACATTAATTTGTGTTGGTTCAAGATTCATCATTTCAATAAAAAAATTATCTCTTTGATTGAAAAGTGAGCTATTTTGTTCAAAATTCGTTTTTTCTTTGTCAGAAAATTAATATTTTTTTTTAAACTGAAAATGTAATTATTCCAATTGAATATTCTAAAGTTGTAGTTAAAAATTCATCTCTTTAGTTGAGTAAATATAAAATTTAGAATTGAACCATCCGATTTCAGGTTGAAAAATTACAATTTTCAGTTGAAAGTAAACTATTCCAGTTAATGATTCATCATTTTAGTTGAAAATTTATAAGCTTGGTTGAAAATTAATTTTTTTAACCGAAAATTGAAACTGAAAAATTGAATTTTTATGTTGAAAACTGATATTTTTTGTTAAAAAATTGAATATTTCGTAAAAAATTCATATATTCCACTTGAACATGTACAATTATAGTTAAAAATTCAATTTTTTGGTTGAAGATACTTAAAATTTATCTACTCCAGTTAAAGATTCATCTATTCCAGTAAAAGACTCCTCATTTTATTAAAAAATGTATCACTTTGCCTAAAAATTTGTTTGTCTCTTTTTATAGGAAATTTTCTGTTAAAAATTAATTTTTTAAACTGAAAATCAAACTATTTGGTTGAAAGTTTGTCTTCTTTAGTTGAAAATTCATCTCTTTTCTTGAAAAAAACGTATTTTTTTCATAGAAAATTATTCTTCATGTTTCAAAATTTACGTTCTTGTTTGAAACTTTATCTTTTTCGTTGAAAATGTAAGTATTCCAGTTAAGTGTTTATCCTTTTAGTTGAAATTTCATCTTTTAGATTGAAGGTAAAAACTACTTGGTTGAAAGTTATATTTTTGTTAAAAATGCATCCTTTTGGATCAGAATCGATATATTTCAGTTAATCCATTTTTGGTTGAAAACTGATATTTTTAGTTCAAAAAAGTTTAAAATAGTAACCAGAAATACATTTACCAATTCACTTAGTAGTAGCATTACCAATTCCTTTAGTAGATATAGTTATTAATTTATTTAGTCAGTTATTCTTACTCATTGAATTAGTAGATTTTTACTAATTACTAGTAAACGAATGGGCACTATTTGAATTAGTAGAAAACTACTACCAATGAGTAGTTTTCTACTAATTCAGATTTAGAGAGCACTGTAAACGAGATTTCAAAAGATAGGAAAAATTTTCACTGATTTGAAACGATTACAAAAGATTTTAAGGGACCTTGAGGCACTTTAAAGGACTTTCAAAGAATGACAACATTTTTACGGAACTGAAGAAGAATTTCAAATCGTTTTAGTGATTGGCTGAGATTAAAGGGAATTCAAAATATTTCAAAGGGTTAGAAAAGTTTTTAGAGTACGTAAAACGAGTCCAAAGGATTACGAGATGTTTCACAACTTTCAAGTGATTTTAAAAGTCTTCAAAAGTTTCAAGATATTACCTAGGATAATTTCACAAAGAATCTTAATTTTTAAGGGATTTTACAGAATTTTAAGGGACTTCAAGGGGTTAATTCAGATTTTAGAGGATTTCAAGAGATACCGAAGGGTTTCGACGGATTCTTAGCGATTCTGAGGGATATTAAGGAACTAGGATTACATCTTTTGTAATCTGCGGAAATCGTTTCCGCGGATTATAAAAGACTGCAAGAGATTTTAGGAGATGTTAAGAAATTTCGAAATATTTGAAAAGAAATCACGGGATTTTCAATTCAAGAGATACCGGAGTATTTGCACGAATTTTGAAAGATATAAGGGGATTTTGAAGATCTGAAGGGATTCTATAAGACTTCAAAAAAATTTACGGGATTCCAAACAGATTTTTTTTTGGCAAAAATTTCGTAAGATTTGAATAAAGTTTCACAAATCTTAAGAGATCATCTGTTCTTCATTTCCTAAGCTTCTTATTGTACATTTTCTTCTTTTTCTCGACTTTTTGAAACAAAATCTTTCAAAATTGTACCATTTAATTTGTAACGCTTATAATAAAATTAAATATCAAATTGAAAGAGTTGAAAATTAAAAAATCTTGGAATTAAACAATTTTTAAATAAATAAGTGCCAAATTTAACAATATTTGAATATAAATAACTTCAAGAATAAACAGTGATCAATAAAAGCATCTATGTTTTATTAGTATGAAAAATTTCAAAGTCTTCTGTTTTGAAAATAATTCAAATCATAAATCCTTCCCAATTAAATGGTATTCAAATAGAAAAGCATCGAGTTTGTAAAAGAATAAAATTGAAATTAAACGCAAAACTGAATTAAAATTTTTCGACTGCAAGAAGTTAATTCTTACATTGAAGAATAATAGTTAGATGCGGGCTTTTGTAAATTTGGAAGCTAATTTATTTTTAAATAACCCAAAATACGTAAAAATTCCTGGGGTTTAAAAACACTTTAAAATGAAATATATTTATCGTGGTTACAGAAAATTTATTCATATGATTGGAGTTAATGAAGTAGGAATTAATGTTCAAACTCCTCATGTTTGCACTATTTCAAATCAAAGTTTAATTAGTTTCATTTTATGTGACTATTCTTCTTTAATGATACTTTTTTTCTTCCTCTGAATGACTCTAATTTTTTTGGAATGAAACTGTCAACACATAAGATTTAGAATTTTGTTGTAATTAAAACGTTTTATACAAAATTTCATAAAATGATAGCAAAATATCAAAATAGCAAATATGTAGTTTAGAATTTACAGTTTACACATTAAAATCTTTTAGAAATTCAAAATACCTCTGTAGAATGCAAAATTGTAAATATAATTTTATGGAATTTTCTTATAATACTGTTTTGTTTAATTTTGGTATACCTTATGACTAAAAAAAATTGGACGGGCTTACAATTAATTTCATTTGTGCAAATAGAACTTACTAATACATAGGATTTTTGGCTAGAAAGAAAAAAATCTAAAGTATTACACATTATTTATGATTTACCTTATTTTTTCATACGTATACCGTTTGTTCTAATTTATTCTATAAAAAAATATTAAAATTTGGAATTCCTGATTTGAAACTTTACCCTATATTCCTGAAGAAATACATTTTTCAAAATTACATGTAACTTACGTCACTTATGCGACTTTTTACAAACCATTCTAATCGATCCGCGTCCTGCATGTAAGTTTATTATATAAAAAAATGCATGCCTCTTTAGCTATTATTTTTCAAAATTGATGCCACTATTAACACTTTTCTTGACCTCTGAAGTGAGTCCGAGCCTTTTCTTTAATTAAATAATTTCTTAAATACTGTTTTAAGATTATATTAGGAAAATTCATTATGCGCGACTGATTAAATTTCATTTTGATGATAGATAATTTAATGAAGCAGAATGAAATTTGTGTATCTTCTTAAGAGGGATCATCAGTCTGGTGGAATAAACGGTGCTGTAGAATAGACGTGTAGGAGGAATGAAGTTGCCACATGGGTCTCATTATTTTGCCGGGCACTGGCCGGAAAATTGTTTACTGGATTGTTTAAACGAAATTTACTAAAGCTTACTGATTTTATATCACGCCAACGCCGCCCCGGGGAGCCCTAGCCACTCCGGATTATGCATTAACGAAGTTAGCGGCCGTGAAAATCAGCCTGGAAATTAACTCTACCAGTAATTGCTTCGAAACAGACTGTACAAAACTCTACTGATTTTTATTTAATTATTAAAAGAAAACAATTTTTAATGAATGTAGGTTATTAAAATTTATGGTAGTTTTTTTGGACGAGTACACAAAACGTGTAGAACATTCATTTGTGTTCTATTATGGAAAAGATCTCTTTTTACTTAAAAAATACCATTTTAT
The DNA here is from genome assembly GCA_011634705.1 of Andricus grossulariae. Taxonomy (NCBI): domain Eukaryota; kingdom Metazoa; phylum Arthropoda; class Insecta; order Hymenoptera; family Cynipidae; genus Andricus; species Andricus grossulariae. The sequence goes on along the minus strand of JAABKJ010002655.1, from coordinate 1,700,023 downwards.
AGTTGAAAATATATAAAAATATTTTCTTCACGATGATTCTATAGTTAGAAAACGTTTTATGATACTGAAAAAAATTAATTTTCATTAAAATAAACAACATTTGTCTGCACAAAAATAAAACTTAGTTTTACAAGTTTTCTAAACATTTGACTTCGGATTTTTTGTGATTGATCCCCCCTCTCCAATTTGTTTGTCTTTCGGAAAAAGAAATTCCCTATTTTATTTCGAATCGGTCAACATTAATTCGTGCCCTCGGGCTTTTGAAATTACCATGAATGAATTACATGGGAGGAGTTCGGTTTTCGAAAAAATTGAAAAAAGAAGTACTTATTATTAACTTTTTGTAAATTAAAGTTTAGTCACTTCTTCAGGAATGTTCATGGAATGATTCCCACCCAATAACTTTTAATTTTGACCCCACCCCCAACCCTTTTATATTGTGCCTGGAAAATTCCCCAAAAAATGTACACGTAAAGTAGCAGTTTCCTGTAAAATATTTGCTGAAGATGGTATTTTTTGAAATTTTTTCATCATTAATTATTTTTGTTTGGTAATTGACAAGTTTACAAGTACCTTTTAACTAATTTTTAATCGTTTGAACAATTATTATTTGTTTAAGCAATATTTTCTTTCCAGTAAATTCGTGAAAAGTTGATATTTTTCGAGATAAATGATACAGTTGATGAATTTCAAGAGTGATATTTCTTGTTCAGCATATTTGGTAATTATTTAAACAAATTTCATTTGTTCAATTAATTTTTTTCACTGTCATTCGTGAAAAGTTATTATTTTCTGTAACTAATGCCACAGTTAACAAATGTTAAATTTATATTTTTTTAATGCTATTTTGCAATTATTTAAACAATTTTCTTTCGTTTAAGACATTTTTTGTTCCTTCAAATCTTAAAAAGTTAATACTCTCTGGAATTGTAGATTTTCGACTTTTTGAACCCAAATTTTTCAAAATTTTTCATTTTAAGATAGGATTTTAGGGGTTTTTGTTGTTGCAAAGAACAGTAAAATTTCGATATTTTTGAAAAATATTAATAACTCTGAAAATAGTTAACATTTTGTATGTTCTTGCTCCTATATCAAAGGTAAGTCTCTATAGTGATATTGCGATTAACTTATTTGATGTATTTTTAGATTTTTTTCTAGGTTCTATTCTAATTTTAAACTTGGGACACAAAATTAGTAAAGTTTCAAAAATGTGAAACTACTTACAAAAACTTTTTAAAAATCAATCATACCTTACTTTTATAAAATTTAGTAATGTTTATAAACATATGAATATTTTGAAATTGTTTAAATTAATGTGTAGTGCACAGTATGCATTTTAAAATGATTTTTTCTTACCAATTAAGTATGACCCTAGGGTAGAATGTACGAAAAAAATTCTAAAAATATCCAAATAAGTTAGCAAAATACTATGGAAACTCACATTTAAGATAAGATTAACATGAGAAATTTAAATAATGTTCATTATTTTCAGAGTTATTGAAATTTGAATTTTCTTGGTAATATTTTGGTATACAATTAAAATTTTGCCTTTAACTTGGACTTATTAAACGCAGCATTTTGTCAGCTTTCATGTTATTACGAGGATATTTTTGTTTTAATTTAATAATATAAAAATTAAGGAACTTTAACATTAGTTAAAAAACAGTCGTTTCTGTTTATAATCGCACAATGTTAGTTAATTTTCCATGAAAGATTTTCCAACTTTAAAGGATTTCAGCTTGAATGTCATCCACAAATCACATAATTAAAGCGCTTTCACCTACCCCCCCCCCCCTCAGCATGTTCTTTGGTTGAAAATTTAACTATTTTGTTCAAAATTCTTTATTTTTTGTTGAAAATTAATGCTTCTAACTGAAAATTTAATTATTCCATTTTAAATTTATCTTTTTGAGTTTAAAACTAAACTACTTGGTAGAAAATTCATATATTTTGTCGAAAATTGGTCTTTTTAGGTAGAAAATTAATCTTCTTGATTAAAAATTCATCTCTTTGGATGAAAACCTGACTATTTTGTTAAAAATTAGTTCTTTTTTCTGGTTAAAAATGACTTTTTAACCTAAATATTCATCTTTTTTTAGTTGAAACTTTAGGTATTTTGTTGAAAATCCATCTTTCTTGGTAAAGAATCTTCTTGGCTGAAAATTCATCTATTTGGTTAACAAAAACATCTATTTGGTTAAAAATTAATCTATTTTGTTGCAAATTGAAAAATTGTTAAATAATTTAATTTAAATTTAATTTAATTTATTGATTCGTTAAAAAATTGTTGAAAATCCTCTAAATTGTAATATACATTTTTTTGCATTCACATTATTGATCTCCTTGGTGGAAAGTTGTTGCAATACCTGAAAGGAAAATTTACAACGGTCCAGGGAAAGTGAAAAAAAATGTTAGGGAAAGTCGGGGAAATTAGAAATTGAGATTCTGTAGCAACTTTGGAATAAAATGGTTTAAAACTGAAGAAAAGGATTCCTTTTGCTTAAAAATGAAAGACATTAGAAGTTCGTGATCCGGTTTCTTGGAGAGGTGAAAGTTAGGCAGTGATTTATCAATTCCTCACACTAGGGCTCGTTAAAGTTTAAAAGTCGAACGCCGCGCTGCGATGCGATGGAAGAGAAATAGTCGTCTCGAGGATTCGAAGTTCGAACCTGCTGTTGGTGGTTGGATCGGCAGAAATCACATAAATAGGTGTCTATATTTATGAGGTCCCATATGCCATGGTGCGCGATGCCACCGAAAAACGGCGACCCATCTGGTCCAAGTGGCGATCTTAATGTCCCGCCGGATATCGCCTATAATTTGGGGTAATATATTACCTAGTAATTCGTTGCGTATTGGTGTAAGATGCAATTATGAATAATAAGGGCTCGCCCTCGGCGCGCCGCGCCGTAGGTCACGTCCACCACATGTCCCGTAGAGCCTGGCTGCTGACCGTACGTCTTGCTGTTCATTTTCTTCCCCACCAAGTGTGAATGCCTTTAATATAGTCCCACATATGCAAAATTGCGTATATTATGCGTGATGATATAATGATGCCTCATTTCATATAAATCCGCCATGAGGTATTAATATTACACTTTGTATTCCACGTGAATTATAAAGATATTTCAGAAGATCAGGGATCACAGTCAGCCCCCTATTCCCCCTTTTCCCCTATTTTTCCCTGTTCTCTATTTTTCCCCTATTTTTCTCAAAATCTCCTTACACTGAGCTTCAAGCGATCATAGGCATGATAGGGTATCTACCCTACCTGGAAAACCTGGAATTGTCAGGGAACTTTTATATACCTGGAAAAACCTGGAAATGACAGAGAATTTTTTTTTTAAGTCAGGGTATTTTTCGGAGAGCGTGCTTAATTTTTTTTTAAATTGCAATATAAAATTGAATAAATATGATTCTTTATTTGTAAAAGTAGCTTTGTATGACTGTATTTAACTATTTTGTTGAAAATTCGTTTTTGTTTGCTTGAAATTGATGTTTTTAACTGAAAATTTAACTATTCGAGTTTTGGCTGAAAATTTATCGTTTTTAGTTGAAAATTTAAGTATCTGCTTTAAAATTCATGTATTTTGTTGAAAATTCGTTCTTTTTGGTAGAAAATTAATATTCTTTGTTGAAAAATCATTTCTTTGCTCAAAAATTCAACAGTTGCAATTTTTTTATCTCTCTTGACTGAAAAATCTTTCTTCGTTGAAAATGAATTATTTCTTTTGTGGTTTAAGATTTATTATTTTGATTGAAAACTCATCACTTTGGTTGAGAAATTAGCTATTCTGTTGAAAATCCGTTTTTTTTTGGCTGAAAATTATTTTCTTTTTACTGCAAAATGTAACTATTCCAGTTGAAATTTTAACTATTTTCTAGAAAATTTGTTGTTTCTTTTGTTAAAAATTAATTTTATACTGAAAATGTAACTATTCAATTCTTGGTTGAGAAAATTTCTGTTATAGTTGAAAATTAGTCTTTTTTTGGTAAAAATTAATCTTTTCGGTTGAGAATTAATCTTTTTGGTTGAAAATTCATCTATTCAAGTTGAAGGTTCATCACTTTAGTTGAAAATTCATGATTTTGTTTGAAAATGTAACTATTTTTTAAAGATTATTTTTTTCGTTGAATATTGTTATTTTTAACGGAAAATGTAACTATTGAATATTTGGTTGACAAGTTATCTTTTTTAGTTGAAAATTGATGTATTTTGTTGACAATTTGTCTTCTTTTGGTAGAAATTAATTTTCTTGCTTTAAAATTAATTTTTTGTTAAATTTTCATTTTGGTTGAAAATTCAACTAATCCAGTTAATGATTTATTGTTTTAGTTAAGAATTTATCTTTTCGGCTTGAAATTCAACTATATGTTTGGAAATTTGTTTTTCCTAGTTAAAAATTTAATTACTTCGTTGAAAATTCATGTATTTTGTTAAAAAATTGTCTTCTTTTGGTACAAAATTAATCTTCTGGTTTAAAAATTCATTTGTTTGGTTGAAAATCAAACTTCTTGGTTGACAGTCAAACTCTTTTGCTAAAAATTCTTTTTTTGTTGTTGTTGAAATTTCGTCTATTCCAGTTGAAGATTCATCATTCTAGTTAAAAATTTATCACATTGGTTGAAATTTTGGTTTGTTCGATGCTTAAATTAATTTTTTAAACTGAAAATTCAACTGTTTCATGTTTGTTTGAAAACAGATATTTCTTAGATGAAAATTAAAATATTTTATTGAAAATTAATTTTTTTTATTGGGAAATTCAACATAGAAAAACGTCGATCCTCAATATTACACCAATTCGGTGTTGTTTCGAGTTGCAAGAAATTTTGCACACTTTTTTATTGATAATTTCTGAACGAAGTCATTAAAAAGGTTGAGACTTTACCAAATTGTGCTTTGATACAAGTACTTTACTGAGATGATTTTAGAAAAAAGTTATTATTCAAAGAAAAAGTGGAAAATGACTGGGACCTAAAGTGTTCAACTTTTTTGCAATCACCCAGCTATTTTTCTGCTAATTTTTTCAGAAAAGTAATATAAAAACTTGATCGTATTCAAAAATTTAAGTATTCATAAATAAGGAATAAAAAATTAAAGAAAGGTATGCCTAAGGAAACTACTTTACCTAAAAAAAAGAAAGGAATTAATCAAAATTGAACAGTCGATATGTTTTCTAAATTAAAAAATGTTTATTTCCGTAGTTTTTATATTGTTGTGTATGTAAAATTTTAAAAATGTTTTTAGAGGTCCTAAATGTCTCCAAATATGTATACCTTTTTAATTAACGTTCTCTATAAGAAGGAATTTTACATATTAGTCATTTGAAGCTTTTCTATACTGATAAAAATGTATTACAAAAAAAAATGTGATACCTAAGTCTGGGAAATCAAAAATGTAACCAGTTTTTCTAGAATTTATTTCCTTTATCTTTATCATTTCCCAAACTTATAAAAAAAATTCTGATGCATTTCTACTAGTAGAAAAGCTTGAAATACCTGATAAGATTCTTTTGATATTCATCTAGATTGCAAACTTGTGAAAATATATCATCCAAAATTGTCGACGATTTTCGTAAAAATGGAAAAAAGAAAACGTAACATAATTGATTCGTCAGTGTCGCAAAAGAGAATAAATATCCCATATTTGATTAAACTTTTTTTGGTGATACTTTTGTCCGTATAACTTTTAATTTATAAATAAAATTATATTTTGTTTTTTTTTCTGAAAAAAGTGGTATAAGAATATGTCTCGAAAATCTCGTAATCATTATTTTTGAAAGCCTGATTGTCTTTTCATTATTTGAATTTGTTTTATATCTTAAATTTGAATTTTTGAGAAATAAATCTACTTCCAAATTGTCTTATAAATTATTATTAAAAGTATTATACATGTTTTATGTTAGTTATTTTTCCTGGAAATTAATATTTTTTTAAAAAGAATTTTAATATGAACACAGAAAGTTTCAAAGAAGACCTAGATTTTTTAATAATTTTAGGTCGTGATAGTTTTCCCACTGGAAATGATAATTTCTAAACCAAAATCATCATCAAAATTCCCAATTTTCAACTATTTTTGATTATATCGGTATTTTACACAGGAAATGGGTACTTTTAATACAAAATTATTAGATTTCAAAGATTATAATTATTTCAACAAGTTACGTTTTTCAATTTTGACAGCGTTTTTACCGTAAATTGACATTTTTAATAAAGAAACATTAGATTTGAGGGGTTCATAATTTTTTAATAATTTAATGTCGCGTTAGCGTTTTACACCAAATACAAGTATTGAGAACAAAAAGGTTATATTAACGCTTTTTAAAGGAAATCGTTTATTTTAAACGGAAGTCATTATATTTGAAAGAAGATTGACAAATCTGAAAAATGTTCCGTTCTTTTATGTTAGTGTTTTTCATTGGAAATTATTGTTATTCCTCAATGATAATAATTAGATTTAAATCAAATGATTTTCGTTGAAAATAATACAATTTACAAGCATGAACAATTTCGGATTAGATTAGATTTTAAGGAAGATTCATAATTTGTTAACAATTTTAGGTTTTGTTGTCGTTTTACAGGTTTTACATAGAAAATGTAACTCAAACGAAATTATATTTTAAACTTTTGAAAGAAGATTACTAACTTTATAAAATTTGTAGATTATGTTGACGTTTAACACCGGAAAGCGGTATTTTTAGTAAAAATCCTTGGATTTCCAAGAGGATAAAAAATTTTTGTATTATTTGAAATAATTTATTGTTATGTTATGTTAGTGTCTTTCGACGAAAAATGGTATTTTTAATTTAAAAAATCATAGATTTTCTAAATTTTGTTCGGAGTAATTAAATTTACAATTTTTGTACAATTTTAATTATTGATTAGTTGGCATTTTATACCGGAAATTAGTAATTTAAATAAAAAATAATTGAATTTCAAGAAGGTAACAATTTTTGTTAGCAATTGTAGATTGTTGGCGTTTAAAAATAAAAGATTTACAAGCTTAAACAATTTGTTGTTATGTTATTCTTGTGCGCATAAAGTTGCTATTTCTAATAAAAAATTATTTGATTATCAAGAATATTTACAATATTCGAACAATAATATAAGATATCTTAGCGTTTTTCACCAGAAATCGTTTATTTTAAACAAAAATCATTTGAATGCAAAAACAAAACATACAATTTTGAACAACTTTAGGTCATATCAGTATTTTTCGTCGTGAATTGGTATTTTTTTTACAAAAATGCAACTGTTTGATTTCCTATACAAAAATATTATATATTAATTCTAAAGTTGAGATATCAATTTTCATCAATTATCGAAAATATTGTCCTTGCTTTTCTTTTTTATTATTTTAGTTAATAGATACTACGAAAAACAACAATTTTGTAATAATTAATAATTATTTTATATTTTAATTTTAAAATTACGTGAAAAAAAAATGTGGGCACAAATCGTGTTTGTTTCCTAGTTTGATAACATTTGTGGTGTCTTATAAAAGGGTTGCATTTATTAATTTTTGTTCACTACGTTGGTATTTAAAAAAAAAAACATTTTGAAAAATTCTCCTTTTTTTTGAAGAAAAATTCACCTATTTCCCCTATAATTGAACCGCTGAATCACTCAAGATGGTATAATATTAACTGAAATTAAACGATTTGAGGGGAGAATAATTTAACGTTTTTCCGAGATTAGGGATTTATGTTTCGAGTAAAGGAAATTTCTTAAGTTAACTTTATGGGTCGTAGTTTTAAATACTTAAGTCGCAAGTTCGCAATTAAACGCGAGGGTTAAATATCTACCGCCAAAGGTTTCGCTGAGACAGATTAGAGTTGTAATAAAGTGCTGGGGGTGCAGTCGCGCTGGAAACGATCCACGAGGGAGCCACTAAGGTACTCGCGCTGGAAACTAGCCTGAAACAGATTTAAACTCGTTTCCTCCGGTTCACGCTAAAGTTTCCTGCGTTTTAATTAGTTACCCAACCTAAGGTCTTTGGATAAACCTCTAATAGGATCAACCGACATTTACTTCTATAATCATAAAAAATTAACCAGAAAAACGGCTAATTACAATTAATTTTATTTCTCTATATTCAATGTTTTCTTTTGAATTTTTGGATAAAATCTTTACTGAAATTGAATGGGTACTGACTGAAGATTATGGTGTGGGATTCTGCGTCAATAAACTATCATATATATGTACGTTAGGGTGGTCCAAAAATTTCAAAAATATTTTGAAATCTCTTGCAATCCAAATTAATCTAGTGAAGTACCATAAAATCCTCTGCAATTTGTGGAAATTCCTAGAAATTTATTGAAATCTCTTTATACGTTTGAAATGCGAAATCCGTTTATACCTTTGCAATCATATAAAATTCTTGCAAATCTTGAAAATATTTTACAATCCCTCAAAATCCCTTGAAAAAAAAAGAAAAAAACCTATAGTACACCTACTTCTGACTTCAAGATACTTCAGAATATGTGACTTCAGAAGATTTTAAGAGAATTCCAGTGATTTCAAGTGACTTCAAATGACTTCATGTGAATTCATGCGAATTGAAAAGATTTCAGAAAATTCATTGACTTCAGGAGATTTCTTAAATTTAGGAGACTACATTAATTTTACGAAGTATCTATTCGTCTGATTGCTGACCAGGGTGGGTCGAAAAAAAACAAAAAAAAAACAGCCTAGTACTCAAAAGTTTCATTTTGGTTCCCTTGTTACTAAGTTAAAAAAAGTCATAATTCTCAGAGTTTTGCAAAGATCACTAATATTAATTTTTTTCGTATACTAATAATATGCCCAATTTCCAAAAACTTTGTAAGATTTCAATATTTTCAGTTTTCCTAGGACAAAATCTCATTTTTATAAACCTTAAAAAACTAAACTAATTTTTAAAGCTCTGCGAACTTTCATAAAATGTTTTTGAGTCTGTAGAATCTTTCTCGTACTAAAAGCTTAACTAAAAGTCTGGCCAGTGGCCATTATAATAGCTAAAATCTTTTCATTTTAATTCTTTATGTAAATTTTGAGTGCGATAACGTTTCTGCTTTCTAGATGCTCAAAAAAAATTTCAAATAGTTTGAAAAGCTTAAAAAAATTATTTGAATCATTTGAGCTTTACAAAAATGAGATTTTGTCCTAGTAAAACTGAAAATATTGAAATCTTGTAAGATTTGGAAAACCGGGCATAGGTATTATGTATCATACGAAAAAAGTAATACTATAGCGATTTTTGTAAAACTCTGAGAATTATGAAGTTTATAAACTCTTCTTTTGTTCCACGGTACCTCAGGATAACCATTAAAATATTTTTATGATAAAAAGTTGATTAATTAAAAAGTTTAATAATCGGAAATATTAAAGTAATTTCAAATTTTATAAGGGACACAAAATAAAGCTTTTCAGTGCCAGGCTGTTTTTCATTTCCAATTTTACTTGTTTTCGACCCGCTCTGCTGCTCATTCTACATCAACTGACATTAAGAGATTTCAAGGGAATTCAAGTGAATTTAAGATCATTCTTGTGAATTAAAGTGAGTTCAAGTTACTTTAAGAGACCTTAACTGACTTCAGAAATTTCTGAAGAATTCATTGACTTAAGGTGCATGTAGAACGCATGCCAAATCAGCCCCTAAAAGTTTCAAAAATTTGGAAAGCTTTTCCATTTTCCAAATTAGTTTATTTTTACCGAATTTTTTGAAACGAAGGGGTTGATCTAGGGTGGTTTTCATATGCGCTAGAGAGATAAAACTTTTTTATGGTTCTTTTGAAATTAAATACTGCCATATTCAGTGAAAAAATTTCGACTTTTAAATTTCACCTTTAGGGGTGGATTTGGGGTGGGTTCCACGTTCACTAGAGAAATAAATCTTGGTTGGGGTCCTTTTGGCATTAATTTTTGCCATAATCAGTCAAAATAGTTTGACTTTTCAGATATTTATACTTTTTTGTAAACATTGCGAACTTCAGACTCATCAGAAAGGGTAGCATTAAAATCGTAATTTGTGATCATGACAAAGAAAAATGCCGATCCTCAAAAGTACACTGATTTGGTGTTGTTTCGAGTTGCAAAAAAATGAGACAGAGGAGAATGAGAATGAAGTTATGTTCATGTTTCACACTTGATTCTCATTAGGGTGGACCAAAAAAATTATTTTTCTCATTTTTTAAAGTCTCACCCCCTCATTTTGTGTCTTTTGGTGAAAAAAAAAGGTTATAATTTTTTGAGATTTCTAAAAAAATGTTCAGAGGTAGGGCACCGGACTTCAAAGTACCCCAAATTGTTAAAAATTCAGTAAGTCCTTGAATTTTAAAAAGAATCCTAAAAACTTCACAGCGATGATGTAAAACTATCATGTGAGCAATACTCTCCCCTTAAGACACTAAAAAGTAATGTTGAAGTATCTTTTCTGAATTTTATGAAAGTGAAATGAAAATTTAAGTAGCAAATTACATAAAAAAATGTATTATACAAATATGAAAAATATTGCCCTTAAAATAAACATTTTTCCCCTTTTCACCCTTAATAATCCATAAAAAATTAAATTTTCTTTCTTTAAAACTAATTATTAAAAATATTTAATATAAGTTTCTTTATATTGAAAGACAAAGTTTTAAAGAGAGAAAATTAAATTTTTTTATAGATTATCAAGGGTGCAAAGGGGGAAAATGTTTATTTTAAGGGCACTTTTTTCATATTTGTATAATAAAATTTCTTATATAATTTGTCACTTAAATTTTCATTTTACTTTCATAAAATTCAGAAAAGACACTTAAAAATTATTTTTTAGTGTCTTCAGGCGTGAGTTTTGGCAAAGCTGGGGGTAAATTAAATCTTCAGAAAAAATTTCAGGCTTTATGCTGCTCACGTGGTAGTTTTATATCATCGTTGTAAAGTTTTACTATTCTTTTCAAAATTCAAGGAGTCACTGAATTTTTTACGCTTTGTGGTACTTTAAAGACCGTGCCCTACCTCTGAACATTTTCTTTTAATCTCAAAAACTGAGGAAAATTTTTTTCTACAAAAAGACACAAAATGAGGGGTTGAGCCTTTAAAAAAACAGAAAAATAATTTTTTTGGACCACTCTAATTCTCATGTCGAGAAAAAAAGTATTATTTCAAATGCATAACAAATGAGCTACAAAAAAAATGATCCCGCTGTTTTTCTGTGTAGTTCATAAATATTACTGGCCCTTTCATTGATCAATAATTTATCAGATGTATCAAATCTACTGCTTTTGATTAAAATTTTCTTCTATTTATTGAACTTGCAGTAGATGTATTGGACGCAAATAAAATTAGATTTCTTTCTCGATTAACCGAAGTCTTCTCCGAGGATGGGAAAGTAAGTAAAAAATGAAGAGTGATGCAGCACGTTGGGTTGGAGAGGGTAAAAGAAGAAAATAGGAGGAAGAAGAAAGTTGCTCGCAAACGCAAAGGTAATTCGAGAGGAGAAATTACTTAACTCTCAGATGATACATAAATTAAGTTGGAGTCGTAAAAGGGTCGGGTAGAGTCGAGCAGCCAGTTAGCGTGAGGGTGCCCCAGGGGGCTGTACAGCCCCGAGACCGTGGCCGCTGCCATGCCGTGGCCGAAGTGTCCGTGCTGCTTCTCAACCCTTTACGATGCTATGCCACTGCCTAATAGAATTACCCTCTGAGCTAAAGTTAGTCAGGCTAGATTGAAATCGCCGTCACATTTTTACTTTTTATAACCTCCTCAATTATATTCTTCTGGAGCACTCAATTTTCTCTCTACAACTACATATATAACTGGCTTTGGTTTTAATTTAAATGGGAAACCAATAAATAAGTCGATTATACCATAGTCGACCTCTAGACCGAATTCATTTTCAAGCGGGCAAGTTGGGCATGCTGAAGTCACCGAATCGTTTCGGGACAAAATAGTTTGTTTTTTACGGGATTTTAGACGGCCCGTATTTCACCAATTAGACTAGGCGAATCAATTTTGTTGACTAAGTTATGAGTATTCGAACTTTTAAAGTTGGTGACGCAATTCATAACTTTCTTGAAATTTTTTTCAAGTGTTACTGTATCGGAAACAATATTGATATTTATCTGTTTTTTCTTGGTTCTGATAGATCTTTTTGTTTGCTTCCACAACCCGCTGGGACATTGAAAAAATTTCGCAAAAAAAAAAAAACGGCGGTTTTTCTGAATATATTTCAACTCAATTTTCTCAAAAAGACCATCGTTTTATTTTTTCTTTATTTTTTTCTAAGTTGGTTTAAATATGTTGCTTTCGTCCTAAAAGAGTTTATCAAAAAAGGAAAGTTGTTCCACTTGAAAACTACTACAAAAAAGTTTCTCAGCACTGTTTTCTATCTGCGTTTTTTTTCGAAATTTCCCTAAAATATGAATAAAGTTGGCTATAATTATATTTTTCTTAAAATAATAAAATTTTGTAAAGAACATATTTCAACTTGTAGATTTAAACATTCAATTTTTCGCACAAAATATTACAAAATTCGACTGGTTTAAGAAAAATACAATTATAGACAACTTTATTAATATTTTAGTGAAAATTTCTAACAAAACACAAGTTAGAAAAAACTGTTCAGAAGCCTTTTTTAGAATTTCAATGATAATTTGTGTTTTTCTTTTTCTCATCAATATTATGAACAGATATTTTTTGTTTTGTTTGAATAGTGTTTCAATTTAAAGAAATTAAATTTGGTTTACACTAGGATCTTCTTAAAAACCCAATGTTTTTTTTTATCACGCACCCTCTAAACTTGCTCTATTTGGTACAGAAATAAATGCATGTTTTTTTTATTAAAAAAAAAAATTTGAACAGCGGACCTCGTACCTTCAACAGCCCCACCATGATTAACTTCCGTAAAAGTGAGAAATGTTTTTCAGGAAATACAACTGATGGATCAGACGCCGACAAAAAAAACCTGACCCCATTGGAACAAAAATACTACCCTTAAGCGTGACAAACTTCTCTTTATTGTTATAATATCTCTTTATTATTATGAATAATTAAAAAATCATTGTGGATTTTTTTCCAAACTAAATAAGTTTAGGGGTTGCGTGAACAAAAAAATGTTTTTTTTTTTTCAGGACACTAGCGTATACGCTCCCACGAAATCCCTTTACGAAGTCACATTTAATGTGCACTGTCTTCTTTTCAAGAATGACTAATGTCTATAATTTTAGTTTCTTTATCAAATTTTTCCCAGTGAAATATTATTATTTCCGAATCATAACGTAAAATTTGCATCATTAACTTGCAAAATCTTTGAAGGGAGTCAAGGCTTTAGGTTCGTTTAGAAACCATTTATTATTTTGGGTTTATTTTCACCAAGAGAAGTTCCTTTTTGTAGCAGATCCTTTGGAACCAAAAATCGGTTCTAATAGATACCTTAGTTTTTTCTGTGTGCTAGAAATCTATTGAAATCCCTTCATACCTTTGAAATAATTTGAAATTCTTAAAAATCTTGAAAATATTTTTGAATCTCTCAGAATCCCTTGAAATATTTCTACTCGCGAAATCCCATGATACAATTAAAAATTTTATGAAGCCCCAACAAACTATATAAAATTCCATAAAATCTATTCAAATTCCTGTAAAAATCTTATCAGATCCTGTCAATTTTCTAAAAATCGCTACAAATTTTATGAAATTCCGGCAAATTAAATGAAATTCTTTGAAATTCCTAAAAATTTAATCATATACCATAAAACCCTTTGAAATCCTTTGAAATTTCGGATAAAGCTCTGAAAAGTACTTGCCTCCAATTTAATATAAACTTTGTATGCCGATGTATTTTGACTCGCTGATTACGCAAATGATATTGAAAATACGCGAAAATTTTATTTTTAAGGTCAAACCCCGCCAAAACTATAAAACTTATGTTTTTTCAGTTTATTCAATTAAATATTGAACATTTACAGAAAAGCTTTGAATAAAAGTTGTCGGTCTTCCAAAAATATTCCTTTCATGTGTATATACAGTTTCTCGAAAAATCTTTAGTTATCGAGAAAAAAAGGAAAATGTTGGTACAAAGTGTAGAATTTCTTCGAATGGGACTTGTGAGACGTGCTACCTTCCCCTTTCCACAAGACGTTGGAAAGGGGAAGGTATTTAACCTAAATAATTTGTGTGACCAGCCACAGGGTTGCCTTCCCGCCCCCACGTGACGTTGAAAAAGGTTAGGGGGTTTGACCAACATTATTTCTGTCACTAGCCGTAGGGGTGCGTTTCCGCCCCCCCCCACGAGACGTTGAAAAGGGGCAGCTATGTGACCTACATTATTGCTGTGGCGAATCACAGAGATGTCTTTCCGCCTTCCGTAAGAAGTCGGAAAGGGGTACTTTTCGGAACTGCACACGAAATATCTACTAATGTAGTGAAATCTTATAAATACCTTTGCCATATTTTTTAAAACACTTAGGACATTTTTAATACGTCTGAAATCCCCAAAAATTCAGTGCTTGATAACAGGTCGATAATCTGATCGATAATGTAGAAAAACTCAGAAATTTATTTATGTCCTGTCTAATACCATTCGAGGTTGTTAATAATAAAGTTATACAGAGAATGAAAATCGAAACGTGATTTGAGGTTATGTTTAATAATAATACGGTAAGTACCAAGTTCACGTTTAATTAATTTGAAATAGATTGTCATGTTAAATTCGTGATTATAACCTACAAATATAAAAATTGTCGTTATAAAGGTTATAAATGTATTTACATCATTTACGTTCCTAATTATAATTTTCTCAGGGCCGCGTTTAGGGTTGTGGGGGCATTTAGTTACATTTTTGGGGGCCCCTAATTTTTAGGGGCTCTGGGGCCATGGCCTCGCTGGCCCCGTACTAAATGCGGCCCTGAATTTTCTATTAAAATATACTTGAAAGGATTTTCTTTGCTTAACCGCTCAATTTCATGTTTTATTCCTTTGAAAGACACCAGCATGTAAACTTTGAGGTTATAACCTAAAAAGACTAAAACTGATTGTTATGAAGTTTTTTCCATTCCTAATTATAATTTCCCATAACAAATACACTTCAAGCAATTCCCTTTATTTATTATGGTGGTCCTAATTACATGGGTTGATCAATAACTCCATAAATAGGAATTCTAATATTATTGATCAATGCCGGTTTTGAAATTGCGCACCTTTGGTACCTTTCGGTAAACAAGGTATCTGTTTAAGGCAAATGCAGATCTTTGCACGCTGAATAGAATTTTCAAGGATTAAGAGGTTATAACTAGGTTTTGCGACATGTTTTACTTTGATTGATAAGAAAACATTTATTTAATGTTGCTCATGTCTCGAGTAATTTTTCTTTCGTTACATTATACTTTCAAGAATTATTATATTGTACGCTATTTATTCTACAACGTTCATATTCATGAAATAAACGGGCAGTAATATGACGGACACCATGCCTCATGGTATGGGGTACGCTGATGGAAATGCGAGACAAACGAATTAATTGAATATCAAATAATGACGTTGTTAAAGAACGGATTTAAGTAATGACATATGTAATCTGATAACGTGAGCTTCTCAACAAAAAATACAGACATCAAAATCACATTTCAGTTATGATTTAAAGGATATTTCATTTTAAGCCTGACATCATACCCCACTCCCTGGAGATAATAAATATAATTTTTCAATGAAGACTGAAAGTTTGTGCTCACGAAAGGGAAACTTGCTTCTGAGGTCGAGAGTTTGAACCCCTGGAGGAGCGGCGCTATTTGAGTAAATAATCATGGACTATCAACGTCCGATGCAGTTAATCGAATCTCTTCTGCTGCGCAAAGCCAAATTCAGGGTCGCCATAAAAGTTGGTCTTCCGCCGATTCCCAACCGCACGCATTTTATGGGGGAATCATTACCTGCACCTGCCTAAAAAACATTTTATTACATTATCATGAGAAAATAGACGGAGGTTTTGCGACCGAGGCGACGCGACGATACCTGATTCCCAAAGACAAAGACGAAGATGGTTGTTCCTACCGGTTCGTAGCTGCGAGCATTCTTGTTCCCCGCCAGCTCGGGTCGCGTCACAAATCTTAACCGGGACAGGGCGACATCTTCTCGTTGAAACGATACTTTTCCGCCAATGACGTTTTTATCCCTCGGCTTGCTTGCTGGTCCTCTATTCTGGCCACCGAGATCAAGATCCTACTGATATGGTACACCCCGACCTGTTCTCATGTTTACAACCGAAACTCATAAAGACGTTTAAGTGGCCTAAGAGAAAGACCTCAGATTTCGAAGTTAAGATGCCCACTTTCGGTCAACCAGAGATAAATAGCGACGTTCGTTCACCGATCCTTGTATAACACACATCATCGCAACAACCAAAAAGAACATTTCTCATAAGAAACTCCAAAGATCTACAAAATCTATAAAAAGACTAACACATATTATTTAGAGACGGTATTAGCTGTGACAACTAGTTCAATGGTGAAACTTACTAACCAGGGAGGGAAAAACCACTCCTGAAAATGAGGTCCAGAAGAGATCCCTGGATTACTTCTAAGTACATAGAAAAAACTAGGGTTTCTATTGGAACCAATTTTCGGTTTCAAAGAAGCTGCAACAACAAGGAACCTCTCTTGCTGGAAAGAAACCTAAAATGATAAATGGTTTCTGAATGAACCCAAAGTATGGATTGAAGCGGTTCCAATGGACCCCTTTTTTCACTTCAGCCTTGACTCACTACGAAGATTTTACAAGTTTGTGGTGTACATTTGACTTTGTAATTCTAATTAAATAATATTGCACTGGCAAACATTTAATGAAGAAACTAAAATTATAGATATTAGTCATCCTTGAAAGGAAGATAGTGCACACGAAATATGACAGTTTTGAAGGTTACGTTGAAAATCCGACGTTTTCAACTGCGCATGTACCAAAAAAGCGCGGTACTATTTAAAGTTATATAATGTACACATGCAATATTACGTTAATATTACATTTTTTAGGAAGGTAGGTACT
The DNA here is from genome assembly GCA_011634705.1 of Andricus grossulariae. Taxonomy (NCBI): domain Eukaryota; kingdom Metazoa; phylum Arthropoda; class Insecta; order Hymenoptera; family Cynipidae; genus Andricus; species Andricus grossulariae. Next base: position 1,683,031 of record JAABKJ010002655.1, on the reverse strand, counting down.
TCCGGCATGCAATTTAATTTGTTTTCAAAAAGAATAAAAAATGTTTGTTAATAATTATCTGTATGATTATTCATATTCTTTATTGATTTCAAATAGGCCGGCGCTTCTCGGCACATGCGCAGTTGAAAATATGAATAGCCATCTATCGGATATCAACAAAATTAAAAGAAACCCTCAAAAAGAGTTCTATTGGAGGCTCAGTTCTAAATGATACCAACTTTTACTTGAGCCGCAAGTTTGCTGAACCCTCAGTTTTTTTCAGTGTACAGAATTACTCTGGATTTCCTGAGACTAGGGCGGATTGCATAGGGTTACTCTGGATTACATAAAATTATGGTGGATTTCCTCGCCTGAACTAGGCTCACGCGCATTTTCAACCAAAAAAGATTACTTTTTAACATAATTCTTCAATGTTGAAAAAAATGAACTTTCAATCAACCACTCTCTGAATATGAATCAGCGAAAAATCCACGGACTGTAATAGTAATTGAACATTTCACTGATTAATCAGTGATTACGGACTTATTCACTAATCAATTCAGTAACACCAGAGTAATTCATGTGAGATATAGCTTCTAAGTTTTAAAGTGAAGCGTTGTTATTATTTTACTCAAGTAGCAACAATAATTTTGTAATGTAAAAAAAAGTACTTGATGGGTGTGTACATGACAACCGAATCTTGAAAGTGAAGAAATAATATGAGGTTTTTTGTCATCTAGAAGCATCAAAACTTTACACCTTTTTTAATATTTGATCACATTTATGGGTTTTAAGTTTTTACTATGATTATTTGATTGAATCTACTAAAATATTTTTTATTATGACGGCTAAGCAGGGCTCGGAACGGGTTACTTTTTAGTAACTCAGTTACTTTTTTGATACGCGGTTACTAAAAAGTTACTTAATTTATGAAAAGGTTACTTTTGGTTACATTTTTTGTCCGAAATGACTTAATTCATAATTCCTATTATTCAAAAAGCGTGTAAGTTCACTCTCCTATCAGGTTGTATTGGCAATGTGCCGTTGAATATTTAAATCGGAAACTTTTACTTTGAAAAACACTTTCAAAATACGACACTTTTGATCAATGAAATTTTCGGGGAATTTGTGAAAAATGTAAAAATGTACATTTTTCCAGTAAAATTGGCACTTTAGAGCCGGGGAAATTAGAGAATAACAATAAAATAATAATTAGTTCGTATGTGAAATGTATAAAAGGGACTATCAATTGAATTATTATGAATTCTGATAAAAATTGCAAGTTAGCTAAAATTGCTCGTTCTTTATTTACAAATTTATAAGTTTACACGAAACTTCTGTAATTTTTTACTTGTTTTTAGCTACTCTGACAATACAAGCGAAAGAAAAAAACGAACTTTTCGTCATAAAAATCAGGTACTTAATTTAATTATCCCAATTTTTTGATAATTTAACGTTAAAAACATATATACATGTATTGAAACTAAATCCACAAGCAGAAAATGCGATAATATTGGAAAACTCGAACGCGCCACATTAGCTGCCGCGCCGCATTCGGCGCCGCTCCCCAATGCCATTTTTATCACTTGTTTTTAATACAACATTCAACTGTAGACAATTAAAGAAAATTTAAGATGGAATTTTCAACAGTTTATTTTTTAACAGTTGAAATTCAAGAAAAAGCTTGAGAAATTTAGATTTTTTGGTTAAAAAATAAAAATCTCATCATTTGTTGAGAATTTAATTTATTCTTAGTTGAAAATGCAACTGTTTTCTTAGAAAATTAAACTAATCGGTTGGAAATGGACTTAAAAATCTTTCTTTGTTGAAAATTTAACTATTTTTATAGAAAATTGAACAATTGGGTTGAAAATGAAGTTTTTTGTTGAATATTTTTATTTTTATTTATATATATTTAATTGATAATTTAACTATTTGACTGCAAATTCGTGTATTCTGTTAAAAATTCGTCTCTTCTTGTAGAAAATATCAATCTTCTTAATTGAAAATTAATTTTTTTGGTAAAAAATTTAACTACTTGCTTGAAAGTTTCTTGAAAATATTCAAGAATCATATTCATTCAAGATTCAAAAAATCTTTGTTTTGTAGACATATATAAGTTTTCTCAAATTGCGAAAGTTATTCAATTAAAGAGAAATTATGTTTCATGATTCTTCCAAATATTTTCACATTTTCATTAATTTATTTATGGGAACTAACGACTTGTTTTGGTTTATTCATGGACTCTGGTCACCTATTTGTAAGTATGTAAAAAAGTAAATTACCGATTCAATCTAAGGCACATCCAATATGGGATTTTCCGACGCACAGGCCAATCGAATCGAAAAACCGATTCGAAGGTTTTTGTCGGTTTTTCGACATTCGATCGGTGGGTCGAGGAATCGAATACACCAAACCGAAAATGACCGCACGTTGAATCCAAAATACCATCTCACAAAATGCACACGCCTAGTTTAAAACCAATTAAATAGAGCTTTGTTCATTAATGTATAATAATATTGAAAAATTACATACATCATCTTCAATAATAATTAAAGATTTTAAGTTTCAGGTTTAATATGAACGAATTCTACTAGCATCACCGGGACAAAATATTTTAGGCTTTATTTCGAAACATAATTTTTTAGAATTATTAAAATATTGATTTTATCTCAGATATGTTCTAACTTATGTCTCTTTGTACTTGAGGATATTAAACTTTGTTTTTTTCTTGTTAATATTGCTTTCATTATAATATATTCTACTCTATTATGCAGCTTAATTTTCACAAAAACTTATTTTGTATGTCACTATACTCACTATTACCATTGTTATTTTTATTTGTTACTTTGTGCTGCCAATTTCACCAATAAATTAGAATTTTTATCATGTATAAACTCTGTTTAAAGATTTTTTCTGGGGCATAAATAATATGATTAAATTATAATCTTTTCAGTAAAATGAAGATTGCAGATTTTTTACGATTTTATTTAGATTTTTCAAACATTTTTAATATTTATAATAACACTGGACAATTTTTTGTGTGAAAAATCACAAATCGTTTACAGAACTTGAATTAAATTTATGCATTTACAGTTAACTTTTTGCCTGTAATTCTGTGAATTAAGTTAACATTATTAAAGCCATGTCAATAAATTGGAATTATTAAAACTTATTTTTCGAAAATAGGAAATAAGGATAATTTTAGAAAAATCCCTTCAAATTTGACAAACACTTGAAAAATCCTTGAAATCCTTTGAATTCCATAGCTATGGTACATACTTTTGTGAAATCCCTTTAAAAAGGTTGAGCTCCCTGGAAATACCTTACAATTCTAAAAACCCTTGAAATTTCGTAAAATACTTCAAAATATTACGGGATAACTTGAAATCTTGGAAATCTCTCAAATCCGTGGGAATCTTTCTGAATCTCATGAAATCCCTTAAAATCATTTCAAATTTATCCAAATTACTCTAAATCCCTTGAAATCCTTTATGATATTCAGCAATCCTTTGAAATTCTGCTAGATTTTTTGGTCTCCTATGATATCCTCAAAAATCAGTGGATATACTTTTGATTCTTAAAATCTCTTAAAATCCTTTGACATCCCATAAAATCATCGAACCCCCTTCAAATCTCTCTGAATATGTTAAATCCTTTTTCAATCATTTAGAATCTTTTGAAATCTCATGAAATCCCTCAAAATCTTCGAAATCCCATTGAAATCCACTTACATCCTCCAAAATTCAATAAAATACTTTGATATCTCTTGAAACCCTTTTCAAATCCAATGACTTCTATGGAAATATCTCGAGATCTCTTAAAATTCATAGAAATCCCTTAAAATCCTTTGAAATTTTAAAAATTATTTTGAAATCTTTTTGAAATCCCTTAAAACCTTTGAAATCCCATTGGAATCCACTTACAACCTCCAAAATTCAATAAAATACTTTGCTATCTCTTGAAATTCTTTTAAAATCTCATGTCATCTTATCAAATATCTCAAGATCTCTTGAAATTCATTGAAATCTCTTAAAATACTTCGAAACCTTTGGAATTATTTTGAAATCTTATAAAATCCCTTAAACTCTTCCAAATCCCATTCAAATCCACTGGCATCCTTAAACATTCAATAAAATACTTCGGTACCTCTTAAAATCCCTTGAATTTCCTTAATATACTTTGAAATCTTTGAAAATCTGTTGAAATCCCTTAAAATCTTCGAAATCCCATTAAAATCCACTAATATCGTTCAAAATTTAATAAAATACTTCGGTATGTCCTAAGATTCCTTGAATTCCATTAATATACTTTGAAATTATTTGAAACTCCTTTAAATCTTCGACATTCCCATTAAAATCCATTGACATCCTCCAAAATTCGATAAAATACTTCAGTGTCTCTTTAAATCCTTTAAAATCCCACAACTTCTTTTAAAATACCCCTCAATCTCTTAAAATCCCTTAAAATCGTTTGAAATCGTTTGAAATCTTTAAAAATCTTTTAAATTCTTATGAAATCTCTTAAAATCTCATAAGTCCCATTAAAATCCACTGGCATCCTTGAAAATTCAAGAGAACCTTCGGTATCTCTTGAAGCATCGTAAAGCACGGCTAGCTTCATATTTCAGGAATGCCCTTCGGTTATTTTAAGCCAAGAAAAAAAATCGTACTACGCGTTATTGAGAAAAACGATTTTTTCATTTGTAACGATCAATAGCAGCTCATGCTCAAAATTATTCCGCTTTCTGATATCTATTATTATATATATATATACTTTTACTAGATTTTTATTTTGTGCATTTCAACCAATTTTCCAAAAAATAGAAAAAATCGACTAACGTAGCATTTAGTTTAACGAACTTCAACATTTTATTTTTAAAAACGTTTGTTTTAGGTTTAGGAACAATGTTAAAGTTATTGCTATTTTAGTTTTTTTTTAATTTGATTTTTCTCATTTTGTTTGAAAAATTGGTTAAAACACACTAGATAAACATCTGGTAAGATATAGATTTGAGGAAATAGAAGAATTTTGAATTATGAACTAAACATTTTTCGTCGTTTTCGAGAAGAATGAGATTTTGGTCGTAAAAAGTTATGATTCTTCAATTTGAGAATTAAAAACTAACTTTTTTTACTTTGAAGCTCAGGAACCGTACACGTTCTTTAAATTGTTATTGAACTAAAATCAAGCATTGAAAAAAAATTGAAACTTTATTGAAATACATTCTATTATAATCCATTTTTATCGATTCATTTGATTTTTCGGAAAAATTGTTTAAAATACACAAAATCAACAACTATATAATTTGATAGATTTTAGGAAGGGGAACAATTTTAACCATGCACTGCTATTCGTATATTGCGTCGTTTTTGAGATAAATGAGATTTTCAATACTTAAAAATAAAAAAAAAATCGTTTTTCTTAAAAATTTCTAGTACGATTTCTTCTCTCTTGGCTTAAAATAACCGGGCAGCATCTCCGAAACATGTACAAAAGTGAAACCATCATGTAAAAAAGTACGCCGTCTTGCCCTTTCAGATACAAAAATGCTTTTAAGTAACCTTTTATTGTTTAAAAAAATATTGTTTTATGACCAATTCAAGTAAATTTATATACAGAAATTCAAATGTGAAAAATTTATATAATAGACACATCACAATTACATCCATACAAAATAACTGCACAAAAAATCTTAAACTGAAAAATAATGTGCATATTTTCCAACACTAAACATTTTAAACAAAAATGTTTTAAGAACAAATTTTTAAAACATAACCTTCGATTTCAACCTTTTCTGATCAGGGTAACCTTACGCTACCGAAACGTTGTGCAAGCAAACCAATTTATTGAATAAATGTCTGGACGTATCGCTTGGGAATTAGGATAAAATCATTATTTTTCCTAATGCACAAAAACTTTTCAAACACTTTTGGGTTGAACTTAATTGCGACTAACCGTGAAAATCTTTTGAAATCTGATTAAACTACTGGAAGTCACCTAAAGTCTTTTAAAATCCCTGGAAAAATTAAGATTATATCTGAATTTTTACTAGGTAATTTCTTCAAACTTTTCAAATCTTTGAAACCTCTCGTAATCCTTTTGAATCATTTGAAATCCCCTAAAACTGTCGTAATACCCTAAAATCTTTTGAAATCTCATTTACAGTGAAAATAATTGATATTTTGTTGATATATTTAGGAAAAATATCAAATCTTACGTGAGAAGAAGGGGGATTGAGTCAAAGAAATCTTACGAATCCTTATGGTAGCGTGACCTGGACCTACCAAGAAAAGGTTAAGAGTAACTTAACCTCCTTACGGAGGGAGGGGGTCTAAAATGTCAAAAATCATCCTTGCGTAATTAATGGACGTTTCCATATGTTAAAATGAAAGCAGACAAATTTTATTAGAATTTTTTTTCGAAAATTCAATAACAATAATGAATGGTTTCACACTAAATCTGATGGTATGAATTTGACCTGCAACAAAATGACCCAAGAATGTAGCAGTCTTTTGTTTCTTTATATTGTTGCCGATTTTATTGTCAACAGAATACCATTGCAGCAAAAACGATATCTACAGATTTAGTGCGTTGTATATTTTAGATAGAAGATTATAAAATTGATAAAAACATTTGCAGTCTAAAAAAGTCATTTTATTGACAGACATTTCTATACATTGTATCAACTTCTTTATAAAGTTAGCTATCTTAACAAACGGCTTTTGTAAAATTTGAAATATTTTGTGATAATGTGATGATGTTGTCAAATTTGGTTTCAGGATATTCCACTTCATGTCTCCATGATGACCTATATGTTAATTGCAGTGGACAGATTTAGAATGTTGGATGATCCAGGAAAACCAAGAATACCAGCATTCGTGTGCGCTTTAGGAACTTGGTTCTTTGCTGTTTGCATTGTCTTACCATATCCGATTTATACTACTTACCTAGATCTAGAGGTAAAAATATTTAAAAACATGCATATTTGATTTGACAAAATAACATAAATTGAGATGATTTTTCTATTCAATAGTAACGAACAGAATTTTATTTGTTAGATTTATAACTACGCAGTAAACTACGGGCTATCAACCAGTTGCATATCATTCTGATTATCAACATCAGATAAAAATGATCGACTCTTACGAATCCAAAATTAATGTGTACAGAACTTCATTCATATATGTCGAGTGGCAGTTGATATACTTTTTAATTGAAGTCGTAGGTAGGATATGTTAGTCATAACCGAGATTATATTTCTAAAATAGGGAATATTTTAGAAAATTTTGAATTTCAAAGTGTTTTTTAGATCTCAAACTTCTGGAAGATTTACAGCTTACTAGCAATAACAGAAAATGTGTTAAAAAACGCTGCATTTTTAACACAATGCTGGAATTTCGAACCAAGAGTTTAATTTTCAACAAAATACAGGAATTTCTAACCAATAGTTGAATTTCCAAGTAAAAAAGATTAATTTTCAACCAAAAAAGATTAACTTTAAGCCAAGAATGGAATTGTTAAATTTTCAGTTTAAAAAATGAATCATCTTCTTAGTAATCGAATTATCAAACAAAAAGGTGAATTTTTAAACAAGAAGATATATTTTCTGCCGAAAAGACTAATTGCCAAGAAAATATATATTTTCAAAGTAAAATAATGAATCTTAAACAAAAAACAACATTTTTATGAAAGTAGTTAAACTGTAAACCAAGTAGGTGAATTTTCAATCAAAAAAGATGATTCTCAACAAAAAATGTAATACTTGATATTCAAACCAAAAAATAATTCAATTTTATATAAAAAATAGTTGAATTAAATAAAAAAGATCAATTTTGAAATAACTAGTTGAATACTGAACCCTCAAATATAAATTATCAGCAAGAAAGTTAATTTTCAACCCAAAAATAATGACCAAACAAAATTGTTAAGTTTTCAACAACAAAATTAGGTTTTTAAGTGAATAATTCAATTTTTAACAAAAAAGATTAACTCTTAACCAGAAATACAATAGTAGATATAGTGTATATTCAAGTAGAATAAATAAATTCGCCGTTGAAAAAAAAAATAATTTTCTGTCAAAAAGGTGTATTTTTAAGAAAATAGTTCAATTTTCAAGCAAAGAGATGAATTTAAAACTAAAGTGATGAATCTTAAAAAAATGAATTCTCAACGAAAAATGTAATAGCTGATTGCCAAAAAAAGATTTAAATTTTTTATTAAAAGCAGTTAAATTCAACAAAAGAAGCAGAATTTTCAACCAAATAGTTGAATTTTCAACTGAAGAAGATAGATTTTCAACCCAAAATGGTAAACGTGAAATTTCGAGTTTAAAAATTAAAGTTATTATTATTATTATACAATCAAGACATATCCCTTTCAGGGTAAGTGTGACTTACTCGGTGAGGAAGGGAGTAATGTGAGGGAGGGTGTATAGATTTTTTAGATTGATCAAGAATTCCCGTGTTGTTTATTTAAACAACAAGTTCGTTTCGCAACACTACTCCGACCCAGGTTGCTGATCAATCTCTCTAGCGATCACCCCAAGTGAAGTGCCCCACAAAGTCATCATGTAAAGCTCCCTACTCGGGCCCATTAGTATCCAAGGTCTTTTATTTTAGACGCCATTCACTCCAGTGGCATGCATTACACTTCATGCATTACTTACAAACTATTTTTCGCCAAAATTTCCTGTCCTGGCATACCTCTCTCGCTTCCTTCACGTCCATGCTTTTTCTCACGCAAGCTCTTGTGTTTCTATGGCTTTTTATGCCTCTTCGAATTAAGGTCTCATTCACAAATTCTAACCATTCTTTACGGGGTCTGCCTCTGGGTACACTGCCACTTACTTTACCTTGATGCACTTGTTTCGTCAGTCGTTCACCTTTCATTCTCTCAACATGCCCAAACCATCTCAAGGATTTCATTCACATATGTCAACTAGTGTCTCCTCTACATCACACTCTTTGAGGATTATCTCATTACTCACTTTGTCCATCAGCATTTTACCGCACATCATGCGCCGGAATTTCATGTTAATCATATTAATGTTACTTTTAACCTTTTCTTGGTAGGTCCAGGTCTCGCTACCGAAAATCACATTCTGTATAAATATAGAGTTTTAGCTTTACTTGATATATTGCTGCTTCTGATAATGGGTGCTGCTCTACTGATAACCTTCTTACCTTCGATAATACCCCTATCTAACTCTTCATCTATCTTTCCGTCATTTGTGAATAGGCTAGCAAGATATACGTACTTATCAACTTGTTCTATTCTCTCATCGTTTAGGACAATGTTCCTAATTATATCCCTAACCCATAAAAAAATCAAATATGGTGAATCTTTAATAACAAAAAATTGGTTTTAACAAAAGAGTTCAAAGTTCAACCAAGTATTTAAATCATCAACCAAAAAGATGCATTTTTACCCAAAAATGGAATATTCAAATTTTCAGTTAAAAAATTAATTTTCAGAAAAAAAAACAATTTTTAACAAAATAGTTAAATTTTCAACCAAAGAGATGAGTTTTCAAGTAAAATGATAAATCTTCAATTAAATTTTCAGTTACAAAAATTAATCCTCAACAAAAAGAAAAATAAATAAAAATATTCAGTTCTGGAAATTAATTTTTTTCCTTCCGAAATTTTTTCTATAGATTTATCTAGTTACAGAAATTCCGGTTTTTTCATATCGGGCTATACATCGTTATGGTTCAGCACATTTTTTACCATGAAAAAATGTTTCTTTGGATTTACATAGTTCAAATATTCGTCGAAATGTAATGATCATTCGTTTAAAAAAAATATTGGAAATTTTGTCGAAAGCTCAGTTTGAAAATTTTAATATGCATGTAGACAGCGACTTGGATGTGGCACAACTGACACTCTACAGTTGCTTTTTATGAAAATACATGACCGACAACTAATATTGAGAGAATCGCATCATTCTGATACGCAATTTACTGATCAAGTATTAAGTCCAAAATCTGTATACAATTGTTGCATATAATTTTGATCCCATCTCGACATCAAATTGATCAACTCGCATTTATTGTGTGCGCGCAATTGTTTCTCTGTTTTAACAGCGAAGGTTAATTTTAATTTAAGGTATTATAAGAATAAAATTATTTTCTGAGGATTTTTTTTAAATTTGTACTATAGATTTATTAGAGTATTATCTAAAGTTTAGAGCAATTAAAAAAGGAAGAAGAAAAGAAAGTTAGATAGTTAGGCATATCCCAAGGTACTGAAAACGTAACAGATTTAAGCATGACGCCTAAACGGTTCTGACAATTTTTTCCAAAAACTGAGACTCGATAGAAGGGCACAATACAGAGATTCTGTGAAAATTTCAGAATTTTTTTTCCATTTCGTTTATAAAGCATAGCCCTGAAAGTATGAAAGAAGAGCAAGGTACGATAGGCTAGACACTTTCACATGCATTCAGTTGATCGACGTGAAGTTGGAGCATCTTCAATGAGCTTCTGTGAATTCTGTGCAGAATGAGCTTCGTATGAATTTATCCGTATAATAACTTAACTGATGAATACGATATATTACTTTATTTTAAATTAATGCATAATGAATAGCACATTACAATATATACCTCATATTAAATTCCAGTTGATCAATTTGATCCCAAAGTTGGATAAAAATTATATGCAACGATTTTCAATGGTTTCATTGATCCGCAGATTGTGCATCAGAATGATCCGATTCTCAAACTTAATTACTTGTCATGAATTTTCTTTACTAGAAACTGTAGAATCTCAATTTTTTATGTCACATTCAAGTCATGACCGTCTAAATGCACATTATAATTTCAAAACAGAACTTTCGAAGAAATTTTCTACATTTTTTAAACGAAAAACCATTAAGTTTCGACGAATACTTGAACTATGTAAATTTAAAGCAACTCTTTAAAAAAGAAACAAAGTTAATTTACAGAGGTAAATTTTCGTTTCTGTTGGTCGAATTCTTTAAAAAGATTTAACTATTCCAATTGTTTGAGTTAAAAAATTTATTATTTGATTAAAAATTTACTTATTCTTCTGGAAATTCAACTATTTGGTTGAAAATTCATATTTGTGAGTTAAAAATTCAACAGTTCTCTAGAAAATCTGCCTTTTTAGTTTGAAACTTCAACAATTTGGTTGGCATTGTTTTTCTCTCTTGATTTAAGAATCTTTCTTTGAAAATTCTTTTTTTGTTGTTGAATATTAACAGCTTTAACTGATAATTTGACTATTCCAGTTGAAGATTTCTCATTTAAATTGAAAATTCATCTTCTTGATTAAAATTTTAACTACTTTGTTGAAAATTCGTTTTTTTAGTTAAAAATTAATTTTTTAACTGGGAATTTAACTATTCCTTTTTTGGATAAAATTCTGTTTTGGTTTGATGAAAATTCAATTATTTGGTTGAAAATTGATGTGTTTTAGTTCAAAAATTCAACTATTTGTTGAAAATTCAGAATTTTCTAAGATATTAGAACTTGTTTTAGAAATCTTATGTGAGTAACGACTTACCTACGAATTTCAATAAAAAGTATAACAACCGCCACTCGACATATATACAAATGAAGTTGTGTAAACATTAATTTTTGATCAGAAAAAGTGGATCATTTTAGGATCTGAAGTAGATAAAGAGAATGATATGCCACGGTTTAATATCCCGAGGTTTACTGTGCTTTTAGGGAAAGCCGTGTCTAGATTCACCGAAATTCGGTGAGCGTAGTAAAAATATTTTCGGTGAGCACAGCGAAATCTGTAATGAGACGCTAGGTTCACCGAAATTCGGTGATCGTAGCATAAATATTTTCGGTGAACCTAGACCCTCTGCTTACATCCTGGTATTACGAAATTGATAAAAATCATTTCAAATTAAGTTCGTTTCCCGCTGATCTTTTGATATATGGAAAAAACTATAAAGTCTATTACAATGGACAATCATACACAGAATATTTTTTCATTATTTTGTGTAAATAAAATTGTTTCCAACGCTAAAATATATTATTTTTCATCTAATTTTAGAGTTACCATCAAATCAGTTTTAAAGGTGTGGGAATGTGCTTCGCAAATTTAGCAGAAGATATGCAGGACTACATGCGCGGCTTGTTCATTGGCACGTAAGTTTTATTTCCATTATAACATTATTCCATTATCCAATATTATTTATTTTCAAAACTTTCAACATAATAAAACGCCAAATTATTTTGCTTCCTTATAGAGGAAGCTTTTTAATATTAACATTTTCCAAATTTTTTTAATTCATTTAATTAAAACTTCCTTAATTTAATATTGCCTCATACAATGTTCTAAGCAATTGTCCGGAAATTTGGAGGGCTTATTTTCACCACTAATATATTGAAACTGACCGAAGGATTGATGAAAATATTTATTGCACTTTTTTTAGCACTTAATAATATTTTAAAAATCGTTTTTTTATAGTAAAACTTTTTTCATTCACCTAATTCATAGTTGATGCAAAAATATAAAAGATTCATTGGTTCGAGACGAATCGATTGTCCTATAATATCAATACATTTGATCAAAGAGCAGGGAAGTTATGGTAATTTATATATTTTGAAAATCGGTTTATTATAGTAAAACTTTTTTCATTAACATAATTCAAAGTTGATACAACAACATAAAAGATATCTTGGTTCGAGATGAATCGATTGACTTATAATATTGATATATTTTATTGAATAGTAAGGAAGCTATGGTAATGCATAATATTTGAAAATACTGTTTTTTATGTCAAAACTTTTTTCACTAACATAATTAAAAGTTGATACAGCAATAAAAAGATTCCTTGGTTCAAGACGAATCGATTGACCTATAATATTAACACATTTTATTGAAATGTAGGGAAGTTATGCTCATTTATAATATTTGAAAAATCTCTTTTAAACAGAAAAACTTGTTTTCATCGACATAATTCAAAGTTGATTCGAAACTAATCGACTGACATATAATATTGATACATTTTATTGAACAGTAAAGAAGCTATGGTAATGCATAATATTTGAAAAAAACGGTTTTTTATAGTGAAATTTTTTTCATTAACATAACTCAAAATTGATTTTGAATTTTTTTTTAAATTCGTCTCTTCTCATTGAACTCCACTGTTTTTTATTAAAAAATTTTAATAATTTTTTATTAAAAATTCAACTTCTTGGTTGAAAGTTAATTTTTAAATTGAAAACTTAACTCTTAACTTGAATTCACTTAGTATAAAGTTGTAAAAGGTGTAGGGGGGGATAGAATTTACCCCTTCCCTTTTCCAGCTCGAAAAATGACCATTTTGAATACAAAATTTGATCTGTCTGATTTGTCATTGTATATACAAAATTTTTTGTATTATTTTGTAATTTTGTATTTTTTGTAAATTTCTATTCTTAAATTGATCAAAATGAAAACTTTAGTTTGTTTATTATTTAAAAAAACACAAATGCTTCCTCTATGAGGAAGCAAATACATTTGCTAACGGGAGGCAAAGTGCTCGTAAAATGAGCATCATATAAATATAAATACAAATAAAATGGAAACACTCGAGATCGAATTCACAGCTCGTTTAAAAAAGTAATCATTGCATGAACCTTTACTGTTTTGATTTATTGTAATGCGAGATACGTAAATAAAATTTGTTTACTGGTTTTTTCCTAACTTTTTTATGTGATGAAGAGTTGACATTACTGCGTAAAAGCGAGCGTGAGAAAAAATATAGCAAAATGTGGAGCAACTTTGAATCCACTCCCATGAGATAGGCAAAGAAGGGATAAAGTTGTGAACCGCAGGGTCCCATAAACTCAACTTTATCCTAGACTGCATAAAATACTGACTCTTGCTGATGCATCAGTGAGGCTTAAATAGGTTATCACACCCAAATCCCGGATCAGAAAGAAAGTTACAAAAGAATTTTTATTTAAACAAAAATACGAGCTTTCTTTAATTAAAAAATCTGTTAAATGAACAAAGTTATTTCTGATAAATTTTTAAACATCTCTTGAAAAGCACTAGGCAATCTTACAACCTCAATCCGAAAATTACTGCAATTTGCAAATTTTGATGTCCATTCAGGAGTTAAAGAAGCCAAATATTTATCTTAATGAGTTTTAAAAATCATACAAAACTTACTGTTCATGGTAAAGAAAATGTAATAATTTTGCAAATTTGAAAAATTCATTGCAAAAACAAATTTTGCCTGTCAACTAAGATAGTTATCAATCAATACAAAACATTTTTTGAAAATTAAAATATCAACAATTTCGTTAGAAACATTCAGATATTTCGATTTTTCCGTACGTTTACACAAGAATGAGATTATTTACGATTAATCCTATCTAAAAAAAAGTGATGTAACGATATCTCGCATTCATTGTTGTTAAAAACCTGACTGCTTGCGACGCTTTGTGAATATATGTGTATATATATATATATATACTTATTTAAAAAATTATATTTAAAAGCAAATTGAAAAAGATTTTTAAAAATTACATTTTATTTCATTTAGAAACTTTGAAAAGATTTAAAAATCATTTTAAACTAAAAAAGATAACACTTTTTTTCATCTAAATGTAGATTTTTAAGGATTTTTGAAAAAGAAGCTTTATCAGACTTTTGAAAAAGTTAAGGCTAACATTTTTCTTGAAGATTCATGGGAAAATTTCAAATGATATTTTTGCTGGAAAACTAATTTTAGGAGAAATTTAAAAAGATTTGAAACGAATTTCTGGAATTTCAAAAAAGAATGTGACAGATTTTAAAGCAAGATTTTTCAATGTTGGAAGATTACAAAATTTAAAAAATTTTGAAACTTAAGTCAAAAGATTTTTGACAATTCATCTCTTTTGATAGAAATGTAATCTTTTTTGGCTAAAATGTAACTGTGTAGTTGACAATTAATATGTTTTTGCTAAGGATTCAACTACTTTGTTAAAAATTCGCGTTTCTGGATTACTTTAACTCTTTTCGATTTAAAATAAAATATTGTTAGTTCAAATATCAAGAATCTCATTTTTTTATTACAATTCATCTTTTTTGCTTTACAATGTAACTATTTTGTTGAAAATGGATGTATTTTGTTGAAATTCTTTTTTGATTTCAAATATCGATTATTACATTTTTAAATAGAAATTCATATTTTTTGGTTGGAAATGCAACTACTTGTTAATATTTTAATTACTTTGCGAAAATTTCACTTTTTTAAAATCAAAATTCATCATTTTAGTTGAAAATTCATGTCTTTGGTTGAAAATGAAACACTGTGTTGAAAATTTGTCTTTTTTGTTAGAAAATTAATCTTCATGGATAGAAACCATTTTGTAGAAAATTGTTCTCTTTTGTTAAAAATTTACCTTTTCTCGTTAAAAATGAAACTGTTTGGTTGAAATTTAATCTGTTTTGGTTGAGAATTTAAATATTTCTTTAAAAGTTCGCCTTTTTGGGTGAGTTTAACTGTCTTTAATTTAAAATGCAAATTTTTTTTTGTTGAAAATTCAACTTTTTTTCGAAATTTTGATTTGGCGTATCTTAAATCTTCAAAAATCTTTTTGAATTTTCTCAAGAATCTTAGAAAAATTATATTTATATAGCATTAAGAACAAATAAAATTTAAAAAAATATTTATTTGAAATTTCTATTAATTAATGATGCTAGTGTTGTTAAAATTTGGCTCAAGGGTATAAGTATTAAGTAAAGTATACAATTCACCTTACAGCAAGTTAAAAGAATTATCTAAAATAATAAAAATACACGATAAGTCTTGAAAAATTTTCGCAAAGTTAAATTTATATTTCCAAAAAAACGTATAACTTGTTCCAAGATGTCAAAGCGAATGAATAGTACGACCATGAATGTTTCAGATTTTTTTTTTCGATTTCATGGTTCAAAAAATTTAAGCAAAAAAAACTTAGTACATCTGTAGTAATTTTTCATATTCAGATTACAGCTTTATTGATTCGCACGGAGCCTCTGCCAATTTTTCCGAGCTGCATAATGGTACATTATTTTCTTTGTCCTAGTGTCCTAAATTTAGGAAATCTTTTATTAACTTGATACCATTGTAAGTGGATTCTAGAATTATTGTCCCTGGCGTTTTGATTCCTTTTCCAGAATAGCATATATGTATCTGTTATTAGAGTCAAAAATAGATTTTTCTGACCTACCTATATAGTTGCAGGAATATCTATTTTTCCGTGCGCAGATAGGCTCTCAAATAATAAAATGATAAGCTTTTAAAGAGTTAAAAATTTCAAAGAGGAATTTTTGATTTTTAGTAAACTATCCTCCGTGAAATAATAAACCTTTAGATTTTGGAATTAATTTACATATTTTATAGCAGTAAGCTAACCACAATGTTTCTTGAGATATTGCCTGGCATCGCATTAATCAAATGTAAATATTATTTATTAAAATAATGCTGAGAAACGATCAACCTTCTGGTTAATTTAAAATTCCTTGAAAACATGACATAAAATAGCATATTCAAATTAAATATGCAGCATACTCGTAAATACATTTAAAATTTAATTTGCTCTTTTCATTCGAAAAATTCCTCTTTTCTTCCTGTATGCAGAAAAGTAAAAATAAAACAGGAAGAAGAAAAACAATTTTATCATTGCAAATATAAATAGCTTGAAATATTGCGGTTCATTTTGTAACTCACTTATACTCAGATGCACATACCGCGTATACAGTACATCGTTCTTATCTAAACTTTTCAACACCCTCGAACTTCTAAATGCCGTGAATTTTCTAAAGTGCTGCACTTTTAGTCGGAAATGGATGTTCTCCTTTAACTTCGCGGTTGGGGATTCGAGGATTAATGTTGCAATTGACACGTGCTATTTACTACGGAACTTTTGCTAAATATAGAATAATATTGAAACAAATAGAAAGGAAATCATTGTTTAAATAGAAGGCTGCCCGAAGAAACCGCGTAGCATAACCACACAAAAAATGTTGAAAATAATAAAAAATTAGGTTCTTCAGTTTAGAAAAAAAGACTGATTCAACAAAGGACGAATTTTCAACAAAATAGTTTAATTTTCCATCCAAAAGGACGAATTTCATATCGAAAAAGAAGCACGTTCAATAAAACACTTGAATTTGCAATAAAAAGAGATTAATTCTCAACTAAAAATGTAATAGTTGATATTTCAACCAAAAAAATATTTGGATTTTACATCAAACACAGTCAAATTTAACCAAAAAGATGAATTATTAATAACGAAAAATTTAATAGTTGACATTTGAACCAAAAAAGATTTGAACTTGAAATCAAGACAATTGAATTCAATCAAAACAGATGAATTTTCAACAAAATAGGTGAATCCTCAACCAAAACAGATCAGTTTCCAATCAAACAGTTGCTTTGTTAAACAAACAAAAAAACTTTTCTACCGAAGGAGATGGATGTTCTATCAAAAAAAAAGATTTTTAAACAAAATAGTTGAATTTTGAGCAGGTAAGAGTTTTCATTTAAGGGGGAAAAAAATTCCATCTTAATTATTGAATGTTCAAAACAAAAAGGCGAATTCGCTAGAAAACCGCAGAATTTTCATCCCAAAAATATGAATAAAACAAATTGAATAGTTGAATTTTCGATTGAAAACACTGATTTTCAACTACAGAAAAACGAATTGAAAACAAAATTGTTCAATTTTCGACCAAAAAGGATGGATCTTCAGTTATTAAAATGAATGCTTAACAAAATATTTCAACTTTCAACCAAGTAAATTAATTTTTTACCCTAAAAGATGAATTTTCAACGAACGAATTTAATTTTCAACAAAGAAAGATTTTTCAGCCAAGAGAAAAAAATTCGACCAAATTATTGAATTTTTAAACCAAAAGGGCGAATTCGCTAGAAAACAGTTGAATTTTAAACTGAAAATATGAATTTTCAACCGATAAGTTCATTTTCAATAAAACAGTTGAATTTTCTACGAAAATAATAGAATTTTCAACGTTCGTCAAAGTTCGTCTGAATTTAAGAAAACGTATGATTAAATTATGAAATTCAGATAAATTTTTATTGGATTTAAGTTCATCTACATCATATTTTTTAGGGATAAAAATTAGAACAACCTATTTTTGTTCTCGTAGGTACGTAGCACCACTTTCCGTAATGGCATATCTTTATGTAAAAGCAAGTAGAGAATTGCAGAATGTAGAAGAACCCTTGGCGATTGGAATCATTGAACCTTCAAGATATGAAAACAGTGCGGACAACGATATAACGTAAGATATACATTAATACATATTTTTATTGAAATTTTAGATAACAATTAGTTGAGATAATTTGAGGAAATTCTATTATGAACTTACGAAATTTAAACATTCACCTAATCGATTTTTTTTTCATTTAAATATCTTATTATACGTTAGGGTGCGGAAAAAGAACACTTTCGTCGAAAAAAAGGAAAAAACTCAGAATAAATTGTTGTTTGATATTGCAAAGAAATTAAAAGCGTGCCTGAAGGAGATCAAACGTATTTAGCTTTGTTTTAGAAGAACATAATAAAAAACTTTTTGGTATTAATAAAGGAAAAACCCCCTTTTGTTTCGGATTCGTCCAGACTATTTTATTAAACATTTCGGTATTTCAGTTGACGTTTCGGAATCGAACCGATTTCCTCATCAGATAGCTTTCAAGATTAGACGTTATAATAGGTGAAAATTGTAAAAAACATGTTCTTGGGTGCTAATTTTTTAATAAAATCGTCTGAATAAAGTCAAAACAAAAAGTTTTTTTTTAATAATACCATTGTTGTTTCAATGGCATGACAATCAAATATTTATCATCACAACATTATTTTTATATAAAAAAATGTTTGTTAGATGAAATTTAGAAACATAACCTTAACCAAGTTGAATTGTTCAAAAATTTTATTTTGAACAAAAGGCTTCAAAAATTATGAATCCAAAAATCAATTTCAAAAAACATACATTCAAAAAGTTAAGTTGGTGTAAGATAATTGCACAAAAAGACTTCAAATGAAGAAATCTCTTTTTAAACAACATTACAATCGGCTCATTAGAGATAGACGTATAAGAAAGAAAAAAAGAGTGAGAAAAAGGAAAGAGACAAACACACCACCTCACTCTCTTTTCCTTTTTCTTTCTCCGTCTTTTTTATACTACTTTTATGAACCAACATGTTTCAAAACCAATTTAGGTTTTCCCATCAGGAAATTTTGTTATAGGGAACTACTAGTAAATATTTCTATATTATACTTAATATTAGTTAGAGCTATAGATATGAATTTCAAGTTTCTTATTAGAATGCTATATACATTTTTCATCTTTTAGTATATATGCTAATTCCATGAATTCCTTCTTTCTTTGGTACCTTTCGCTATATAAAAATTTCACATCATCCCAATCAAACTCATGTCTACGTGTTATTCTATGTCTTGAAAGAACGTTATGGTATTTCTATATTTCTATAAAAAATATTTTTATTCAAAACCGGACGGTTTTCATATCTTTCTGTGCGTGTTTGTGGGAGGCGAAGTTCTCTTTTGTCGGAGGGGGTATTTTTCCAGCCACGGCCGTAAAAGTATAGTTTCACGGAGTGCGCGCATGCGCTTTTGGTTCAAGCGGCGACACTCCTGGCTCTCTTTACTGACTCATCCGCGGTACATATGACTGATTTTTGTAGACTGTACAATACAGTTGTACATGGCATGCCGGCCGGCAAAACGTAGCACAATTGCACGAAAGTTCGAGTGTTTCGTCAACCGATAACAATTACTTTACGTGTCGCGTTGGCAAGTGATAATCAAAATGGAGAGTTTATGCAGTGCACACCACCTCACATGTCTATAGTATGGCCGGTGTGAAGCTCACGTCTCACATTTAATGTTATGCTTAATTTTAGTTATAGTTACTGAAAATCATTGTTTGTTGTACTATCCTTACAGGGGGCTTTGCCCCTCGAATCCCCCAAGGGGGCTCTACCCCTCGACCTCGCCGAGGCTACGCCCCGGACACCGACACCCCCCAATCAAAGCCTTACCCTTGACACTCACTTGTATACTAAACCATTCCCTTTTTGGATAAAATGTCACTCCTCAGCAAACCTTTGACGACCTCGTCCGCTGTTTACAGCACTCGACTATGCGCGCCTGGTACTGCAAACATCAGTCTCGAATGTCAAAGACATGGTTTGCTGAGTCGTAACACAATATATTATTGTTTTCATCTCTCTTTATCCTTAGCGGTCTTTTTGTTCGACCTATATATGCTGTATTACAACTTCCACATTTTATTTTATAAACCACATTTTGTTTTTTCATCTTTTTCGGTATGTCGTTCACCACTTTAATCGTTCTGTTACTATGAAATGAAATTGTATAAATTGTATGTAAACCCACTTTTCCTAGCAATTATCTCAAGGTTTTTGCAATTTTTTCAAAATAAATTAAAATAACCGTTTGGTATCTATCGAACTCTCTTATCTCTTTGTTGTTGTGATTGTTGTCTTTTCGATCGATCTGATGAATTCTGTCCTTACACGTTTTTCTACAGAAAGATGGACAGTGGTTCAAGAAAAGAATCTGTTTGCATAATTCTACATTCTTTTTATGAAAGTTTTGATGTGACAATTTTATAGATCTATCAACCATATTTTTTGCAATCGCAATTTTATTTTGTATCGGAAGATTCGAAAAGAAATTCAAGGTACATCCTGAAAATGATGTTTTTCGTTACCAATCAGTTATAATTTTACCCTTATTTGTTTTAATTAATGTTAAGTCCAAAAACTTCAGTTTTTTGTCTTTCAATTTCTAGATTAAATTGCTATCTTGAGTGTATACTATTAGAAGCATTTAAAAGGATGTCAAGTTCACTTGCCTCTTCACATATAACCGAGTCATCAACATATCTCGCATAGAAAAGAAATTGAAAGACTACTCTTTCTAAGTTGTCATTCACCTATCCTGTTGCTGTTCCAAATTTTTGTTTATAAAATTTCCCATCAAATTAAAAGTAAATAGAATGAAAAACGAAATTCATCGCTTCATTAAATTGTTTATATGAAATTTCAGTGTGTTCTTTTATACTATCACATCTTTCTTCAATAGCGTCCTTTACTTCATAAAGAGATTATCAGGGAAAATCGCGATTACATCAAAAGAAGCTAAAATATGATCTTATGGAATCGTGATTCCTTCAATAAGTTCTAAGAAAACTGTACTATTTTTTACTGAATTTTTCGAAACTGTTATTGATTTTGTAATGATGTTTTTAAGTAATTCTTCTAATTTCCTAGTTGGATAACATATAATTGTTGATAATACAGGTCTTAATGGGCAATTAACTTTATGAGCGTTAATTAAACCATACGATAAGCAGACAACTATCTTTAAAGTTTCGATATCACATTTACTGAAACTTCCAAGATATCGTTAGACGGGGTAATTTCGGACATTCATAAATTGATACACTGTTAGAAATTCCTTTCGGAATTTTACGAAACATGTAGTGGAAGTTTTTTGGAGTTACATGTTTCGTAAAATTACGAAACTGTTCGTAATTTTCAGTAGCGCTAACGGAATCATCTTTCAGTTACATGATTAGTAAAAATCCGAAATTTTTTCGTAATTTTCAGTAACAGTAACGTAAAATTCCAAGGGTAATAATTTTTTTCGGTTAATTGTTATTTTAATACATATGCATTGTATTTGTATTAAAATTATAATCAACCGATAATTAACCGAAAAAACTACTGGCCGGCAGTGGCAGGCAACTTACCTACAGAGTTTCCGTAAAAGTGAAAGAGACGTGTGGCAACGTTATAAGTCCAAAATCCACATCGTAATTTAACGTAGTTTTAAAATGAATTCTCCTCTCTGTTTTCTTTCACTTCATCCTCCGAGCTGTCACTTTACGTACCGTTCGTCGCGGTATAATAAAGTGCTATTTTATTGCCGCGCCGTGGGCAGGAAGAGGGCGCTTATTCTGTCTATTTCAGATAAAAATACTCAATTATATCTTCAAGACTATGTCCGTACTTGAACTCTTTGCTGGGCAGCCAAATTTGGGATCACTGTACTGCGACTTAGCCGAAAATAGCGCGGCAGCATGCTTCCGAATGGTACCGAAGACATGCGAGTCATACCGAGTATTTTTGTAATTTTACGAAGTATTTTCGTAATTTGCTCCAAAAATTCGTGAATTTGCATAAAATTTGTAAATTTACGAAAATTTGATCGTGATCCTGAATTCAGTAACAGACATTTGTAAACCTCCGTTACTTTTGCGTCTGAAATGTTTCGTAAATTTCCGAACATTTGCAATAGTGTAGTTTAAATTACTTAAGGGCGTTTTAACCAGAATTTAGAATCAGTTAAATTATTCCGTTTGACGGTACCCCTTTAATCTTAATTTGTTGAAAATATTAACGGTCCCGTTTTATAATTTTTTAACTGGGTTATTTTCTATGGTTTCGAAACTGTTTCTGTCATCAAGAACTTCTATCATTTTTTTGTTGTATTCAGTTCTAGAAATTGCTATTGTAATATTCCCTTTGTCAGCATTCGTAATGAGGAAATCAGGATTTATATCTAAAAACTCATTCGTTAATTTGTATCCCACATTTAATTCTTTGCCTATCTTTGAAAATGAATAACTGTTAGTGATAAAATCTTTAAATAATCCCAAGAGTTTGGATCTGAATTCTTGTAATTTATTAATTGGAATTTTATGAATATTTATTTTCATATCTTTTCAAACTTCTAACAATTGATAGGACTTTTTTCTCCCAAACTTGTTGCTAAATCCTTCACCCAATCTAAGAATGTTGACAAACATTTTTATTTTGCGTACAAGGTATACGTACTTTGAGAATCTTGCTTAGACCACCATTATTGCAGGTATCAATGGAAATACATTCATTTATAGACAGTCTTAAATTAATTCGAATAAGTCATACATCAAAACATCCTTTTGGAAGCCCTATTTTTTGTGGGTACCAGGATGCCATTATATTACTTTTTATTTCAAATAAAGTCTTGTTAATCCTAAGGAAATAATTTTTGAGGATGCGTTATGTCCTCATGGCTATTTATTATATTCATGCACGAGTGTCTAAGAATGGCCCTCTTCGACGAAGAAGGCGTGGATCTCGGGGCAGTGAGGGTACGTGGGTAAGCTTTGACAGATGATAAGGTTGTTATGGCAGAGTCAATCGAAGACTTGCAAAGAATGTTGAGCAAACTGAATACAAGAATGAAGAACATGGGCTTCATAATTAAAGTAAATAAGACAAAAATTATGAAGCTAGAGAAATATGGCAGGACAGAAAAGTGTGGCGACAAATAATTTATAAAAAGAGTGTCCGGGGAGTTAATGACACCTGAAACTTGAATAAATAATTCTATAAACTTGATAAATAATTTAAATAAATAACAAGAGAATTCTAGATCAATCTAAAAATCTATACCCCCTCCCCCACATTACTCCCTTCCTCACCAAGTGAGTCACGCTTACCCCGAAAGGGAAATGGCTTAATGGTATAATAATAAGTAATTTTTCCTAAACTTCAATTTTAGTTAGTTTAGTTTAGTTTAGCAAATGCGCAAATTTCACAACAGAAGTCTATTTTGAGTCAACAACAACTTGACAAAGGAACCGAAACTCTGAGAATGGCAATGAGTAGTTTTATGTATATTATGTAGAGAAACAAGCTAGCATTAGTTTACGTTAACCCTCTTAAAATGATAATCACTTGAGTGAAAAACATATCTATATATACTCTAAGAGTTGAATAATTCATGAATAACCTAAGCCCTGAAGAGCAAATGATATTCTATGGCGTCGTAAAAGGCATTAGTTTTAATCCTTCGCTGTCGGCGAAGTACGAAAAATACGTAGTATGTCGATTTCTTTATATACCAATTTCAAATCAACGAAATATTAAGAAAGCCTAATCTCAAATTTTTGTTTGCTTGATTTTCAACAAAATATGTACGTTTAAGGGCAAGTGATATTCTGAGGTCATAAATTTTCGTTTTTACCATGCATTTTTGTCCGTATTCTTATTTATTAACCAAACAAGATATCTCTTTATATTTTTGGTTTAAAAAATGAGTTATTTTTTTATTTAAAAACAAAATTGACATTTTATTTTGTATTTTTAAGAGTTACCATTTTTTTACATTTTCAGATGACTCCTTGCTATGACACTTTTGTTCTTGAAAAAATTGTTTAAATAATTAATAATTCTTGTCAATATGAAAAGTATTATAGCAAAGAGTCATCAGAAGGAAATTTTTACTTGATTCCGTAAAAAGTTGAGCCTATTTGTTGAAAAATATTCAAAATATAAATTTTTTTATAAACATTGTTTGAATAATTAATAATTTTTATAAATTTGTAAAGTGTCATAGGAAAGAGTCATCGAAAAGACATTTTTAATGTCTTTTCTAAACTTTTCCAATTTCGAAGAATAAATTTTGTTCCTTTATTTCTTCATAACGTATTAAACAATTCTTTTTAATTATTCTTATCGACTATTAATCATTTCTAGATAGTTATAGCATATATTTACGAGTAAGACCTTGTTTGATAACTCTGAGAATTTAAAAAAAATGGTACTTCTGAAAAGTTAAAAATGGTTAATTTTGTTGCTAAATAAAAAATTAACCAAAATTTGTTATCGAGCATTCAAACACACAAGTTTCTTCGAAATTCAAAAACATTTTATTTAAAAAAAGTTCAATTAGTCTAAAAATTATTTTTTTTTCATAAACTTTTTTTCCCTAATGTGCGTTGGCCTGGTCTATTGAAGTTTGTATTTTGTTTAAATAATTCTATTTCATTAATTTTCCATGTATAATGTAATTCATAACAGGGATTTAGAGAAAGTACATTAAA
Source organism: Andricus grossulariae (assembly GCA_011634705.1). Taxonomy (NCBI): domain Eukaryota; kingdom Metazoa; phylum Arthropoda; class Insecta; order Hymenoptera; family Cynipidae; genus Andricus; species Andricus grossulariae. The sequence goes on along the minus strand of JAABKJ010002655.1, from coordinate 1,658,160 downwards.
GCCCTGTTCTCAATTACAATGTAAATTAAAAAATTTGGTGAAATCGCATTACTTAAACAAAATACAAACTTCAATGTATCAGGCCGAACTGCGATGGCACACACACACGCATGCATGCATGCACACAAACACACACACACATATGTATATATAGACAAAAATATATGAAAAACTTGCCTAGAGGCACCGAAATAGGTACATCCATCATTGGAGAAATAAAAGGGGTTTCAATGCACCGAAATTCGGTGAAAACAATTGTCTTCTTTATAAAAGGATATCTTTATGTACGTGTGTGATAATAAAATAATGTATCAGAGTATAAGAGGGAAAACTGTTTACATTACTTAGTACTTGATTAATCACTCAGTACACGCTACTGATCATAGATTACTTTCAACCTCGCTAAAATTCACCCTTATAGTGCAATCAATCTTGCACTCGATTTTAGTGTCTTCTAACCTTAAATATTTTATTTCTTTGTTTTCACATTCTCATTCTAGTAAGAAATTATTAGTTTTATCCATCGAAAATGCTTTTTAAAAAATAAAAAATAAAAAATTCCATTTTTCAGCATAACTATACGAGATACAAAAAAAAATGTTAGGAAGCAAAATTTTTCATCTCAAAAAGATGAACACATTTTTTAACCAAAATTTTTTTTACTTTACAAGCTAATCATTTTTCTGCTAGGATACGTAGTTTTTGTTTTAATTGCAAAAAATAACATAAAAAATAAAAAATTGAATTATTGCAAAAACGACTCAGGGTACGTAAAAAATTAATTAAAAAAAGTTGTTCACCCAAAAAAGATTTACAATTTTGTTATCAATTATTTGTTGATAGGACGCGTAGATTTCTTTCAATCGTAAAAAATAATATCAGAATAAAATTTTTTTTTGGAAAAACCACACAAGATACAATTAAATGTTAATTAAAAAAATGGTTTACTTAAATTATATCTAAAAGTTTTTTCTAAACCATTTTTTGATAAGACGCGCAGTTTTTGTTTTCGTCGTTAAAAATAACATTAAAAATAAACCAAGATTATCAATCACAAGAGCCTACTGGGTGGATGAAAGAACTCCTACCTGTGAGTATCCCCTTGAAACTTTGGCCTTCATTTCATTACCGTGTAGTGGAATATTACCATTCTGCTTTTCAACATGGAGTGCATCCACCTGTTTACGGTGTCACTAACTCCGTGTGTTTCAGCAGAACCGTATATCGATATAATTAGAATGTTATGAAGTGCCCCCCCCCCATGTCTAGAAACACTGCAATTGCTATTTCATATTCCCGCATTGTATTATTAATGCGGGAGGTAAACGCATAGAGAGCGTGTACGGTAGATCTTCCTTTTTGAGAGGAAAATTTATTTATATGGAGAGGTTTTCCCGTTAGAATTTCCTTTTTCATGTAAAGGTTCGATAATTTTTCTAGTTTTTTCAGCATGAGCGAGTTCAAGCTGATCGGTCTTCAGGATTTTGCCTCATAGTAGGTATCTTCAACCGGCTACCGGGGTGTGTTCCATTGCTAAGCATTCCCCAAAGATGCCGAACAATGAATTCACCAAAGACTGAAATTCTTCTTGAATTAATGCAGGGAATGTTTTGTCATCTCCTGCAGCTTTAAATGGTTTAGATTGTTCAACTATTCATCTAATTTGTAAATGAGTGACAATACGACCGATTACTTTCCAATCTTCCATTCTGGCTATAAAAGTTGCTCCTCCTGAGGGGTATGGCTCATGCCGAATTACAAATTTTCATCATTCAACAACATGAGCAACATAATTTAGTAATTTTTTTAAATTTTAATTTGACTTTTAATTTTTTTTTAGTAGTAAACTTACTTTCGTTGAATAGAAATTTTAATGGCAGATAAAATTTCTCCATTTGTTTAATTGTTATAAACAATTATGGTGAAATAAATGAAATAAGTCTTTATTGATTGGGTAAAAGTAATAATTTTATCTGTTTTTATACGAACTATTTGATTGTTATTTTTAATTACACTTAACGTAGTTGAACCGACATTTACACTTTTGATCAATACATACCTCCTATTGTTGCGAAATAGAAAACCTTGTTTCGAACCAGAACTTGCAGCAGATGCAGTCCGTAAGTCCATTCAAATAGTTCGTTTAAAAACAAATAAAATTATTACTTCTACCCAATAAATAAGGACTTCATTCATTCATTTCATCATGATGCTCTTCAGTTCTATTCTTCAAATAAATAAAAATGCCCAATAAATGAATTTGTTCATAATACTTGTTTAAACTATTAACTATTATCATTTGTTGGTGTTTGTTTGCAAATAAACATTATTCTTAAACATTTCCATAAGAAACCCTGTGTAAGTCATGCATTTAAATTCCGAAAATGCAGCATATATAAGTTATATTCATTTATTTGTTTATAACAATTAAAAAAATGGAGAAATTTCATCCGCAATTAAAATTTCTATTCAACGAAAGTAATTTTACCAACCACTATTTTTTGAAGGAAATTTCAATAAATAGGCCTAAGTAGATAGTGCAAATATGAACAATTGGCCATCATCAATAAACAATTGCACTTTTTAAGTTAAATAACAAATTAATACAATTTTGTAAGCGTACAATACTCCATCGAAGTATCATCCTTTCTAGGTATTCAAAAAAAAAACTTGGATATGTTCAGATTTGAGAAATCAGCGGATTTTTGTCCCAAAGAGGTATTTTTCCCCCCACTGTGCGTCGTATATAGTTCGATTACTCTAAAGGACAGTTTGGAGTCAGCCCTTCAGAAAACTACCAATCAGAACAAGTTTGGTCATTTGAAAAAGGACAGAGCGAGGTCTGGCATTTTCAAGAATGCCAGCACGCGTTCTGGTCGTTTTGAAAACGACCAAAACGCGTTCTGGTCGTTTATTTCGGTCTTTGGTCGTTTTCGCTCTTTGAGCCTAACATATAGAATGCATTCTTTGTTTTTTACTTCATCGATCTTTCAAATTACGGAAACAACCAAAAACGTATTTTTGAGAGCGAAAACGCTTATTAGAACTTCATTATTTACCACATTTCTGAGCCCATGTTCAATTTGTTCTACATATGGAAGTAAAATAATTTTATTCAAATCTACATTCTGTGTGATTTTATTATTACTTGGTTTAGAGTTTAGTTTTTTAATTCTTAGATTAATGAATTTTTTTATGAGGATCTTTGGAAAAACATTTTGTATTAATGATTAAGATTTTCTATAGTGTCTTTTTCTTCAGAAAGTAAAATCGCTCTATCTACAAGGCTGTTAATGACGCTAATTTTATTCTTAAGTGGAGCATATGAATTAAAATTTAATTACCTTCCAGGCAAAGTTTCTTTTCTGTACCAATCAGTCTTTAATCTCTCATCGCTTTTTCTGACTGTGATATCGAGGAAGTTGATACTCTTACCAATCTCTCCTTCTATCGTATAATTCAATCTAGGATTGTATTTATTGAATCTCAATTGAAGATCTTCTATTTTATCCTCCGGGGCACAAGCAAGAACATCATCTACGTAACGATAAAAGAATGTTATGTGATAAGAGAGATTGGTGAGAATACGACTTTCAATGTTCTGCATCACAAAATCAGAAACAGGGACTGAGGTTGGAGATCGCATGGATATTCCGTAAGTCTGCCGGTAATACAAACCATTAAAAAAATGCATTTTTTAAGGAAAAATCTAATATTCCCATAAAATTGTCTTTTGGTAAGTTACTATGTTCTTTAATCAAGTTCCACTTCAGTTCAAGAATAGCAATGACCAGATTGTGTGAAATATTAGTTAAGAGTGGACAAAAGTACACAGTAAAAAAAATTGTTCAAAATGATCGACTTTTGAGATCAAAATGATCTGATTCAGGATCATGTATCAAATCAAACCAAAATGGCCGCCGTTCTTTTTAAATTACTCTAGAATATTTCAAATCCTCTGAAATGAATTAAATTACTGAAATCAAATGAAAAATCCTTGGAATCTTAGAGAAAACTCTAAAATTTTCCAAATCCTCTAATTTTTTGAAATTCCGTAAATTCCGTAAGACTCAGAAACCTTTTTCGGTTCAACTTTTAACTAGTTTTCTTTTTTAAATTCGTATTTTTTGGTTTAATTCAATTATTCTTTGTTTCAAAATCAATAATTTAAAAAAATTTAGAATACAGCTATTTCAATGGAAATTATTTTCGACATGATTTCGACTCGCGGAATAAATTTCGCGTATAGAGGTGGTAGTTAGGTGTAAAATATAAATAATGAATAATAAAAACAATAAGATAGCCAAAGAACGGACTGAAACTTTGAATGACGAAAAGAAGGGACACGATAAATGTAAAGGTCAAGTTTCAGGCGATGAATGGAGACTGGGTATTTCAAGGAGTCGGTTTGATTATGAATGAAAGAGCGAGGTAGCATTTCAGAGATGAGCGATATGTATCAGCTAGATTGCTGTGGGCTAGAATGAAGGTAGCAGTCAGACGATTATTTATCATAGCGTGCTATGCCCCAATTGATAGTGATTTGAGAGAAGTAAAGGTGCCTTCTGGGACACTTTATGTGATACAATCAGTATTTGCGATCATAGTGAAAGAATCATTCTACTAGTTGATATGAATGGATGAATGGGCGTCGAATTGTCAGGGGAAAGAAAGGGTGCTAGGTAATTTTGGGGATCCAAGAAGAAAAAATGATAACGGAGACAGATTAGTTAGCTTATGCTCAGGAAAGGGCTTATTTATTAGAAATACTTGGTTTGGGCATAAGATGATCCACATGTACACCTAGTGTAGAGAAAATAGCCACAGTATAATTGGCTTTGTTTTTGCGGATGAAAGGTTAAGAGAACTAGTAAAAGATACAAGGGTCATGAGAGGTTCTGAATGCAATACTGATCATTACCTTCTAATATCTAAAATAAACTTAGGTTAGGGATGGAGGAGAAGTAGAACAAAAAAAAAATTGAAAAAAAATTGAACAAACGCAGATCAAGATTAAAATTTTACAGAAACTGGAAGTGCGAATAGGTTTTCAGAATAAGATAAACGAACGCATATATCAGGCAGCTTGGGTGGCGCTAATAGATTATAAAAATATAGAGGGTGTATCAGCCTTGTTTAGGGATGTCATTGTTAAGAGTGCGACTGAAGTGTGTAGTACTGCCGTAGTAGGAAGAACGTCTGGTGATGCATGGTGGAATGATAAATTCAGGCAGCCCGACAAGAAAAGCAAGAAGCGTACGACAGAACGTTGATCATCACATGTCTTAGCGATGAGGAGAGAAACAGACTTGATGATGTTTACAGACACAAAAAAAGGAAAGGTAAACTACTAATCGAAGAATGTAAGGATAAAATCAGAACAGAAGAAGAGAAGAAAATACAAGACGACCTTGAAGCAAGCAAGAAATTATTATATAAATGGACGAAGGGAAGTTAAAGTACAGAGTTTGTCAGTATGAGAAATAACAAGGGCGAAATGCTATATGATACAGACGGGATACTAGAAGCTTTGAAAGACTCTTTTAAAGAATTACTAGAACATGAAGCGGATTTAGGTATTTGCTACCCTTAGGTTAACCGAAATTAACTACTCCATTTTGAATCCACACTAATATCAAATATTGCCTGTAGTATAGCGCTTTTATTTGTTTGTTTTTTGCCGTCGAAGAGATGAAAGTGAGAAAGTCAAACACTATGCGCGGTAAAATTAAAATTCATCTGACGAATTATGTAAAGTTTTGAATTAGCCAATAAATTAGATAGAAAAAATCCAAAATTGTTGAAAATCTATCACAGGAAAATTCTGCCGTACCCAAAAATTTGCTGCCTCAGGCTGCAGCAATTAATGAACGTTCCCTGATGGAATAGTAACATCTAACAAGTTTATTTTAAGAAATTCAATTTCTGAAAATATTGATTAATTCTTCAGCGATTTCAGTTACTATCAATTAGTGAAAAGTTGCCCACACTTCGCAAAGCAAATATATTATGTATACGTTTCCAGAATTTCACTGGGGGGATCAAACTCTATTGATACACCTCCCCCCTGTCTGGGGCCTTGTAGGTGGTGGTGACGTAGTACAAATATTGCTTTCTTACTGTTTCAATAAAGCTGAACATGTATACACTGTTAGACAATCGCGTTATTTTTTGGAACTTTCCTACTTGCCACGTGTCACATTTCTATAATCTGCTCTCAAATAATATATACAGCCGTAACCAAATTCAGATATCATACCTTGAGAGGTCGCCCGGTATCCCAAGGATCACCATTTGAGACACTCGCCAAGGTGCCATTCTGCTTTCGGGACGTTTGTTGTGCCTCCGCTTGGGGGCTATTTCTTCGAAACCGTCCTGGACGATTGTCCGACGATTGTCTCTAAAGTTTAAAACTCTTTGAATCTTTTTCAATAATCGAAATCAAAGAATAAATCAATATATTTGTAAGTTTTTGAAATGATATCATTGCAAGCAACTCTGAGTTGGAAAGATTAAAAATTGAACAATTCAAACACTTTTCATTCTTCACTCTTTAAGTCTGCCAAACTGCATTACAAATTCATTAAATTGAAAATGTTCGCTTGAAATGGAGATTTGAAATACAATATTTTTAAAGTAAGGGATTTGATAATTATGTATTGCCAACTGAATGATTTCACAATTAGAATACTTAACATTTAACATTTATAGAAAAGTTGAAATCGAACTTATTTTAAATCACATTATATCATATTGTATGAATTTTGTGATATTTTGTGTGATTAAATACATTTTTCTTCTAAAAATTTGTGAAACAGCTGGCCGAAAGAAATTCACTGTTATTCCCGGGGGTTTTCCGGTCCAGCACCAGTGGCCACTCTAATAATATTTCTGAAACTGGATTTACTATGTGAAGAATCGTGGATTACACACGAAATATTCTAAAAATATTTGTGATTGCGTGTCGGTTGCCTATAGGACAATCCGCGATTTCTTCTGGGGTCAATTCTTTGAAAGCGCCGCTGTCAATGTTAATTTTCGCCCGTTTTCCCTTCGAAGTAACACGTACAAATATTCCACGAAAAATCGTTTGTTTGAGAAATTTTTCGAAGATAGCAAATATGTCCCCATTGGGGGTTGATAATACAATTTGTTCTTCTGTTGGCATGGGTATAAAGACATTACTACCCTTATTTTTGCCTCTCAAGAAAATTGGTTTGTCGGAAGGAAAAGTATAACTTCGAAGTTCGAATATCCGGTTCGGATTTTTGTGAGGAACAAGTCGAACAAATCTAAGTTCTTCAGGTGCAAATCCAAGTATGAGAGAAGAAGGATATCTGGCAGAAGACCTGGACCTGAGACAAAGTGGAGGCTCAGTAGTTGATGGAGAACCGACAGAAGAATGAGGTCTGGCAGGAAGAAGAGACCCTCTAGGAGAAAGCCTGTCAAGAGAAGAAGGAGAAGGTGGGCGACGAGGAACACCAGGAATAGGTTCACCATTAGGCAAACACTCGAAATGTAAACTGAGTTCTGCAACAAGAAACAGAGGATTACATTTTTCTTAAAGTATACAATCGTATGTTGGTAAATCATGGGCTGTGAATATGGTTATAATTTTAAATTGAACTATTGTATAAAAAATTATTTTGATCTTGTTTAAAAATTAATATTTTGACCTGAAAAATGTTTTGAAAATCCAAGGTTTTATAAATAGTTTAAATAAATAATTCCTTGTTTTAGAAATATCAGGCCAGTCATAATTTCAGAATTAGTACCTTAGGATAAAAGCACCAATTCTTGGCAACCTTAGCCCAATATTTAGCATGCCGAAGGGAATTTATTTAATTTTGAATAAATATCTGATTGTAATAGATAATTTAAACATGCATTATATGTAAAAATGATAGTAGAATTGAATTAATTGTGGCAAAATATGCTAAAAAATGTATTATCTAAGAAATTAGAGAAGGGTACCAATAATTGGTGGAGTGCCAAGAATTGATGATCTTACCCTATTCCTTAATAAATAAAAAATAATTTTTAGAGGTATACAAAAAGGGGATTGAGGGCTCCTGGAAAATATTCTAATACAAAAATGTCAATATCTATTGAACTTCGAACTACCTATGTAAAAGTTTCCAATTCGCATTTCTCGCAAAAAATCCTATAGGAATTCGGATTAAAACTTCATCACCACTGATATATTTATATCCCACCACTGGGACTAGTTATGTAAGTACTATTGAAATGAATAAATAAACCTCATATTTCACTACTATTTGATCAACCGTAATCTCCTCATAATAATGATTAAATACCACATACACACTGTGAAGTCTATTTTATATTCACGCATGACGTACACAGTTAAAGGGTAACCATCTGTGTACGTCCAAATTTGGACGTGCACAGTTGCACAAGATTCAAAAAAGTTTACATAAAATTATAGATACATAATTCATTATATCTAAAATTTTATTAAATTAACTTTGTTATATGTGTTCTACTCTTAATTTTATTATTATATTTACCAATGAAATCGAGGATAACCGCCAAGGATAATACTAGAGACCAGATAATTCTCATATTTTCTAATCAGAATAAAAGCCGATTCATGTATAAATGAAGAGTTTTTTTGAAAATGTAACAAATGAATATTCAACTGCTTTATTAGCTTATAAAATCTATGCTATAGTCGTTATCTCTTGAGTTGACGGGCCAGCCTTTATAATTCTGAGATATATTTAAATTTGATAAGAATCAGTTTCAAGGAAATCAATTTAGTTACAGATTAAATTAAAACTGAGGTCACCATTCATGCAATCTTTCACGATTTACAGACAACTGATTTCTGCATGGCAAATTTATATAGCGTCTACTATAACGGCCAATTTAAAGCATTGCAAAACTTATAGAAATGATAAAAAATATGTTATAAGGATCAGACAGATGGACTTTACCCTCTCATATTTTTTTACTCATTTTTAGCAATTACTTCTAGAAGAAGTTATCTTGAAACAAAAGCATCGTCCTCTGAAGTCCATTTCAAATCGATGTTTGAACAATAAAATTTATTTTTGATGGTGAAAAATCTTTAAAAAAAAACAACAAATTCTCAGTTTTGCCCCGTACTTAGGGTTTAATCGCGTACCTATAGAAATTATTCAAAAAGACATCGTAATTAAGAAGAATTGGATTTATTATAATAAAATATTCTAAGCTTTGGTATCCTGAATATCTAGGGTGCACTCACGAAAGTTTAAATAGTATGACAATTATAATATTCTTCATCTTAGATGTACTGATAACATATTCAGCTGTAGTCACAAATGAATTCACCTTGTTAAACATTTCTGCATGCTATGTGAGCCCATCCTTTGCACATAGTGCACTGTATCCACCCCTCGGTCGATGCAGAGTCGCGTTCATTGCGAAAAATGCAAGATGCATCCGTTTCTGCTTCCGGTTCCACTTCTGATGAAGAGCCATCCTGTTTTCTTTTCTTTATCTCAGATATCTCTAGCGAAGGTGCCTTAGAAACCTTTTTCTTTGCTGGTTTCGTTTTCGAAATAAGGGATTCCATCTCTATCTCTTTTTTGTAGAGAGAGGAAGTCAGTATGGCAGTTTTTAAGTTTCTTCTGTTGCTGGCTCGTTGAATCCTCGTTTCTTCCTGAAAAAGTGGAACTAGCGCCCAATATAAACCCATAAACGCTGATTTCGGAGATTGTATCTCCCTTGGAGAGTTTGGCAGGGCAGGGTCGTGGTGAACACCGTAAGAGCGACAAAAGCCAATCATCTCGTGATTCCTGACCATTTTTAGGAAAGGATCTTTTCCATTTGCAACGATACGATGTGACCTGTACTTAGAACAATTCGGTAGTGAAGACATTGGAGATTCAGAAGTCCGCGTCCGCCTTGATGGCGTAAGATGTATAATCGCGGATAAAATTTACTCCACCCCATCCCTCCAGGAGGCAGGAGTGGGGGTAAATTTGTAATTTCAAAAGGGAACCCCAATTTTTTATTACAGATTCAGATTCTCATTTATGAAATACGTAAGTTTTATACGAAAATTTCTCTTCGATTCGCGATAGATGGTTTTTATGATACAGAATGAGATGGCAAGTGAACGTAAACGGCGAACAAGAACAAATGAAAATCGTAAAGTGGAGTAACGCATAAACGGCTATTGCTAACTAAAAACAAACGAATATAGCCAAGTAAGATGGCACATTGTCTGAAGAGAATTAAGACCAAGAAACAAATGAAGCTCGCACCGCGAATGGGCGCGCATATTCATTTGATTTGGGTGTGTTGGTTGCGTTCATTTAAGTTGGTCGTAATTAGTTGCTTACGTTTAAGTTATTGCTGTTGGTCACGTTCGTTTCAGTTGGTTTGGATGTCGTTGTATTATTCCCTCATTACTTGACTTCATAACTTTTGCAATGGAAATTCTATCCCAACAACAAAAGATTGAAATTATTCTCAATTATGGAGAAAGTGGCAGGAATATCAATGATGATCACGCGCTTTATGCTCAACGCTTTCCAGAATGTGTTCCTTCACGCGCTTCCTTTTACCTGGTTGTCCAAAACTTCATCACTGACAGAAGTGTACAACCGGAAAAAAGGTAGCGTCGATTAACATACTGGAGTTGATAATGAAATCGCGATTTTAGTTGCAGTCAATCATGACCCTCATGTTAGTCCTCGACAAATAAGCCACGATACCAGAATATCTCTATGCAGTGTTTGGAACGTATTGAACGTAATAAATATCATCCTTATCATTTATCACTGTATCAAGAACTTAATGACAATGATTTTCAAAACCGAGTGACATTTTGTCAATGGGCGGTTCAGCAGATACAAGGAAACCCGAATTTATTTTTTCCAGTACTGTTTACAGACAAGTCGTCTTTCACAAACCATGGTAACGTTCATCGGAACAACATGGACTACTAGAGTGTAAAAAATCCACGCTGGTTGCGTGAAGTTGAGCATCAGCGTCCATGGTCCGTGAATGTTTGTTGTAGAATAATTGGAGATCAACTTATCGGTTCGTATTTTATTGATGGAAATTTGAACGGTGAAAAATATCGTAGCTTGTTAGGAAATAAATTTCCAATATTGCCTCAAGACCCAAGCTTAGAAGTGCGATACAACATGTGGTTTTAAAGTGACGGTTGTCCAGCACATTATTCGGCAATCGCGAGGCAAGTACTCAATCGCGAATGCAATGGACGATGGATCGATAGAGGAGGTCCGATGAATTGACCTGCCAGATCGCCAGATCTTACGGTACCTCGATTCTATTGGTGGGGTTATCAGAAAAGTCACGTGTATCAAGAAGATCTCACAACTTGTGATAACATGATCAAGCAAATCAGGTCTGCTTGTGCACAAATAACATCAGACACACTTCGTAGTTGTGTGAAATCTTTCGAAGCTCGGAATAACAAGTGCATCGAAGTGCGACGACAACATTTTAAGCACTTATTGCGAAATGTTGATCGAAAACCAGGACCCCGATGGTGAGAGGCGAGGGACACACCGAAATAAAACACCCCGTTGGTAAGAAGCAAGGGGACTCACCAAAATGAAGCACCCCGATGGTGAGATCGTTGGCTTTGATAAACTGAGCTGATCTAGAAATATTTCGAGCTGAAGCAGGAGATCCTGACTGTGTGGAGGGTGAAGGAGATTTATCAATCCACACGGTTGTGATCTGCTCTACTAGAAACGTTGAAGGCAATATTGGTGAACGCATGCCGCATCGTCTAAAGATTTCTGGGTGTGAACAATGATAGTGGCTAGAATCGCCATCTATGGCCATCCCGCGAACACGGCGAAGGACTGTGATGATCACGTTTTTAATTTTTGGCCTTCTTTTTTTTGAAAAATATGTGTCCGTGCGCGTGTGTGAAGTGTGTAAAACGTGTGTCTTTTTCCGCCTGCTAAACTAACATTTTGAATCGATGGTCTCAGTCGTTAGTATTGCACATAACGTTTGTAAGAAAGATGTATCTCTATAAACGGGATCTCCATAATGGACGTTGGATCCCTATGAACGGGCTTTCTAGTGAGATTGCTGGATATAGAGTTCCGCGACAACGACTAACACCCGCGAATCTACTAAGCTCTTGTCGCATTCTGCGACCGTATTTAGTAGCGAAGTACCGGGCCATGAGTACCTGTGGGTGGAAGGTGATGCATAATCACAAAAACTCGATACAGTGGGCTTTGACTATCTTTAGTCTTAGAGAAGCAAAATAATATTATTAATTTTGTGATTGAAAAGTATCGTTAGGAGTTTCAGTGATAGTCATTGAAAATCGCAGTTAGAGAACGGTCCTCTTATTTCAAGATAACTTATTTTTCCCAGAGTAATTTCGAAAGAAATTAGTTACAAACATGAAAAGTTTAAATTCGTTTTTGCATTTCTATTAACATATTTTGTCAAATTTGTATTAGTTTTTAAAATAATTAATCTTGCAGTAGGCGCGCCAACTATAGTTGCGTTAGTCGGCGCGCATGGGTCATTTCGATCGATAGTCATATCATGTAAAAGCACCCTAGAAATCTACTCAAATGGTATAAGTAATACATAAATTTCACTTGAGATTTGTTCAGGTAAAAGTGGAATGAGTGTGATATTTTTATCTGCCTGCTTATTTTTTTAAAACGAATCGTCTCGCAACATATTCTTTTTGTGATCTATACATTTTACACTCGACTTTATTATTTTGTGACCATAAATTCTAAATTATTATGATCGTACAAATCATGCTTTCTGAATTCTTATCGTTTGCCATGAATTCGTGAGCAATTTTTTTACACTGACTCTTATCAAATGTAAATATCTTAGGTGTACAAGTTGGCCGCCTTTAATTTCTGAGATAACGACAATAGTATAGATCAGATAAGAAACTAAAGCACTCGAATAATCATTTTCTATATTGTAATACAAATTTTATTAATGAATATAATAATATAATACATCTATTATTTCAATAAAAATTTCTGTAAGCTTTTTTGTATAGCACTCTCTATTCGATAACTCTGAGTAGATATCCTAATCTCTAAAGTGATAATGAATAACCTCAAGAAACCACTCCTTCAAAAAAATACTTGTCGGTGGCTGATCATGGAAGAGTGATCTGCCACATCTCGAACCCCTTTTCAAAGTCTCTCGAAGAAAATACGCGTGTTAGTGACTGGTCACAGAAGAGCGATCTGCCACATCTCGAACGCCTTGTCCAAGTTACCCTTTAAGAAATAAACGTGTTAGTGACTGGTCACAGAAGAGTGATTTGTTACATCTCGAAACCTTCTTTAGCTCGCCCTTCAAAAAAATACTTGTCGATGGCTGGTCACGAAAGAGTAATCTGTCATATCTCGAACCTCTTTTCCAAGTCACCCTTTAAAAAATACGCGTGTTAGTGACTGGTCACAGAAGGGTGATAATTTGAAGATGAAAAATCAAGTTTTTCATTGTAAGACATAAAACTAATTATATCATTTTTTCTTGTATAGATGACGAAACGTTAACCAATGAAGTGTTTAATATGTTTCAAAGCAATGCTTACTGCCTAAAAACTTGAAAGTTTCCGTACTAGAAAATTCAAATCCGGCAAAAAATGCCGGACCACGAAATCAAAATACGGCAAAAAATGCCGGATTACAAAATTAAAACACAGCAAAAAATTCGATGAGCAATTCTTTGGTGTGCCTATGTTCGTGGTTATATGACACTTTGTGTGTATTTATAACTTAATATTCCTTATTTCATGATAAAATAGTAAAATATTGTACTTTTTTTCCAAAGTAGCAAGAAATATTATCGGAACAGAAAGTTCCTTATTGACACAAAAATTTGCCGGACTAGAAACTTCAAATACGGCAAAATTCGCCGGAGCCTAATACTCTACCTAAACTTCAAAGTCTTATGCTCTGATTCTTACCTTTGTCAATAATTAGTGAAGGGTATACAGTTTTCGTGAAGTTAATGCAGATTCAAGTCAAAAAGTGTTGTCCTCTCCCCTAGGTTTAGAGAATCACAAGCCGAAGTCGCGAATGAAAAATCATCCTATTTTCCAGGAAATATTATCGTGTTTTCTCGAAACTGTGCCGTTTTGTGAACACTCCATCTTTGCTAGTGTAGCTAGCAATCGCTTGTGACGATACACGCTTGAACGCTCTATGGTTCTCCTAACCCCATATTCGAAATCTCAACCATTTCATATTCGAGCTCCGGCTACGCTGAGTTAACAGAAATTTGGCATCCTCAGTTACCAATTTTGCGTGTGACTCGGTACAAAGCACCAGGCGATCTTGCTGATCCAAGAAAATGCCCCGCAGGTGTCAAAATACCCCTTCCTACATACTATCACCAAAAACGCCATATTGCAGGCCTGCCCAGATAGGGGAAATCGACTCAATGCCCACATGTTCGAGTTCCACCACCGCTTCCACCTTCTCAGGTCTAGAGGCTTGGGGGGTGGTCGCTCTCGTGAAGTTGAATGTCTAGAGGTCAGCGGTGGTGGAAAAATCCCATATAGCAAATGAGTCGATTCCTCCTATCTGGGCAGGCCTGCCGTATTGTGCGCATTAATATCGGGAGGCGCCAGCCTTACAATAACAGTAATAATGTGGTTCTGCCGCCAACTACACCAAACATTACCTGTATTCTCATGTGTCTAAATGCTCCGTGATTTCCTGGAAGAGGAGTTTCTTAATCCGCGTTTCGAGGACATAAATATTAACATATACAGTAGATATTATCAGTATGGAGGCCTTGAAAATAACACCTGACAAGAACAAACCGATCATTATTATTAACCCCTGGCAGTCTCTTCTCGCAGATGTAGAATAAATGGAAAATTTCTTTAAGGCATCACGAACATGAGAAAAGAGGAGGAGGAAATTAGACCCTCTGCTCCAGGAATTTCAGATTCACCTGAATTCAGCAAAGCAGCAACAATTCTTTAATTTGCTAAATAAGTCATCTGAGGGTTCGCTACATATTTAAATTAAAAAAGTTGCATCCTGATTGACCTCCTTGTGGACCTTCATCGTCTCCTGGCAGACATTTTCTAGAAACGACTCTTACTCTTGGCAGACCACATTTTTCTACCAGGCTTGGATTAATTAGACTTGTTCCCTACCAGTATCCGATCCGGATGTTCAAACTTCGACAATACGTTTTTCCTCCTGATAAACCAATTATATTGAAAGATACATACGGTTAGAGAAATGACCTCAGCAGAAATCGCAGAATGTCCAATAGGCAGCCATATTTCAGTCAAAACGAATTATGAAATAACTCACGTGTAAAACACAATTCTTAACACCGTAAATTCGATTCAGAAAATCTCTTTTGGGTAGCCGATGGACCGGGAAATGACAGTCAATTTCTTTTTAACCGAGAATTTCACAAATTTTTAATAGAAAAATCTATCTAATCACTTAAAACATCACAAATTCAATAGATATCATGTGATGAAATGCGATTTGAAATAAGTCCGAATTCAACGTTTTTGGTAATGTTAGGTTGACTTGTTGATTGCTTTAATGCGGCACGATTGAAGAATTGACCTTAGAAGAAAGCGCATAATGTTTAGTACGCAACCAAGTGTAAATAAAATTGAATTCATTTTTAACGGGAAAATTTATGAATCCAGTTAACAATGCATATTTCTAAAATTCTTTGCGTTAATAATGTTTCATTTTAAGTCTTCATTTTAATCGTAAATTTTAAATTTAAAGAATTTTGCAATGTAGTTTGCAAAATATAAACAATAAAAAATCAACTGTAAATATAAATTGATTCATGTTGTTGGTCACAACATGCTTTTGATCACAAGACAAGTTATTATAATTTACTGGCGGATTTTGAAAGAGTGTGATATCCCTCACTAGAATCGGAGCCGAAAAGTAAAATATATTGATCAGTTAAAACAATACCGCGTTTTAAACTACATTTGCTACCACTTCAACAAACATTTTTTTAAGAAATGTTTGGCACCCCTTCTAAAAAGTTTGCTGATCCCAAAAAGAACCTTCACACAGAAGTTCACTCTCTTGCAACAATTTGAGCAAAATTTTTCTGTATTGCTTGAATTCTCGGCTAAGATCTATTGTCCTAAAAGGTTCAAATAAGAAAGCATTAGGGTTTCTAGAGCCAATAATAATTTTTTGTCGAGTCAAAAATGTTAAAATACACTGCATTTATTCATAACATGTAAAAGAGGAGAAGAAAGAAGCCTGTTCTGTACTAGTCAACCATGCTAATTGCAAGAAGCAACTACAGGCGCTACAAATTTAGCTACAAACGTTGCTAATGTCAGCATTAATTCAGCAGCCTGCATGACAGTCGGAAATAGCACCCCAGCGGTTGAATTTTCATCACCTGTAGAACCTGCCAGTAAGTTCATCTTTCAGATTTTCTGAAGCATTAACGATTCATTGCATCTTTTCGTACCTATTATTAATTTAAATGTATATTCTCTATTAGGACTTACATCTTTGACGCTGTTGACGCTGTTGTACAGAAGTGAAATAATAAAAAAATTGCAGTTGCAAAAAGCCTTAGAACTTCGTAAATTATTCAAAGCAGCAGTTCAGGATAACAACTCTGGAAAACTTATAAAAATTGGAATGGATGGCCCAAACATGAATTTTTAAATGCTTGATGATTCGTGCCAAGAATTGAATTATTCTTTGAAGGATTATTCTAAATTATTGAATATAAGTAGTTGTGCCATTCATTCTACGCATGCAGGATTCAAGGCTGGAATGGATGCTTCTCATTGAATTTAATGGAAATATTTCGCGCTGTTTGTTTCTCTTTTAGACATTCGCCTGCCAGGTGCCAATACTACTCAGAAATCGCAGGCTCTCAAGTATTTCAACTTAAGATTTGTGATATGCGTGTGTGTGGAAAAAGAACAGGAGAAATAAAAGAGGGAGAAAACTATTGAGGAAGAAAGGAATGTGATGAAAAAGCAGAAGGCAATGTTGATTGTTCTTGAGGAAAAGAATCTTGAGCTATTCCTGATGCGGTCAAAGATAAACCGCTTAGACTCAAACTGGCGTTTTTTTGAGTTTTTGACCACAGAAATGGAGTCATTTCTAACTACCTTCAAGTCTGATAGCTGTACAGCTCTATTTGTCTCCAGCGATCTAACTGGGTTGTTCCAAAATTTGCAGTAAAAAAAATCTGTGGGATGCCAAGAAGATTGACTTAGGTTTTGCGACTAAAGATGCCCTGAGGAATACTCCAAACTTAAAAGATCTTGACTTTATAACTTTCCGCCAATACTATCCAAACATTCACGATGCCATCCTTAAAGAATGCAACAAAGATCTTCGCTCAATCAGAAACTAACTGGAAACGTGTGAAATGATCAAAAAAAAGCATGAAGGGATTTTCAAGAAATCCAGACCAAAAAGTAAAATCTTTTAGTGGAATTAAGTGATCACACGGCATATTATGATGAGCGCATAAGTCAACTCAATGAAAATACTCATGATTAAAGTAGATGAAATAGATACAAAGAATAATATATTCTCAATATGCAGATTCGTTCATATTTAAATGTTTAATCTAAAAATTCATCTTTTATATTTACAAATGCGATAAGAAAAATTTCGTAATTAAGACGAGTTACATATATCGTAAAAGCGCAACAGTGGATGCACAGCTGAACCTTAGTCTCGTCTGATTTTAAATTTTAGTTTAAAATTAATGTGTATCTCATTTTTTTAATGAACGTTACTGTTTATTTCAAACTATTCTCTGTAATACTTTTTCCTCTTGGTATTTCTCAGAAGCTATTCCTCTCAGTAATCGATCCGATTCTTATACCCTTTTTTATCTAATGATCAGGTCTGTGTAGAGACTCTGAGTTAGCTTCACGCTATATAGTGTGTCGCATTTTCTTTGTTTATGCACAGAGTTAAAAAAAGATGATGTTAAAGTTTCATTCAAGAATTCTGAGTACAAGGAATAAATATCCTAACGCGAAGCACGAGGCCTAAATATTTCCGAGCGCGAAGCACGGGGTAACCCATTATCAAGCGCGAAGGGCAAGATCTGAAAGACGAGGATTGTTTTTCATTTGGTTCAATCGCTTATTTGGCCGACTACTCTAAAATACACATAAAAATTTGGACAGCAAAAATGTGATTTCAAACAACTTCGCAACTAGGTGTTTTTTTATCGACTACATCCACATAAAACATTCACCAAAAAATTATATGAATTATCTAAGTGACGCTCTCAATGAGAAAGTCACTTCATCAAATATCCTATTTATTTTTTATAGGAATCATTTTAATACATAACCATTTTATGGAATGTATTTGTGTGCATGTGTGTGATATTTTTATTTGTCTATTCTTTTTTTCAAAGAATCGCTTCGCAATATATCTTTTGTGATTTATACATTTTACACTCGTATTTACCAGTTTGTGTGAGTGCTCAATTATTAAGATAGTGCAAATCATGCTTTATTGACTCTTATCGATTCCAGAAATTAGTAAGCAATTTTATTTCTACAGTGAATCTTATCAAATGTAAATAGTTCAGAAGGACAAACTGGCCGCCTTAAATTTCAGAGATAACGAATATAGTATAAATTTTATAATATACTGAAACAGTCGAATATTCATTAGTTACATTGTAATTAAAAATTTCCTTACATCAATCAGTTGTTTCTTTAATTAGAAGAGATGAACATTTTCTGTGCTTTCGTCTTATACTGGGCTCTGATCCTCTACTCTGTTGGTGAATATAATAATACAGAACATCTATCATTTCAAGTAAATTTGGTGTAAGCTTGACAGAAATCATAATTTTTGCAATTTAATCTGAACACACCAACTTGGCACGTTGACGGAAAATATGGCACAGGCTCGGCAATAATCCAAAATCAACAATACCTAAAATAAACTCCTAGCACTTTTAATTACCAGTAATTTTTCCAATCCTATAACAATATTCATCAATCACAAAACTCAAGGTTATATTCCTAACCTTGTTATGATATTCGAAGACCCTCATCATCCACCGAGAGCACAATTAACCAAACCCATATTTGCTGCCTTGAACTAAATACGGTAAAAAGTTTTCAAACTTCAAATAATCATATCATTCACTATTCGATAACTCTGAGTAGATATCCTGATCTCCAAAGTAATAATCAACAAGCTCAAGAAACCACCTATTTGGAGAAGCCCATCTTAGCTGCCTTCAATTAAAAACACCAAAAAATTTCGTCCAACCACAAATTTGAAATATTGCAACATTTACATACCTGAGACTCTAAAAAATATTTCAATCCATACGGTTATAATTAGCAATTCCAAAACAACACCCCTCGCATATTTAATGGATCGCACCGCAGCTTAATTTAATTGAAAACGCAAGGAAAGGTTCAAATTAAAAATAATCATATTAGCCCACTTTGTACCCATCCTGGCTGCCTTTAATTAAAAACATTTTGAAAAAATCAGGTTGAAAATAATCACACCTACTGAATACGCTAGGATTGCTTTGTTAAGATTGGTATATATTATTTTTGAGGACGGAACGAGCTCTGTTATGGGTGGCCTGCTCCTCTCATCCGTTGAAATTCGGCTAAAATTTGCTCGTCTCCGGTTCGCACGCATTTTATGTTCCTGGCATCGTCAGAGCTTATACTAAATATCATATGTTTGAAAATCTTATTTCTAACAACCTTACTGTAGATTTTCAATTCCAAAAACTTTAAAGAAAGAATTAATTTAGAGCTTGAGAATCGAACACTCCAGTCTCCTAGAATAAATTGGCCGGATCATTGTCAGAAAAACGGAAAACTTGAATCACAAATCACGTTTGAGTATTAAAAAGGATGTTCGCTAAAAGTGAAATATATCAAGTAGAATTTTTGACCACAAAGAGTAAAAGTTGAACAAGAAATAGTTGTTTTTTTATACTTATTATTTTTTTTTGTAAATTTTCGAGGATATAAAGACGTTTGGCGAGAAAAATATTTAGGAGGTTATAGAATACGGCCCCTCATTACAACCACATTTGCAATTCCTGATATACCAGCATACGAGTGTATACTTTAAAAAATATAATTCTTCGTTTTTTGTTGCAGAATTAAGTTCACAGTTCGACTGTTTGCCTAATGGTGAACCTATTGCTGGTGCTTCTCGTTGCGCGCCTTCTTCTTCTTCTCCTAGCAGGCTTTCTCCTGGCAGGTCACTTCCTCCCGCCAGACCTCTTTCTGCTGCCAGATCTCCACCTGCTGAGCCTCCTCTTCGTGTCAGGTCTAGGTCTCCTCCTCTCAGCCGAACTTTTTTTCGCGTACTTGGATTTAAATTTGAAGAACTTGGATTCATTAGACTTATTCCCCACCAGTATCCGAACCGGATGTTCGAACTTCGAAGATACGTTTTTCCTCCTGATAAACCAATTAAACTGAGAGCCCCATACAATACTCTTAAGCCCATGCCATCCGGAGAACAAATAGTATTGTCAACGTCCAATGGTGACGTATGTGCCATATTGGAAAAATCAGTACACAGACACGTAAGATTTCGTGGAATTTATAAACCTGTTAATCGGTCTGGACAACGAGTAAAAATAAACATGCACAGCGGCGCAGTTGAAGAATTGACATCAGAAGAAGTCGCAGAATGTCCAATAGGCAACCATTTTGGGATAAAAACTAGTTTTAAAGTAATTCGCGTTCCAAACACAATTCTGAACATCGTAAATTCGAGTTAAAAAATCTTTTCTGGGTGGCCGATGGATCAATCACTTGAAATATCACAAATTTAATCAATATTATATGATATAATGCGATTTAAAATAAATGCGATCTTAACTTTTTTGTTTATTTTAGGTTCAAAGTTTGTTGAACTTTCAAAATTATTCAAAATTATTACCTTAAGCAACACAAATGTGCACGATGCACACATCGTTTTTTTTGAGAGCTTACGATGATTACATAAATTTTATGATTCTGAAAACGTCACGTATTCTCAAAACCTAGTAGAAACTCCTTGATTTTTATAAATATAATCGAAGATGAAAAGACATATTATCAAATTTGTTATAATCATACAGAATAAACTATAAAAATTGTACATTTTTCATTATTAAAAAATAAATTATACTTCTTTTTCTTCAATCCTTCTCATTTTTCTTGTGATGAGAACATTTTATTACTGATTACGAGAATTCCAAGCATCTTTTTCCAAGGCGTAATTAGGATTCAGAAGATCTACGTATGTAGAAAGCATATTTATACCATGCGGTGCCATCCTCGTTGTAGTTCCCTGATTTTCCGAGTCACTGGTCTCTCAATCAAATAAATGATCTTCATTAGCGATTACTCATCGACACACAAGGCTTTGAGCAATACAAATATAACTAGATATTCAAATTCTTATATGAAATGATTGATTTGAATATCGTTGAAAATAGTTTTTAGATGGAATAAGCACACTGAGATATCATCCTAGTTCAATGTTAGTTCATTCATGAGCAAAGAAGTTCAAATAGAACGACGATTTTATCTACAAAATTGATATAATTTAGTCTACAAATGAGCGTAGATAATTTTCGGACTCAAAATAGGAAAATAATATATAGATAGAGGAGATACTGGAAATCCTGAATAACGCTTTAACGTCTGGGATGACATATATAGAAGAAAATTAACAATTCTCCCAGACCAAATGGAAGTGTTGTTAATTTTCTTCCTTAAGAAAATGATAGATAATAAGGAATCATTTCAGATATTAGTGATTTAAATAAATCTTTCTAAATCCGACTATAGTACTGATTATTTAAGCTAATGAAGCAGTAGAATATTTATTTCTCATGTTGGTAATCAAATTCCTTATTAATAGAATAGTCAGTTGCTTCTATAATCAGAAAATTTTGGGATTGTCTGGTCTCTGGTCTTATACTTGGAATTATCCTCGATTCTATTGGAGAATATAATAATAAAATATAGAATGATAATACAACAAATTGAGTTGAAATTTTCTATGGTCATATATGTTTATATACCATTACATCAATTATAACGTACGCCTGATTCACCTGGTTGCCGAGAATCAGTTTAGTCAGTTCCAGGAATCAGCTGGAAAGTCTATAAAGTGTCTTATATCTAGCAATTTATGGAGTAATGAGAACAACGATTACGACGAAAATAGAATTCATCTTTGGAATACCACCGCTGCACATTCTAATTAGGCGAATGACGACAGCGGAGGCGTTCATATGTTCCCTAGGAGAGGCTCTTTTCTCTCTGATAATCTCGGACAATATGCTGAATGCATACTCGTTCATGAAGCCTTTCAAGGTAATCGTTCTAAAAACGGACAATTGACACGATGAACAAACTAGAAGTCAATTATTTACAACGGCAAGACCTGTCTGGTGGAAAAGTGGATCTAAAGACTTCCTTGGCATTCGGGTTGGAGTATTTTAGATGGAACCTAGTATTTCTAGCTGAAATCGTGGCCACTGAGGCCTCCTTAGAGAAGATTGGTAAACTTGGGGCTTTATTCAGACACGTTTCAAAGTCAGCAGTAACTTTTAATACCGCTCGCGTTAGACATGAAGACAATTTTCGACGGTAGTTTGTATTTGATTTCTAATAAGAATGCTATTTTTAATTACTAAAATAATATCTAAATTGAAATATATTGTTTCTTATATTGAAATGCAATTCGAGGAAGTGTTTCAGAATATTAAATTTTGGGATTTTAAACTATTAATGTTTTGCTTTTAAAAATTTGGTTTCAGTGTGGTGCTTTTTTCATTTGGGTGAATCGATTATTTGGTCGAATACTCTAAATTACATATAAATTTTTGGCCAGCGAAAATTTGATTTCAAGCAAGTTCGCAGTAGAATATTCATTAGTTCCATTGTCATTGAAAGTTTTCATTAATACATTAATCAGTTTTTTCTTTAATTAGAAAACATGAAGCTTGTCTGTACTTTAGTCTTATACTGGGCTGTGACCCTCAATTATATTGGTGAATATAATAATATAATACATCTATCATTTCAGCCAGGTGCCCAGTTGGCCCGTACCCTGCGGCACGTTACGTCGACTAGTAGGTGGGGGTAAAGCGAGTGCGGTAGCCAAATGCAAGCAGCGGAAAGTGGAGGAGGAACAAGAGGAGGGATTTCCTAAGGTGTCGCACCAACCAGGAGAGTATGGATCCCGATTTTTTGCCAGAACGAGAGGGTACCGGTGTTTGAGCTTATTCTTCTGCAGAACGGATAGAAGACTGTCAGTCCTGGCGTGCAGGCGAGATGGGTCGCGCTTCTTCTGCGATTCAAGAAACTTCTGAAGACGGCAGGACCCGAGTCTGGATGAATTCCTGTGTCGCAAGAATGCATGCCCGCTTGGGCACGGAGGTGAATTGTAGCGACTCCCGTTGATTGGTGCACTACTGGTGCTGGCTTCCGATGATCGATCACGGCGAGCTAAATTTGCTGGTGGGAAAACATGGCGAGGTTCCCAGATGAAGTGTGGCACCTTTCACCATAATGAAACGGCACGGTTCACGGCTGCTTTACGTGAACAAGGATTGTGTGTTCCTTCTCGCTCCTCGGCCTGACGTCAAGCTAACTCCACTGTTCGGCGCTGCTCCTCTGCCGCGCGCCTGGTTACTTATTCGGCGAACCCTCGCGCCCGTTCTAGCGCGACCTAACGTTGCCGTTCAGCAGCGTTGAGTTACTGCTCGGCGCTCCCGCTCATCGACTGGAAAAGAAGCCTCCTCGGCTTGCAGAAAACAGCGCCACCGTGTCGGTTGAATAGGGCGAGTATTCTTAGCACTCCATGTCATCAAGGGTGTTATTATGTAGAGAAGATCTCCCGTACCGATGTTCAGCCTCGTTTCTCAAAAATTCCTTTTCAATAAGATGTGCCAACCAGACAGCCAACTCCGTTTTGACGAAATGGGATTTAATCGGTCAAATAGAGGACCAGCCTACCGGCCAGACTCCGCTCAAACCAGATGAGAGGAACGAACGAGCACAACACAAAAAAAACTGTCACCTGTCTAACCTGTATGAGGAACCGTTGATGGGAATGTTTTTTCACCCGGCTGATGCACACGCGTCGTATATCCGCAAACGATCTCCGATGAACTGTCAACTGCAACACAATTGCAGACGAAACGGCTGAACCCGGAATTGATGAATCCGAAAAGGAATCGAACAGCGATGAGACGAACTACCGTATAGTGAAGGCAAAGTCAAGAGGAGAAAAAATTGTTGAGTGAAAAGCAGAAGGCTAGGTTGTGTTATATGTGTTTATTTTCGTATAAGATAAGGAAGGTAGAGCTACGCAACTGCACCCTCATATATTGAAAAACGACTGACGTTCGAGTCGAGTCTGATTGGCCGAGAGCTCGACAACGATGTCGCAACCAAGCAGTTGGAGAACGCTTACCTCGTCCCTACTACGTCCAGCTTCCATGAGTCTGCACCGAAATTCGACTTATTCTAAAAGTTAAAACTTGAAACTAAAAATATAAATAATTAGCTTGAAATTATAAAAATGAAAAGAATACGCGGAAAAAGTTGTAGCTTTTGCCGTTTCAGCAAAACCTAGAAATGTAACAGTTTGCTCAAAATTATTTATGGTTCAATTCTTTGCGGTTAGAAATTCTACTTGAAATATTTCACATTGAACGTCCATCCTTTTTAAAACTCAAACGTGATTTGGGATTCAAGTTTTTCGTTTTTCCGACAATGAGCCATGGTTAATTAATATAATAATTAATATATAATATATATATAATATGATAAAATAATTAATATAATAATAATGCTTGATTAATATCAAATCTATCCTAGCTTCATTTTCCAAAAAGAATCACGAAGCTACGACAAATAGAACGGTCATTCGAGTTTTGTTTATTTACTCTTGGTTAACAACAACCATAATGTTTAATAATTTCTATAACTTATGTGCAACCGGGAATGACCCTTTTATCCCATTCTTGATATTTAAATGATTTTTGAAGTTATCACCGAAAAAGCTAAGTGTTAACTCAAAATTCAAGGTACAATTATTATTCCGGATACTACTTATAATTTCCTTATTTATCCTATTTTTGAGAGATGTACGTGTACACGAGAGTGCACGTGTGCACTAACACTCATCGGAAAATTGTTAACTTATTTCGTCACCACAGAAGGTGTTCGTAAATGTTGATAAACTATACCCTTAATTCATCGGGAACCGTTATCCATCAATCTCAACGTTTATGACAACTAGTTGTTTGATTATTATAGAAGAAAATAAATTAATTCCGAAGTTAGTTTTCGAAGTGCCGGTTTAGCTCCCCGGTGTTGACACGTGCGCCAGAGTGAGAAGGAAGATAAAAGTAGATACAGCGATAGTGCTGATGGAAGATAGAGAGAGCGTGCCAGGAAAAGAGAGAGAGGGCCACTGGCATACGTGCAGGCCGGAATGTTTTCACGGAGACGAAAACACGGCAGCGGCACGTGATCGGGTACCTGTTCAGAAAAAATGAGTTTTAAATAATTTCTTAATTAAATGTTCTTGACAAAGACTCTTATCAAATGTAAATATCTTAGAGGGTAGAGCTGGCCGCCTTATAATTTCAGAGATAACGACTAT
Organism: Andricus grossulariae; assembly: GCA_011634705.1. Classification (NCBI taxonomy): domain Eukaryota; kingdom Metazoa; phylum Arthropoda; class Insecta; order Hymenoptera; family Cynipidae; genus Andricus; species Andricus grossulariae. The sequence goes on along the minus strand of JAABKJ010002655.1, from coordinate 1,632,490 downwards.
AGTATAGGCTAGATAACCTACTGAAGCTACATTAAGCAGTTGTTTCTTTAATTCGAAAAGATGAAGATTGTCTGCACTGTGGTCTTATCCTGGGCTGTGATCCTTAATGCTATTGGTGAATATTTGTATTCTTGTGATTTGATCTGCACACAGCAACTTTTCATGTTTACGTATATTCAATAGAGTTCACAAAGTACTTACAGTTCTGTATAAATTAATCTCGACTTACTTTTGAAAAACTCAGGTTATATTCTTAATCCCAGAATAATATTTAATGCCACACATAATCCAGCCCTGGAACCTAATAAAAAAAACAATTCCAAAATATATCTACGTAAAATAGTAACCTTTTCAAGAATGTATTAGATTTCCCCGTTCCCGCAATAATATTTAACAATCGCAAAAAAAAACACACCTAGCACAATTGACGAACCGCATTCCTTGCTGCCTTTGGATAAATACGCGAAAAAATCTTCAAATTTGAAATAATTATATTAGTCACTTTTTCAATGACTCTAAGTAGCTATCTCCATCTCCAAAGTAAGAGTGAACCCCTACTCAGTTCTCTCAACTAAAAACACTATAAAAATTCAAATGAAAAAAATATAATTTTTTTCCTGTTTAATCACCTTGCGTGATCAGCGGTGGGGAGGACGGATGGAGCTCTGTGATGGGTCGCCCGCTCCTTTTAACCGTTAGAATTCGACGAAAAGTCGCTTTTCTCTGGTCCGCACGAATTTTATGTTCCTGGGACAGTCAGAGCTTATACTAAATATAATATGTTTGAAAATCTTACTTCTAATGACTTTACTGTAGATTTCCAATCCCAAAAACTTTGAACAAAGCCGGCTCATTGTCGGAAAAACGAAAAACTTTAATCCCAAATCACGTTTGAGTTTTAAAAAGGATGGACGTTGAATGTGAAATATATCAAGTAGAATATCTAACCCCAAAGAATTAAACCATAAATAATTTTGAGCAAACTGTTACATTTCTAGGTTTTGCTGAAACGGCAAAAGCTACAACTTTTTCCTTTGAACAAAAATTATGCATTTCCTGTAAAAATGTATATTTTTATTATTAAAATTCAAAATTTTCTTTTTAAGGTTTCGAGGGGATAAAGACGTTTGGTGAGAAACATATTTAAGAGGTTATTGAATACGTCCCCCAATTACAACCACATTTGCAATTCATGATATACCAGCATACGAGTGTATACTTGAAAAAAAAAAACAAATAATGCTTTGTTTCTTGTTGCAGAATTAAGTTTACAGTTCGATTGCTTGCCTAATGGCGAACCTATTCCTGGTGCGTCTCGATGCGCACCTTTCGCTTCTTCTTCTAGCAGGCTTTCTCCTGGAAGGTCCCCTCCTTCCGCCAGTCCTCTTACGGCTGCCAGATCTCCACGTGCCAAGCCTTCTCTTCCTGCCAGGTCCAGGTCTCCTTCTCTCAGCCGAACTTTTCCTCGCGTATTTGGATTGCAATTTGAAGAACTTGGATCCATTAGACTTATTCCCTACCAGTATCCGAACCGGATGTTCGAACTTCGAAAATACATTTTTCCTCCTGATACACCAATTAAACTGAAAGCCTCATACAATACTCTTAAGCCCATGCCATCCGAAGAACAAATTGTATTATCAACGTCCAATGGTGACGTCTGTGCAATATTGGAAAAAGCAGTAAACAGACACACAGGTTTTCGTGGAATTTATACACCTGCTATTCAGTGTGGAAAACGAGTGAAAATAAACATGCACAGCAGCACGGTTGAAGAATTGACCTCCGAAGAAGTCGCAGAATGTCCAATAGGCAACCAGTTCGCAATCAAAAATAGTTTCAAAATAATTCGCGTTTAAAACACAATTCTGGAAATTGTAAATTCGAGATGAAAAATCTTTTCTGGATGGCCGATTGACCAATCACTTAAAACATCTCAAATTTATTAAATATTATGTAATATAATGCGATTTAAAATGAATGCGATTTTCACTTTTTTGTTCATTTTAGTTTGAAAGTTATTGAAATGTCAGAATTATTCAAAATTATTAGCTTAGGCAACAAAGCTGGTCACAATGCACACATAGTTTTGTTTCTGATTACTTACGATGATTAAATAAATTTCATGATTCTGAAAACGTCACGTATTCTCAAAACATAGTAGAAACTCCTCAATTTTTATGATTATAATCGAAGATGAGAAGACATATCATCAAACTTGTTATAATCATACAAAATAAACTCTTGAAATTGTACATTTTTTAATAATAAAAAATAAATTATACTTCTTTCTCTTTCTTCTAAAATCCTTCTAATTTTTCTTTTTATGAACACATTTTATTACTAATTACGAGAATTCCAAGCGTCTTTTTTCATGGCTTAATTAAGATCCGGAAGATCAAAGTATGCAGAAAAGCACGTTTATACCGTGCCGTTTTATCCTTGTTGCAGGTCCCTGATTTTTCGATTCATTGGTCTCTTGATCAAATAAATTATTTTCATTAGCAATTACTCACTGACACACAAGGTTTTGAGCAATACAAATATAACTACATATTTAAATTCTTATATGAAATAATTGATTTAGGTATGTTTAAAAATAGTTTTATATGGAATAAGCACACTGAGATATCATCCTAGTTGCATGTTTGTTCATTTATGTGTCAATGTAGACACTATATAAATTTTCCATTTAGAAAACGGGTCTCCCTAAAATGTAAAGAATTCTATAAATTGCGACATCAGTTTTACAGAAATTCGTAAGCATGTTTTTTTACAATTACTCTTTTCGAATGTAAATATCTTGGAAGGACAAGCTGGTCCCCTTTAGGTTTAGAGATAACGACTATAGTATACATTAGATAAGCTACTGAAGCAGTAGAATATTCATTAGTTCCATTGCCATTAAAAGTTTTCATTAATACATCAATCAGTTTTTTCTTTAGTTAGAAAAGATGAAGATTGTCTGTACTTTGGTCTTATACTGGGCTGCGATCCTCAATTATATTGATGAATATAATAATATAATACATTTATCATTTCAAGTAAATTTTTTGTAAGCTTTACAGAAATCAGAATCATTGCGATTCAATCTACACTCAGAAACTTTGCACGTTTACGTATATTCGATAAAGTTCACACATTAACTAAAACCTAAACCCTTATTAACCAAACTCTATGTCGCAAACATCATGACTGAGATAGGAAAATATGGGGTAGGCTCGGCAATAATCCAAAATCAACAACACATAAAAACCACCTATAGCAATTTTAATGAGACAATTCCAAAGTTTCTCCATGTAAAACAATAATACATTTTCTTAATCAAGAATCATCGCAAAAGCATTCTTGAAAAAACTCCAGGTTGCGTTTCTAATACAACAGCACTTTGAACCAAAAAAATCCGAAACGATTCAATATGAAACAGCTATCAAATTTATAAATTTATACTAGTCATACAATTTAGGTTTAAAAAGATCCAGTATTAAATTTGAAAATTGAAAATATTCGTGCAATTCACTTTAAGAAAACTTAAGGTTACATATATTCTTCACCTTGTAATAATATTCAGAAACCCACGCAATCCACCCCAAGCACAATTAACGAAACCTATCTTTTCTTCGCTTCAGAAAGTTGTATTTAATAATTTAGTCCTAGTAACAAAGTAAGATTTTTTCTTCAAACCAAAAAACAAAAACTCTTTTTAGCGCACTGCGAATGGTTAAATTGCTTTAGTGCACGGTAATTTGAAAGACTTTTCTGATTCATGCATTTGTATTACACATATTTTCTAAGAATCTTGGACACACAAAATTATAACTTTGAACTAAAAGACCAGAACATGTGCTAGTATTGATATATTGCACGTTTACTTTCACGTATTTCCAAAATCGTAATGACCAATGTTTTTGTTTGGTACTCATCAGCCTTGGTGCCCCACGCAGAAAAACGCCTATTCTCAAAATACCCCGATTTTGGTGATGTTTTGAGCTGCAACAAAAATCAGCCCACTATTTTTCTGTGCACAGTATGGTTTCCGTGTCGCTTTCTTATATATCCAGTCCGACACTGTTAAAATCTGATGTACGCCTTTAAAAAAAACTTAATTGGATCATATCAGATGAATTTTCAGCATATTTCTAACAGTGTCTGTTCAAAAATCAAGTGATTAGCTCTCGGATTCAAATAATTATACCAATAATATCAGTGGAAATAATTGGACACTTGCTGTCCATCTTTCCAAGTCTTTTAACATATTTTCTAGAATTCTTTGATGAGGTTTTTAAATCTTTGAGTGAGCCGTTATTTCAGATATTATATGAATTTGCCATTCAGAAAACAGTCTTCCCTAAAACGTTAAGGATTGCATAAATGGTGACATCAGTTTCAGATAAATTTTTTTTTATAATGACTCTTATCAAATGTAAATATCGAGAGGAGAGCTGGCCGCCTTATAATTTCAGAGATAACGATTATAGTATAGATTAGATAACCTACTGAAGCTACAATAATCAATTGTCCCCTTAATTAGAAAAGACGAAGATTGCCTGTACTCTGGTCTCATTCTGAGCTCTAATCCTTAATTATATTGGTGAATATTTTTATTTTTGTGGTTTCATCTGCACGCAGAAACTTTCCAGGTTCACGTATATTCAATAGAATTTACACAGTACTTACAGTTATGTATGAATTAATCCCAAGTCACTTTTAAAAAACTCAAGATTATATTCCTAATCCCGAAATAATATTTAATGACACACATAATCCACCCCTAGGACCTTAAAAAGAACAATTCCAAAATATATCTATGTAAAATAGTTACCCATTTAACAATATATTAGACTTTCTCATTCCCGAAATAATATTTAAAAATCACAAAAAAACTACGCCAGCAAAATTAAAAACCCCATCTTTGCTGCCTTCAACTAAGTACGCGAAAAAGTTTTCAGATTTTAAATAATTATATCATTCACTTTTTCCATGACTTTTAGTAGCTATCTCCATCTACAAAGTAATAATGAACCCCTTGTCAGCTTTCTCAACTTAAAAGGCTAGAAAAATTTCAAATTAATAAAAATCACATTATTTCACTGTAATAATTATTGCTGCATAATCATATCCATTATTATTTGTTTCAATTATTATTACTTACTGCAGCAATTTTACCACTACTTCCAATTTTTACTCGTGCAAGGAAAATCGTATACACGGCCATCTTATTGCACCGAATTGCCATATAATTGCAATATAACAATAACATTTTTAACTTCGAAAAATATGTAAACAGAATCTTAAATTAAAAGACTTTTTAAATATATGACATAAGATGAGTATTATTATTATTTTGTAAGAGTGTATTTCATTAATTAGATCAGGGGTATCCACAATCCACAGGTTCAGCCTAACCCAGGATCGACTGGTAATTTTCAGGATCTGCCAGTTTTTATGAATAGAAAATTGAGAGAACATTTATGACCCCTTTAAATAAAATATTAGTTGGGAGGGTTTGATTCATGAACCTGAACCTCGAGAGCCCCATTTTTTGCTGGGTAAAAAGCAAATCTTTGAGGCTCTTAGACTCAGGTAAAGGATGGGGATCCTTCTTGACAGTTCTGTGTCAAAGCTGATTAGAGCCGACCTATTGAAAAAAAACGACCTTTGATTGAAATCATAACTTAAAATGGCCGAACGATTGATCAATGGTTTTCTCCAACAAAGAAACGAATATTATCACGAGTCACTCATTCAGTAAAATTCGACACACTAAACACGAATAGCCACATCGAGTTGAAAATTTGGGATAATAAATAAGAAGCACTAAGAAACGCAGCTCTGGTCCTAAATTTTTAGAATTATGAAAAAAGTTTTTTTTTGTAAATAATTTTTTTGTTGCTTTGTTCATAATTCTAAAAATTTAGGACCAGAGCCGCGTTTCTTAGTGCTTCTTATGTATTATCTCAAAATTTCAACTCAATGTGGCTATTCGTGTGAAAATAAGTTTACAACTAAAAAAGTGTCGGTAATGTAGGAAGCCGGTCACGTGACCCGCTCGTCACATGGCCTTAATGTAAGAGCTTTATTCTGGTATTTATAAGGATAAGTAAAAATGAAGCTCTAACGAAAATGGGATGATAACGTGACCCGCACGCGACTCACCCGGAGGAAGGAGGGTGGCATTCCAGGGGGGCGGAAGTTGGGCATAGATTCGGACGAGTGTCGATTTAATATTCGAGAGAGATCGAGATAGACGAGGATCGTTAGATAGGGGTGTTTTGGACCCCCTAAAGGGTCAAGATCCGATATCGGTTAAGTCAAAGAAAAAGGGCGAACGTCCCGTGAAGGTGCACGCCCCGGGTATTGATCGGGCCCGTGCGCACATCGCACATCGGATTCGGAGACTCGTGGCGAAGCTCGCCCGGAGCTTTCGTCCTTTTCTCTCTCTTGTTCTCTCTCTCATTTCCTGCCCTGCTTCTCTCTCTCTCTTCGTTTCCTGCCTTCAACTTCGTGATCGTCATCGTGGTTCGATTCACCCACAAACTTCGCAAACGACGTTGTACCTCTTCCTCGGGAAAACCATGGAATCATGGATCGTTAACTCTCTCGAAATTCTCAAAATTCTACCATCTGCAAAGACAATTTTCTCGTCACTTTTTACTCCCTAGGGAGTATAACGTACAGCTTTTGCCTCGCCTCATAGGCACGAAAAACGGCTGAAGTCATCCATATGTTATAAAAAGAAATATTTCAACTTCGACGTCTCCAAATAGAAAACTGTAAAATAGTTCCAAGAAGAACAATACAAAATTATTATCCATTCAAATGTTAAATTTCGGTGTATAAAAATTTCAATTTAAGCATTTTGCAATGGAGAATTTTCAAATTAAAAAGTTTCTGAATATAATAATTCCAAACTTCTGTCTTTACAAATTGAAATACTTATTTCAAGTTGAGTTTCAATTCACATAAAATTTCCACACTTGAACCCACCCAAATAAACAATTTTCCGTCTTAAATGTTTCCTTCGATATTTTCAGATAGACAGATTCTATACGTTGAAATTTGATGCTTTCAAATGGAAACATTTGAAATTAAGATAATTTCAAATTGATGAATTCTAAGCTCTATTCCAAATTCAAAATAAAAAATGCCAAGCTTACGCTCCAACAAATTAAACCTTTTATGACTTAAATAATTCCGAAATCGAAAAATTTCAATCTTGGACCCTTCTAAATTTAAAAAAATTCCAATTTCGGCCCCTTATCAATTTTAAAGGCTTTAACTTGTAATTTCCGAATAGGGAACTTAAGAAATTAAAAGACTGTCAATATGAACAATTAAAAACCTAATACTTTCGAATTAAGAGCTTTCAAACTCGGGAGTTTCTAAATAGAAGAATTCACAACTAGCCCCAGATCTAAATTGAAAGCTTGGAATTTTTAAAAATTTTATATAGCCTCATACCCCAGCATTTTTTGTAATCACACCGTTTTTTTCCAGTTATTTTAATCTTGAAGTTGAATGGAAAGCTCGAAGGTGTTCAAGACCTAGGACAAAGACCTTTGGGTGGGGCTGTAAACCTCGGCAGGGTGCGTGCTGAGATTTCCATCGAAAGACCGAGACGATTTCTTTCAGTTGTTACGAGATCGTTATTTGCTCGTAACTATTCGCCATTAAAGTTTTACAAGCCAAACACGATGATTCGAAAGAGAAAATGAATGATTCATGGTTTCGAAACATTACGATTGTTATAAATAATATATTGCATTTTAACTGTTATGACATCAGAGAATTCAAGAAGAGTATAAAAAATGAAACTCTGCAATATCATCTTTTAGTACGTATCGATACTGTCTTTTACATTTGTATAAAATCCAAAAGTTTAACATTTCCCAGTCGTATTCAATCTAGTATCTGAAACTTTTCTTGGAAGTAGTTCTGCTTTAAAATGTCTTTCTTTGCAAAGAAGATAGTGGCTGGAAAATGCATTTTCGTGCCCAACGACCTTTTATCCTGCACCCTAAGGCTGGAGTTAATTATTATATTAATCTTGCTAGTCGTTCCTTAGTGGGATTATCTCTGCTCGACACTTTCTTGTCCTGGCATTTTTAATTCTTATTAACTTCATCTCCATTATATGAATTGTCTAATTTTATATTACATTTGCTATTATTTAGAAAAAGTTGATAAAAATTGATAAATAATCAGGGTTGCTACAAAACCTTGATTTCGAAATGACCTGATTTTCCCCTGACCACGTTTTTTATTTTAGGAGATCAATAATTTTAATGCAAAAGAAATCTAACATTTATCTCAAAGTCTTTTAGTAGATTACAACATATTACAACTTAGAGGTATTGCATTTTCAACAAAATAGTTGCATTTTCAACTAAAAATGTAATGAATTTTCAACTGACATCATGAACCTTTGAACAAAAAAATTAATTTTTAACAAAATAGATAACGATTAAATTTCACCAAGAAAAGATGAATTTTCAACAAAATATATGAACTTTTAACCAAATAGTTGAGATTTCAACTCGAAAAGATAAATTTGCAACCAAAAATGCAACAATTATATTTACAGTTAAAGCCAGTAATATAGTTAGATGACATCTTTGCTGATTTTTTTAATATATCGTTTTTAATTGAACCAAGTATTATAATTGTAAAGAAGATTTTTTTATTGACATTAGGGTCTATAATATTTATTTTTCTGTTCTGCAATTATTTTAAAAAATAGATATTTTTATAAATAAAATAAAAATTAGATTTTTTATGTTGCATCCCGGACTGACGCACTGAACTCCTCAGTAAGGTTGGCTATGTGAATCAGTCCTACCTTATACATTTAAATTGACCTAAATTCATTATAATGTATATTTTACCAAAAAACTTTTAAAACCTTTTTAAATTCAAAGTTAATTTGCAAAAAAAAATTTGATTATTAAAGAAAAAAAACGAATTTTCTACAAAAAAGTTGAATTGTCAACCCAAATAAATTTGTAAGCAAAAATGGAATAGTTACATTTTCAGTTGAAAAAATTAATTATCAGCAAAACAAAAAAACGAATTTTCAACATAATCGTTTTAACCAAAGATATTTATTTTCAACTACAATGATGAATCTTTAACAAAAAAGATGAATTTTAAAGCAAAAAATAGAATAGATAAATTTCTAGTTATAAAAATAAATTGTAAACCAAAAAAAGAATTTTCAATCAAATAGCGGAATTTTTAACTAAAAAAGATAAATTTTCAATAAAAATGGAATACTCATATTTTCAGTTAAAAAGATTAATTTTCAACCAAAAAAACAAACAAATTTTTTAAAAAATAGTTAAATTTTCAACCAAAGAAATTAATTTTTATTCTTAACTATAATCACGTATATTTGACGAAAAAGATGAATTTTCTACAAAAAAAAGACAAATTTTCAATAAAAAATGGAGTACATAGTTAAATTCCCATAGTTAATTTTTAACCAAAAAAAGGAGTTCTCAAAAAAATAGTTAAACTTTCAACCAAAAAAGATTTCTGAGTCAATATAGAACAAAAATTACATTTCAAATGTTGAATTTTTATGCGAAAAAGACGATTTTTTTTACAAAACAGTTGAATGTTTAACCAACAAGAATGGCTTTTTGATACAATTGTTCAATGTTCAATAAAATAAACTTCAACTTCAGTTTATCGAAAATTCTCTGACTATTTCAGGGTTTTTCTGACATTCCCTGACCAGTTTTGAAGTCGCTGACTTTTCCTGACTCTCTAAAATTCCCTGACCTGTAGCAACACTGATAATGCTAATAATTGATGAAAATACCCTAATATTTCCACAAAATATATTTCAAACAATATACCGATAGTAATATATTTAAAAAACATTTTTTCCCTTCTCGTCCCAGGGGTCTTAGAATCGACCCACTTACACATTTTATGTCTTTATATGAGTCATACGACAGTATACGGTATTGCGTAAAATGCTCTGTGTGATACACGTTACATCCCTTTACCGCATCCACCCCTGTCTCATTTCCTCATTTCCCCATCCATATTCTCTTCGTCATCTGGCTTTTCTAGCCGTCACCCTTATTCTTTTGTTAACTCTCCAAATTGTTATTTTCGTCATCGGTTTTCTCGATTGATCAATCAACCAAATTGTTATGCTCCTTGCACCCACCATCCATGTTTTTCTAACCGATTTTGTGGCATAAAGAAGATTCAATTATTATTTTTCTAAGAAAGTTATTCGAGTGTTGGTAATTTTATCATTTCCCTTAAGATTCTGAAATATTGCTTCAGTCTCGCCAAAAATATCTACGACGCAAAAGATTTCTCCAAGTAAGAAGTTATCAGTACAATCAACATTGTTTGTGAAAAGTTTGCCAAGTAATTATAAAAGACATCTAAATATTAAAGTTGATTAAATTGAAAAATTTAATGAAACATTGAGAATGCATTAAAAGGAAAAAAAAAAAATTAAAACTTGGTGGGATTATTATTATTTTAAAAAGAGAGATAACCTCGCTAAGTTTTCATTTCTTTTCCTTCTAATATATTCTCAAAACTTGTGTAAACTTTTCAGTTTAATAAATTTTAATATTCAGATATCGTTTATAATTACTTGTCAAACTTTGATATTTTGCAAACAATGTTGATTTTACTGATAACTTTTTACTTGGCGGAATTTTTTGCATCGTAAATGTTTTTAGTGAGATTACACTCATTTTTTAATACAAAATTTTAATTAATTAAATGCTAGTTTCAAAGTAATCAAAATATTGAATACTCAACAACAATATAATGCATATAATTGGTATTGATATTGACAATGATATTATAATTGAAAATATAAGTATAAACAGTGTTTGCATTCTACATTGTCCTAGATATTCATCTAACGGAGCTATGTTAATAATATTGTACAAATTAATTCAATAGTGTAAGCTCCAAGGTATTCTGAGTCACTGAAAAATCGAATTTTTTCAGTTAAAAGTGGAAAATCTTGAAAAATAATTAAAGATTCAAAATTTCGCGAGACATAGTCATAGATATTTATTTAACGCAGTTATACTGACAATTTTATACAAATCGGTTCGATAGTGTAAGCTCTATGTCGACTCTTTACTAAAAATTACTAAATAATTTAAAAAAAAAACATTTTTTAAGTAAACTGTGGAAAATTTCGAAAAATAATTAATGGATCAAATTTTTCGAGACATAGTTATGTCGAAAATTTTGTACAAATCGGTTCAATCGTGTATGCTTTAGGTCGACTGAACTGCTAAAAAATCGAATTTTGGACATACAAAGTGAAATAACTCTAGAAATAATAAACGTATAGGAATTTCCTGAAGAACAGAACTGAAGATTCATCTAGTCAGTTTATCCTAGAATTTGTAGGTGAATCGGTTGCATATTGTGATCTAAGGGTCTACAGAACTTCTAAAAAATCGAATTTTGGATACAAAAAGTGAAATAACACTAGAAATAATAAATTAATCAAAATTTCCTTAAAAAGTACACTGAAGCCTCATCTAGTCAATTTTATTTTATTTTAATCTATATTCTATTTATTTTATTTTAAACTGTAAATTATAGACATAAAACTTTCCACATTTTGGAATATTTTCAAATGGAAACATATAAAAGTAGTGTTTCAAACTAGAACGGTTTAAAGTATAACATATACAAAATTGTATCCTTCCAAAATCCAAATAGAAACAAACTTTTTCAAATGTTTTCAATTTGTATTTTTGGAAATAGATCATTTTGGAACTTGAATTGTTCTTAAATTACAAAATTTAGATGCTTTCAGATAGAAGCATAAATAGAAAGTTTCAATTATTGAGTTTGGAACGATTTAAACTTGCAAGATTTGCAATAAATTTCGAGTTAGGCTCTTCAGAATTAATTTAAATATATATATATATATAAAAGTGACTGTGTTTGCATATTCAAAAATATACAGATTTTAGAATGAAATAAAGAACAGAGATGTCACAAAAATCTGTTTCTTTATAGTCAAAATGGTTATATATTTTTATATTTTAAGTTGAACTTGAAAAAAATGAAATTTTGTTTGCTACGATTCTTTTTTCACTCATATATTGTAGCTTACCAAAACTTGTGATTCTCTCTTAACCAAATATTTTCAACATTGCATAAAAGATAAGTGTTAACTATTACAACAAGCCAGTCCAATTAGAGTCTACCTTGAATCCATTCACAAGTTTACGATACCTGAAAATATTTACAAAGGTCCAGAAATGTGAAATTCATTTCGCTTTGCAATTTTTTTTACGAAGTGTCTAATAGGGAAACCGAAAATATTTGTTCTACGCTCACTGAATTTCGGTGAACCTAGACACGGTCACTTTATAAATGAACCTCCTGGCAATATTACAATTTCCAAGCATGCAGAAATGTTTTCACTTTATAAAATGAGAGTTTACTTTGCATTATATTTTTATATAAAACCAAGAAAAAATGTATATATAAGGTGGAAGCAACGTTGAAAAGATATCATAATTTGTGAAGCATCGCGTTCCTCTAATTGGTGGTTCACCTTGTAGCTTTTATATCAGCTCTTCAATCATGAAAGATTAATAATATAATAATTGTAGGCTCTGAAGCTGAGATGTATGATTTTAAAATTATAGGATAGCAAAATGAAATGAAATCTGCTTCGCATCCTTCAATTATTTGAATATTTCAGTTCTATTTGGTTCTATTTCAGGTGAGCCATTTGATTTCTGATCGATCGATTAGCTCCAATCAAATGAATTAATATCAATCAAATGGACCACTGGCTCTTATAATTCAATAGACATACTGTTCTACAATTGGGTCAGTGGTTTGACTAATTACAGCGCCAGTAATGCTTTCAAGTTGGAAAAGAACCATTTTTTTTAAATAGTTAATTTCAAAATTGGTTAATTATTTTACCGAAACTAGAAAGACGTCCAAGCGGATCACATACTCACAGCGGTACAATCTAGTTCAATTTTATATGTAAAAGGGGATTAAAAAGGGATTTGATTTATTATTAGAAACATTCTATATCATATGTGTGTATCTTGTGAATATTAAGCAATAGTACCCTCTAACAGAAGCGGTTTTTCCTTAGCAAGCTTTAACAAATTTGTTAAAAACAGCACTTTCTGATAAAAAAATAATTTAGAAAAAATTGAAGAAGATCGGAAATTCTTCCTTTTGGTTAAAAAATCTTTTTTCTTAACTCTTGACTAAAAAATTTTTGTTGGTTGAAAATTCAACTATTTAGATGATAATTCGCAACTATTTGGTTGAGAATCAATCTTTTTTGATTGAGGATTCAACTATTTTATTGCAAATTTGTATGTTTTGCATTAATTCAATTATTTTTAATTTAAAATAAAGATCCTTTCTGGTTGAAATATCAACTTTGTTAAAAATTAATTCTTTTTTGGTTCAAGATTCATCATTTTAGTTGAAAATTCATCTCTTTGGCTGAAAATGTACCTATTTTGTTAAAAAAAATCGTATTTTTCAGTTGAATTCAACTCTTTTTTAATAAAAATAAAATCTATTTGGTTGAAAATTCGTATTTTCGGGTGGAATATTCCACTGTTTTGTAGAAAATACGTCATTCTGGCTTTAAAACTAAACAATTTTGTTGAATTTTTTTATTCTTCTTGACTGAAAAATCTTTTTTTATTGAAATATTATCTATTATATTTTTCATTAAGAATTCATATTTTTTGGTTAAAACTTCAACTACTTGGTTTAAAGTTGAACTACTATGTAAATAATTATTATTTTTTGGTTGAAGATTCATCATTTAAGTGAAATTTCACCTCTTTGGTTGAAAATGTAACTATTATGTTGAAAATTCGTTTCTTTGTTGTGTTGAATCAAACTATTTTTCATTTAAAATTTATATCTTCTATGATTGGAATACCAACTATATCATTTTTTAGTGAGCATTCATCTCTTTTGGTTAAAAATGGTATTTTTGGTTGAAAAGTTAATTTCGGGTAGAGAATTTATTTTCGGATCAAAAATTGTACTGTTTTGTAGAAAATTCGTTTTTTTTTTACTTACAAATTCAAGAATTTCCTTGGAAATCAAATATTTGGTTGAAAAGTCGTTTTTTTATGAATTCAATTATTTTTTAATTAAAATTAAAATACTTATTGGTTTAAATATTAACTATAATATTTTTCGTTGAGAATTCATCTTTTTTGGTTGAAAATTCAACTCCTTGGTTAAAAGTTGAACTTTTTTGTTAAAAATTATTTCTTTAGTTGAAGATTCATAATTTTCGTTGCACATTCGTCTTTTTTTGGTGGAAAATTAATCTTTTTGGTTGAAAATTCATCTTTTTGGTTGAAAATTCAACTATTTGTTTGAAGAGTCATCTATTTTGTTGATAATGCAATATTTGTACTTCAAATATTAGAAATTTGAAGCGTTTCGATTTGAATTTAATTTTACTACCGACATTAATTTTATTTAAAACAATTTATTCCCCTATTTTTGTGAAAAACTTTATTTCCTGTTTTTAGAGCATTTTGATTTGTGAAGCCTGTTACCTCTAAAAAGATGTTTTTGATTTGCAACTATACACAATTGACTTATCTGTCGGGTTTACTTTCTCGATTGTATCGTTAGAAAAATTAGAAAAAAAAGTTAAGAAATATTTGAAATTGGTATCAACAAAAAGAATCTCTTTCAAACCCTCTTTTTTCTGCTGTCTTGAATTTATGTTCATATATTTTTTTAAATTTATCCAAACCTTTTAAAAATATGGGAGAAAGGGAATAATTGAATCAAAATTCTTGATTTCAGGTGTTTTAGTAGATTTTCAAATTTAAGAGAAAAAAGGGGGAAAAGGGGATTAGGTATAAAAAAGGACACGGGCTGTGATCCCTGATATCATCAAAGTGTAATTTTGTTTGTAGACTTTTCCTCTTCTATCCTCGTGATTAGAGCGGTGTCAGTGGGGCACACGCATACCGAGATGCGTCTTCAAGAACTCTTTTTTCTTGTCTGAGGGTTTTCACATACATGCAATAAACATGTATACAATTTCACGTGGTGCACCCTTAACCCTCATATTACGTGAAAACGTAAAAAAGAGACAAACGAGGAAGAATCAAGTGCCTATGTGCAAGGGTTGCAGACTTGCAAGGGTGGCAAGTTTAAACCCATATATCGCGAAGGCGACAAGAGGCACGAACCATTTCGTTACTGGGTCACTCTCGTTATCGTCAATGATGACTGACTGACGTTTCTCGATTTGTACCTATCCTAGCTATTGCTATTGAATGCTATTGAAATCTACCAGTCTGGATTATCGTAAACGAAATCCACATTCAGTGGATCGTTATTGACAACCGATGTCCGATGACTGATCTCTTCCGCGACTGCCAGGGTGGCCGAAAAACTTCCTTTTCAAAATTCCCTGACTTTTCCCTGATTTCTCCCTGGCCAATTTTTCATTTTCCCTGACCATTAATATTCAAAGATCAGCAATTTCACTTTGTAACATTTTCAACATAGAATCTTTCGTGAACGGAAATAGTTAATTTTTTAATCAAATTGTTGAATTTTCAAACAAAAAAGATTAAATTGCGTTTTTATGATTAAAAGAAGGATTTAACTTCAATCAAAAGAACATTAATTTTCAACCAGAAAATTGAATTTTGTAAAGAACAGTTGAATTTTCAACAAAATAATTACATTTTCAACAAAATAATTGAATTTTTTAAAAAAATTAATTTTTTAAATAATAATAATTATATATAAAAAAATTATAATAAAAAATAAAATAATTTTTTACCTTCCCAAGATGAATTTTCAACAAAATATTCAAATTTTCATACAAAAAAGATTAAACTTCATGAATTACCGTTGCATTTTCAACTAGATTTCAACAAAATAATTAAATATTCAACAAAATAGGTTTAATTTTAACCAAATCTTTGAATTTTCAATATACAAAGATGAATTCTTAACAAAAAATGTAATTGTTGCAATTTTAGAAACAACCAAAATTTAATTTGTACCAAAAGAGATTAATTTTTAAACCAAAAAGACGAGTTTTGCAACCAAGAGGATTAATTTTCTTCCAAAAAAGTAGAATTTTCAACAAAATGCATGAATTTTCAAACAAATAGTTGAATTTTTAACTAAAAAACATACCTTTTCAACCATAAATGAAAAAGATCAATTTTAAAGACAAAAAATTTGTTTTCAAACAAAATTTTCAACAAAACAGTCCAACTTTCAACCAAAGAGATGCATTTTTAACAAAATTGTCAAGTTTTCAACCAAATAAATGAATTTTCGCCTAAAATTATAAATTTTTAAACCAAAAAGACGAACTTTCAACAAATAAAGATTTTTTAGTCAAGAAAGAAAAAAAAACCTTATCCAAATTGTTGAACTTTCAAGCCAAAAGAGAAATTTTCTGTAAAGCGGTTGAACTTTCAACCCGAAAATACGAATTTTCAACATAAAAGTTAATCTTCAGTCAAAGAGATGAACCTTCAACCAAGATTAATTTTTAACAAAATAGTCCATTAAAAAAAGTATTTTTTAAGAAAGTGTTTCAAAACTTCAACCAAGTAGTTCAATTCTCAACTAAAAAAGGTGAATTTTATACAAATAATGTAATAGTAGATATTTCAACCAAGAAAGATTAAAATATTAAATAAAAAACAGTTGAATTCTACCACAGAAGACGAAGTTTTAAAAAAATAGTTGAATCCTCGACCAAAGAAGGTTAATTTTCAAGCAAACCGTTGAATTTTTAGCCAAAAAAAGGTGAAATTTCTACTTAAACAGAGAAATTTTTAAACCAAAAAGGCGAATTTTGAAACAAATAGTTAAATTTTCAACCAAGAATTAGTTTATTTTCTACCCAAATAGTTAAATTTCCAAACCACAAAGACGAGATTTTGCCAATGCAATAATAAACTTTTTAATTTAAAATATAATCGTTAATCGTCGAACGGAATAAAACAATTTTAAATTAAAATTGAAAAATTACAAATTTGTTATCCTTGGCAGTTATTTAAAGTGCCTCTTATGGAAATTCCCTGATATTTGGACAAATTTGTTCCAAAATCCCTGAATTTTTCCTGACTTTCCCTGATCAATACGATTTCCTGAATTTTCACTGATTTCCTGGTTTTCCCTGACCTACGGCCATCCTAAAGACTACATCGGATCATATAAAAATATTGATGTTCGGAAATCATTTTTTTTTAAATCATTTAAATTCCGCGATCCCTAAATTTAAACAAATAGGCATTATCAATTTAAAATTCCAGATCTCTCACTGTGGCGCAATGGATTTCAAAACATATCTTAAGTATCATATCGTCATTCGTGAATAGTTTTCAAGATTTGAAAGATTTCCGAGATCCCCGGCGAGATGTTTTTAAGTCGCTACATCTTAGGATCTTCAAAATCTTGATCTGATTTTCGAGATTCAGAATCTTTGATTTTTTGATTCTATAACGACTTTGAACAAGATTTCCAAAATCACGAATAAGTCTAATTCAACGCATTTAAAATTTTCTAGAAATAAAGAATGTCAGGAAATGCATCCTAGACTGTAGAACAACAGTTTTCTTAGATTTACAACCGTCTATTTTGGTTTCACATTCCAAAAAATCACCCATTGAGATAAACCCTGATCTCGACGACAAGTTAATGGCGTGAAGAACAGGAGTCGCTCGAGGATTCCCATTTTTTATACGTACGAGTGTCGGAAGCTAATTGGCTAAGCTAAGCCTCGCTTCCAGATCAGAGGAAGAAGTGGGTTATTTTTACCTCGGCTGATTATTATCGTGAAGACTTGAACTCTTTACTATCTTAAGGAGAGCCGCCTGGAAGATAAGGCGGATGAGAGGTTTTAAGAACTCCAGATCTTGCTTCACTTACCTGGGGAGTAGTTAGACGAGAAAAATACAATTTAGTTGTTTCTCTTCTTCCTTAAAGTACAACCCAGAAACAAGAGTGCTTTATTTATTCTTTTACAAAATCTCGTTTAAAAATAATAACTGACCTAAGATAAATAAAATCTTTCTAATCTTATTTCTAAATCGGACTCTTGCGAAAAAGAAATTTTTTTGTAATTGGCATCATTCATGGTGGAAAAATGTATATTTCCAACTGTTTTGGATAAAAAGCTTTTGGAAGGACCTAAGTTTCTAAGTTTATCTGTTTTCTAAATGGAATCATCCAAGCTTAATATTTGAATCTTTTTAAAAACTGCCAATTTGAAACGATTTAATAATTTCTCTCAGTGGAATCATTCGAGCTAAAAAAATGTATACTTGTAAATCAGGGTGTCTACCCGACGGATGATTTTAAGTTCCCGGTCATTTTCTGGTTTTCTCCGGGTCAATTTTATAGAGTCCAAAATATTTGAATGATTTCAAATGAACATTAAAGATTCAAAGAGATTTTTAAACCTTTTGAAAGATTTCAAAGTATTGAATTGGAACTTCAGGCAATTTTTGGTCGTAAGAATTATACTTCTGATTTAGAACAGAACATTTTGTAAAATAATTATAATTCTGAATTTGAACAGGGTACTAAAGTATGGTTTACAATGTTAACGGAAATCCCCTGTTCCAAAGTAAAAATGATAATTCTTTACAGAAATTCACTGTAGCAAGTGACAATTACATTTTTTCAAAAATTCCCTGTTCCAAGTCTGAATTATTTTTATTTACAAAATTTTCTATTATAATTTAGAAACATAGCAACTCCTGTTTCCAAAATTTGCAAGAGGGATCTTTCAAATTGTGACGAATTCCATGTTCGAACAGGGATTCTTGTTAAATTCCCTTCTTCTAAATCAGAATTAAAATTCTTTAAAAAAATTTCATGTCCCAAAGTCAAAATTATAATTCTTGATGCGAATCGCACAAAATGATAATTCTTTACTAAAATTGCTTGTCCAAAAATAAAAATTCTAATTCTTCACGAAATTCCCTGTTCAAAAGTCAAAATTATAATTTCTTACGAGAATTCCCAATCCCAATTCTCAAAATTATATTTCTTTACTGAAATTCCCTGTCCGAAACTAAAAATTACAATTCTTAGTAAAATCCCATGTCCCAAAGTAAAAATTATTATTCTTCACAGAAAATTTCTGTCCTAAACTTAAAATTATATGTTTTTACTGTAATTTCATGTCTTAGCGTTTTTTTAATACATCTTTCATTTATTTCCTATCCCAACTAAAAATTATAAATCTTTTAAAAACGGCCCTATTTTAAAGTCGAAATTATAATTCTTTGCTAAAATCCCCTGTCCCACCTTAGAATTATAATTCTTTTAGAAAATTCATTGTTCCAAGTCAGACTTGTAGCACTTTTTTCAATTTGCGTATTAGTACATTCGAGAGAGAAATCCGGGTCACTGAATCACATTCACTGTAAGTTGTTAATTTTCCTTTGCCAGTTTAAAAGAGTTCAAAAGATTTGAATCATTTCAAACGATTTTTAAATAGATTTCAAGAGATTTCCAAACATTTTAAAAATTTTTTGATTTGAAACATTAAATTTTAGAAAAGAATTAGAATTCTGAGTTGAAACATCAGATCATTTTTAGTCTGACTTGGAGCAGAAAACTTTGTACAAGAACTACAATTCTGAATTTGAACAGGGATTTTTTATTTAAATATTCCGTTCTACTAAATCTGAATTAAAATAATTTTTCAAAATTTTCGTTCCATGTCAAAAATTCGCTGTTCAAAATAAAATAATTCTTTCCTAAAATTCCCTGTCCCAGAGTAAAAATTATACTTTTTCATGCAAAATTCCCTGTCCCAAACTCAAAATTATATTTATTTACTGAAGGTACTGCAAATGCTTATTATCTTTACATAAATTAACGTTAATTAATATTTCAAATCATTTTACGGTGGTTTAGACCCAGGACCGGGATTTAATTTTTTTTTTAATAAAACAAAAACAAGCATGCATTTCTTCACGAAATGGAACACGTTTAGGGGTTGCGTAATCAAAACAAAAAACATTGAGTTTTTTTAGGACAACCTGTAAACGTCTAAGTATTAAAGCTTCAAACAGAATATTTTTCATAATTGTAGCTTTCAGTTAGGAAACTTGAAGCCAGGAAACCTCCAAACTTCCCTATCTCTTCCTTTGAATTTGAGATTAAATTCATAATCCTGAATGAATCAAACCATAAAGGAAAAGCTGTGAAATGAATATAATCCCTGTTTACGATTATGCGAGGCATAACGGAAGAAGAGGGTTGGTTGGCTGGAGCAATGGGGCGTCTGACATAAAACTGGGTTGCACTACTTACAGTGTGAACTCATTCTAGCTATGCGACCCCCACCCATCTCCTATCCAGCATCCCGGGAAAATCATCGCTGCGAATGAAAGGCGTCTAATAAAATTCGGTCACACTGGGAAATCTGGAATTATCGAATGCCTGCAATTAATATAGTTAAGGCTTAAAGCACGCGTGCCTATCCAACCATGTTCCAGCCTTTGAAGTCGAATTGCCGCTCTACTCGCTTCGAACGCACTTCACTCGAAGAGCATAGAGCAAAGAGGAAAGCATGCATACAGCACTCGTGTGAGGAAAACGCTTGACCCCTAACACACTAACCCATCGCACGTAATATTAGGAGAATCAGTGAATGTCAATGGCATAATTGTACGAGTTCCCTTTTTTCATTATATGTCACCTGCAGCCTGCACTCATCAATCGATCCCACTCAAACTGCTCTTTTTTTATTTAAGTGTTTGTAAAGAATTATCTGTGAATGAGGGAATATATTTTACTATCATGCAAAAAAAGAAAAACTTTGGTGGAATTCACGAGTGGAATATTCACGCGGAACAACTTTCAATTTATACAAAATTGCAATATTTCGATTATGAAAAATTACAAATTGAAATTCATACGTAATATTGGCACCTCGATTGGCACCACCTTTAGAGGATGATAGAAAAAATCCTCTAACTGAATAAAGAAAATTTTTATCTATATACACTACTCATCAAACCACCATTTTTGTAGCACTAAGTATAAAAATATCTAAAATCCCACGAATCTTTCCTTTGTTACAGGATTACGTGAATCGGTACCATGGTCAAAAGATGGGAGCTCTTGAGCCCCACGTGTTTGCACTCGCTGAAGCAGCCTATCGTTCGCTTCAAGATACTGACAGTAATCAATCCTGTGTAATATCTGGAGAGAGTGGAGCTGGAAAGACTGAAACAACCAAATTTATCCTCCAGTATCTCTGCTCTGTAACTAGCAATGTCGACACTTGGGTGGAGCAGCAAATTTTAGAAGCAAACACCATCTTGGAAGCATTCGGTAATTATAATTTTCATATCATAAACAAAAGTTTGGGTTCACCTCTTTTTTGACGATTGATTAAGTTCTCTTAATTTTAATTATGTTAGAGCTACATTTTTCTCTCGTTAATGGATTAAATGCTCTTAAAATTCTGTATAAAATGAGCTCAGGATGAAGCCTATTGGTGTATTGTTCCAGTAGATATTGCAAAGAGTGTAAATTTCAAGCTTTTCTTAAATTTGAGGTAATGCCTGAAATCATCAACATTGCGTAATGTTCTTAGGCACATTTAAAAGCTTTTTTCCACAGTAAATACCGCAATAGCTTATGAGAATATATCTAAAAACGGTTCCTATCACAGTACAAGAACATAAAGTTGTAACTGTTCTTCTGTTGTTGTACCTTTAACTTGTAACTGTTGTTCTTGCACTGTAATATGAATTTTATTCCAAATTATGCTCATAAGCTGTTTCGATTCTGTGGAAAAATAGCTTCAACATGAGCCTAAGAACATTTCAAAATGTTGATTTTTTCGAATATTACCTACAATTTAAGAAAACATTGAAGTGCACACTATTTTTGGAATATCTACTTAAAAAATGAACGAATTGGTTTCATCCTGGGCTCATTTTATAGGAAATTTTGAGAGCATGGAGTTATTCAAAGAGAAAACATTTTAGCTCTGATATAATTAAAATTAAGAGAACTTAATCAATTCTCAAAAAAGAGGTGAACCCAAACTTTTGATCGGTAGTGTACATTTAAATCTCCTTTGTATCATAAATAAAATACTCAAAATAAAACCCTCATTGCTCTTTTTACAGGAAACGCAAAAACAGTTCGAAACGACAACAGCTCTCGCTTCGGAAAATTCATGCAGGTCTGTTTCGACAGCAAATGGATGATTAAAGGTTGCATAATTCAGGACTATCTTTTGGAACAAAGCCGAATCACCTTCCAGAGTACAGGTGAAAGAAATTATCACGTTTTTTACCAGCTCGTAGAAGCAGGAACCAGAGACCAAGAATTTGCCGAACAATATAAACTGAAAGCTGCCAATCACTACAAATACCTCAATGACTCTGGATGTACAAAAATCGACGGCATTTCCGATGTAAAAAAATTCGACGCCCTAAGACTCGCATTCAGCGTCCTCCAAGTACCTACAGAAATGTGTGATGGAATTTTCAGAGTTTTATCAGCCATTCTTTGGCTCGGAAACCTCAAATTTGAAGATGTTGATGGTGAAAGATGCGAGCTGATGCAAGAAGATCACGAAATTATTGCTGCCGTAGCTCCTTTACTAGGTCTTCAAGTTGAGGACCTGACAAGAATTGTCCTGGAAAGGCAGATCAACGTCAGAGGCAATATTACTGAAATTCCATTGAAGGTGCAAGAGGCGAGGGAAAATAGGCATGCGATGGCAAAGGCTTTGTATTCCAGAACATTCGCTTGGCTTATTAACCATATCAATAACTGCACGAATCCAGGTCAAGATATCTCGAGGTTTCTAGGAGTTTTGGACATATTTGGTTTCGAGAATTTTCATGTTAACAGCTTTGAGCAACTTTGCATTAATTACACGAATGAGAAGCTTCACAAGTTCTTCAATCACTATGTCTTTGCCTTGGAGCAGGAACTTGTAAGTACCATTAATATTTAATTACCTCCACTCCATTCAAACTTGGAGCCTCTCAGAGAGACTTTGATGTTTACAGTTTTTTCAATTTTTCAATTTTAGTATCGTCAAGAGGAAATTCAGTATTCCCACATAACGTTTACCGACAACACCTTGTGCCT
The DNA here is from genome assembly GCA_011634705.1 of Andricus grossulariae. Classification (NCBI taxonomy): domain Eukaryota; kingdom Metazoa; phylum Arthropoda; class Insecta; order Hymenoptera; family Cynipidae; genus Andricus; species Andricus grossulariae. The sequence continues at coordinate 1,609,345 of JAABKJ010002655.1, read as the reverse complement.
GGAGTTGATAGAGAAACCACCTCGTTGTGTCTTGAAGCTTTTAACCGAACAATGTCACATGCCAAAGGGTTCAGATTTAGCCTATTTGACAAATCTCCACTCGGAATTTGAGAACCATCCATGTTACGTGAAGGGAGATGATCGTCGTAAATGGGAAAAGGAATTTGGACTCAGGCACTATGCAGGAACAGTGACCTACACAGTGGAAGGATTTGTTGACAAGAATAGGGACGTCCAACAGGACGTATTTTTTGACTTTTTGTCGAGAAGCACCAACGAATTTGTGCAGGAAATCACAGCTTATCAGGACCTTTTAGGATGTACTGTGGCTCGAGCTTCTGGAAATGCTACGACAATGTCCAGAGGCACTTCCAAGGGGAAGCCCACTCTCTGTGACTCCTTCAGGCATCAGCTTCAGGCTCTAGTAGATGTGTTACAAGCTACAACACCTTGGTATGCTAGGTGTATCAAACCCAATATGAAAAAGACGGCTAATCATTATGATGAGAAGCTAGTTCTTGATCAGCTAAAGTATCTCGGAATGTTGGACATTATTAGAATTCGAAAGGAAGGATACCCTGTTCATATGCCTTTTCATGACTTTATCGCTAGATATAATTGTCTTGAAAAAGCTAGAGCTTCTTTACCTCGGGATGAAAAAGAGGCGGTGAGATGTCTGATTCGGAACAAAAAGATACCAGAGACTGAGTGGCAGATTGGTGTGACGAAAGTTTTTCTGAGGAGATTTGTTCACGAGCCTCTTGAAGATTCGAGGAATAAAATCATCACTAACAATGCAATCATCATCCAGAAGATTTGGCGAGGATTTATAGTTTTACGTGGTAAATTGAATTTTTCAGTTCTTGGTCGTTAACAGATTTCCTAGTAGGCTTCCTTGTGCATTCATCGATTCAACTCTTAATATTTTCTCTGTTTGATTCTCAGAATACAAGCGAGTGAGAGAAGCGGCTCTCAAAGTTCAGCACGCTTATAAAGGATGGAAATTGAGGATAATGTTTATCAGAAAACGCAGGGCTGCAATCGTGATTCAGTCTCATTTGCGAGGTGTTTTTGCAAGAGAAGTGGCTGCTGCTTTAAGAGAAATGAGACGTGTCGATGAGGAAATGAGGAAGAGGGAACGACAAGAGGAAGAGAGAAGACTTATGGAGGAAAAGAAAGCTGCTGAGGAGAACCAAAGGTCTGAATCCACAAATATATTTTTTTTTACTAATGACCGTTGCTCATCAAATCTAAAAAAAATAAAACCTAAGAAATATCTGTTTTTTTATTTTTCAGTGCACAATATAATGGCATTGTGGGAATGGAAGCTGGGTAAGTTTCAACTCTAGACCTTACTATAAATTCGAAGTCTAAATTAAACTTGCTAACAGTTTTTTTTTTTTTTTACAGGAAAGCTCAGGAAGAAATAGCAGCACTATCTCAAATGGCAGAACAGCTAAATTCCAAGATAGCAGCTTCCGAATTACAATCTGTCGATCTAGACAATCTCTTCTCATTTCTATCAGATGTGCAATCAACAAAAAACAATCAGATAATCGAAGAAATTGGCGAAAAAATGGACGAACTTGTAGAGAATTTGGACGAAGAACTGGAGACAGTGATCCAGAAAGAACTAGAAAAAAGAGCAGAGTTAAAAGTTTCTGCAGAAAGCCTAGATGGAAATCAGAGAATTTACTCGAGTGGGAATAAATTGGGACAACCAACTCTTCCTGAACCGACAGGACCACCTCCACCACCACCGCCACTTCCTTCCCTCGTTCAAAATGGCAGTTCGACTTCAGATAATGGAGAGCCGATTTACGAGTCTGTTTTGCCCAGGGATGAGAATGGACCTTCGAGTCCTGTAGCTATCAATGGAAATTCTGGACCTCTAATGAATGGTGACCATCACGGATCTCCACCACCAGTGCCAACTAGTAAGATTATCAACAATAAGGAACCACAGGCTGCAACTCCGCCTCCAATTGTTGAGAATAGGAGCACGAGTCTTCATCATGTTAATCATAATCATAATCCTCATCAACATCCTGTTCAGCAACAGGTTAATGGGCATGATCAACATCAACAGTTACCACCTCAACCTCAACAGCAGACGCAACAACCGGCAGAAAGGGAACAGAGAAGAAAGTTTAGGGTGGAGAGAAAACTGCAGGAATTAGAGGACAAAAGGGAACCTCCTGAAGGAGAGAATTACCATGATATTATGGAGTTTGCACAGATTTACTTCAATAGTCATGAGCGATCTCCGGAGGGTACGATTATGGCGACTCTGACGAGGAAATCTAGGGGAAAGAGTATGGAGTTTGTTCCGAAATATGAGATGGTTACTTATTATAAAGGGAACACGATTCCCAACTCGCATATCCACATGTATGATCCGGAGAATGTCAACGTTGCCTGTTCTGTGTTTAGGGACCTCTGTAAATATCTCCGAGGTGAGATGAAGCTGGAACAAGAAATCGCGACAATCCAAAGCATAATCGGCTACGGAATCGAACGTGAAGAACTCCGAGACGAAGTCCTAGTGCAATGTATGCGTCAAGCCACTAACAATCCCAATCAAGAATGGGCCGAACGAGTCTGGCTTCTCCTCTGCTTAGCAATCGTTGCTTTTCAGCCCAGCAAGCTCCTCTACAAATACTTTGTCTCCTTTCTCCGGAAGAACCTAGCCCTCGAAGGCAAACTCCGCCAGTATGTACAATGGTGTGTCGACAACTGTAAAAACACCAAAGTCTCCTGCAGACAATATCCACCATCAACAGTCGAAATTGCAGCCATGAGACGACTAGGAACCATCGTCTGTCGCTTTTTCTTCCTAGATGGAAGAACAAAAGCCATAGATGTTCATCCAACAGATACTGCAGCCGATGCAGTTGCCAAACTTGCTGAAAAACTAGGTCTTCGATCTCTGGAAGGCTGGGCAATTTACCAGAGTCGACCTGACGGAGAGGAACACGTCAGGGCTCATGATTATCTCTATGATGTCATAGCTGCTTGGGAAATGAAACAATGCAAATTGAACACTGCCCAGTCAACCTTTCCTACGCTGCGAAGAGGAAACAATGCTACATTGGGTAGTGGAGACAACAGATTTGTTTTCAAACGTAGGCTATTCCGAAGCACTAGGGAACTTTCTCAAGATCCTGTTGAAGTCAACATGCTATATTCTCAGGCAGTTTACAACGTCGTAAAGTGTGACGACTTTCCAGTTTCAGAAAAAGTCGCTCTCCAGTTGGCTGGATTGCAAGCCCAAGTCATGTTGGGTGATCCGAAAGACAACGACCGTCTGGATTATTATAGTGAGGTGGACAGTTTTCTACCTTATCGAATCAGCAGAGCTCGCGGTGATGATGTCTGGGTGCCGATTATAGCCCAAGCCCATAGACAATATGGTGCTGGTCGTTCAGAATTAACAGCAAAGGTGTTGTACCTTTCTTGTGTTATGCAGTATCCGCTTTATGGAACTACTATGTTTAATGTCACCTACAGAGGTTACTGGTCTTATGGAAATCAACTGATATTGGGAATCAATAGCGATGGGCTAATGTTGATTAAACCAGATGATAAGTTTGTTTTGTCCGAGTACCGATACCATGATGTGGAAAGTATAATGCTAGACCCCAGTGACTCATTTATTACGATATCTCTACTCAGACACAATCCTGATAGTTCCCACAAGTGTTTTGTCTTTGAAACAACGCAGAAGAATGAGATTGGTAGTTTGATTGTGAGCTACTGTCCAGCTTTGGCAGGATGGATAACGGAGAACGAAGCCCCGATGAAGAAGCTGAAAGGCATGACGAATGAAGATCGAATCAGGCTTTACCACAATTTAGTCAATTGCCGAAGAACCCTTGTAGATTCGGAGGCTCTCCGAAAACCCCAAGACACTGGCGGTGGCTTTTTAAGAAACACACTCCGAAGGCTATCAAAGCACAGAATAGAAAAACTAAGACAGGAACATGGTAGCTCTACAGATCATGGTGAAACATACAAAGGTTTCCACTACAGTTATTGGGCCTTTAGCAGACAAATTATTCCGCAGAGTCTTTCGAAATTACCAGATGCTGAGGAACAGATTTCTCTTAGTGTTTTCCAGCTGATTTTAACATATGCAGGACTTGGTCAAAATGGAGACACAGTGAGAAGGGTTGAAGATGAGCACGTGAATCTTATTCAAACTGTTATGGAACGTTGCATGCGAAAAGAGAATTTACTCGGCGAGTTGTATCTTCAACTAATCAAGCAGACAACTGATCATCCTGATCCGAACAGTCGAGTGAATTTGAGACACTGGGCTCTACTTTCTCTAGCGTGTTCTGTCATTCTTCCACCCCAGAAGATTATCAGGAAATATTTAATGGCTCACTTGAAACGTTGTGCTAGCGATTACGTCACCGAAGAAGGAAAATATGCGAGATTTGCTGAAAAGTGTCTCTACAAAACCCAAGGAACAAGAAGGCGACAATGGCCACCGAGTAGAGAAGAAATCATGTGTACGATTAATCGAAGATTGATTTATGCGAGGTTCCACTTTATGGACGGTCAGTACCATGCGGTTGAATTCCATCCGTCAGCGACTGCGAGGGACGTGATGGAGATTATCAAAGCTAAGATTGGATTGGAAGAAACTGCGATGGGATATGCAATTTATGAAGTTTTGGGATCTTCGGAACGGGCGTTGGTTCCAGAGGAAAAACTGGCTGATGTAATGTCTAAGTGGGAAAGATATAGAACTGCGAGTGCAACTCAAAGTCAGCCGCCTAGAAAACATGCTCATCATCTATTCCTGTTTAAGAAGCACTTGTTCCTTGATCAGTATATGAATTTGGATGATCCAGTGGAAAAGGAGTTGCTTTATCATCAGGTGCTGCATGATCTAAGAGGCGATCGGTTTCCAATTACTGAAAAGGAAGCGATGATGCTGACTGCTCTACAATCACAAGTGGAACTTGGAGATAGTCAAGATGTAGCCATTGGAGAAGAGTATTTGGCAATTGCAGGACACTGCCTTCCAGTCAGAATTGTGCCAAATCTCTCAATCGAAGGAGTTGTTCAACATCATCAGTCTTTAAGAGGAATGCCATCATCAGAGGCGAAGAAGTCTTTCTTGAATCTGATTCAATCTTGGCCGTTGCATAAAGCGACGATATTTGATGTGATGCAGTCGTTTACATCCAACTGGCCGAGAGTTTTATGGTTGGCCGTTGATCAGGACGGTTTGCATCTTCTCGAACACCGTTCGAGAAATGCTCTTTGTACTTATGAATATGGAAGTATTCTGAGCTATAGTCCTGCGATTAATTGTCTAATGATAATCACTGGAAGTGACAAAAAGCAGAGCAAAGTTATACTTTCAACTTCACAGGTAATTTGTATGATTTTGTATGTAATTTATTTGTCTACTATTTTTACAAGATAATAAAAAGATATCTATTGATAATAATGCCTTGAAATGAAACTTTGTTGACCAAATTTTGGGTGATTTAAAAGCAGACAGGAAAAAGCAATACTTTAAAAAAAATATTCAAGTAAAAATTTTACTTTTGGATTCGTAATTTTGAACTTGATACAAACATCTTAAAAAGTTCAGGGAAATTAGGGGACATTTGAAACAAGTACCCTAAAGACGTTTATACAATAGAGTTTATTTTCTCAAAGAGGATTTTTCCGAGTTTCAGAACTTTTTTACCGCTTACGGAAATTTTACGATTCCAGCCTTTAAAATTGAAAAACTTATGATTTGAAGTGTATTAAAAAAAGAATGTCTAAATTGAATAATTTAACGTGAAACAATGTTTGAGTTTAAACGTTTAAATTCAAAAGTTGAACATTGTGAAAGGATTAGGTTTAAACTCGAGGCCTTTTAAATTATAGACAATCTCGAAATAAAAGCATTTATAATTGTGCACTTAGAAAAATGACGCTTTAAATTGAACTCAATTTTCTACTCGAGGTATTGAAATAATTATACTAAAATTTTAAACGGTTTAAATTTAAAACTGTCCAATTTAGAAAGATTCGTTTTTTCACCTGTTCAATTTATAAACTTAAAGAAAAATAAATAGGAAAAACAAGGGGAATTTTTTAAAACGGTGAATAGGGGAAAGACTGCACAGAAAGAATTAGTTTTATAAACTTTACTAGACTGTCCAAGACTTTAGAATAGGTCACAAATTTCTAAAAATCTCGTATAAGGTTTGTTACAGGGTTCAAGACAATCCTCGAAATAATTAAAAGAGCCAGTAAATTATTACACGAGTCGCGGAATAGTGGAACTATTCTTGCCTTTAACCATGTCATAAACGTTATACCATCTTTTTATAAATTTGTTGCCTATCTTATAGTCTTAGACAGTCAAGCCAAGTTTCGACAACTTAGTTTGTCCGTGTGACATCTCTACTACTATCTAACATCTAAATCATTCTGTTTCAGGCCTTCCAAATAGCAAATTTGATTCGCGAGTACACGGAGGTGTTGCAAGCTCCCCCAGATATTCCAAAACGAGATTCAGCGATAGTGCAACAAATCAATCAGCAACACATCGTTCCAGCCAACGCACCAGGAAATCGAAAATCCCGACCAGCATCAATGCTACATAGAGGGGCTCCTGTGATCCACTCCCAAGCTAGTTAAACGTTAAAGAGAGTCTGATCGAGACGCACACTCGTTATAGTTAGTTAAACTTCTTTACCTGCGAGAGGCCTACCAAATGCGACGATTGCCCTTTTGATTAATCAATTTTAATGGCGCAAATTGTCATCGAAGCACGAAGGTAAAGCCTAGGTACTTCTTCCAATGTAATAATGTATTTATTATACATTAGCTTAGATCTCGAAACTCGAAAGATTTTAAGCCACAACTAGATTAAATCGCCTGTAACTTATTGTTAGATTTGCGTGGGAAACTGCCATACGATTTTACTGACGAACAAAGTGTGGAACCAAAGTCCAAAGAAACCTACTGACATTATTGATTGCTATTATTATAATATTGATTACAATATTAATTATTATCGTGTCATCGTTATACGCGTCGTTGCCTTTTCTACCAAAGTTCTTGACGTTTTTTATAAGAGCTTTATCGCGTTTAATACTCTCCTTCATTCGTTACCGAATGCCAAATACTTTTCTCGATTACGCCAATATTTAGAAACGTTTTTCGACTTTTTTACCGATACAAAGATTTATATTATATATGTTGTAACATCTAGATAACTTTTCGACCAATATTGGATTTTTTTTTACAATTACGAAGCTGAGTAACAAAATAACGCAGGCACAATTTACAATCAAGACTGCCAGACTACTATTAGGTGCAGAAATTCAATTTATACGTGACAATGAAGTCATAGTCTGCAGCGAATGAGGAATTACTCCAAGCGAGAAAAGGAGAAAAGAGAAATAAAAAGTTATTCAATTATTTATTATTATTTTATTTGTAAAGATGTGTCATTCCACATATTTGCAAACAAGAATCAAAGTACACTGAATCTCTTTGTACAATTTATACACTTTTATTTTATAAAGTGCTCCAGCCTTGAAAATCCGTGTTACCGACTGGGCGATTCTAATTGTAAAATAAAAAAATACTATACATTAGAATTGTATCGACGCATATCACGATTCAATAAGAAGTTTTGTAAACGATATCAAGATAAATCTTTTTTTTTTTTTTTTTGCGCTGCCTTTTTTACTTATTTTTTCAAGTTGGTATTGCACAAGTTCACTTTACGTTTAAATATTCGAATCACGCAATGTCCAGCGTTGTGCCTCGAAAAATGTAACTTTGAATGTCCAAACCTCTTTTTGTCAATTTGTTTTAACCGATTTTTTGACATGTAAATACGAAGCACAAAAAATCGGTTTGAATGAATAATAATTTATTGACAGACCGATTCGAATCTCGATAAATCGAACCAAGATTAAGCCGATTATAGCCGCACAATTATTGAAGAAAGGTAAAACAGTTTACATAAAAAATGAAATGTTAATTTCTTCTTTAAGAATTTGGCCGAGCAAACGAATGCTGAGACAGACTGTGATCCGCGTTGAGTGTTCTTTTTTAGTCTTCGAGAGCTGTTTACATGCGAGGTACTGAATGAGAGCACGCGAGACAAAGAAAAAAATGAATGAATGAGAGGAGTGAATTTGCGATTGTGATGAGAGTGAAAGGAAATTTGGGCGCGTTGAGTGAAAGCTTTAGTCTATTGTGAAAGCTTGGTGCGTTTTGAAGTATAAATAAATTATTGGTTGACAATGTTATTAAAAATATATAAATCAAGAGTGCTCTGTATATAATATATATAATATACGCATACGTACACGCTCACTCACACACACATACAAATGCGCGCCTACGTATTATATAAATATATATTAATATACTCGAATGTATAAGAACACAATAAAATAAATCTGGTATAATTGTTTAGCTTTTTATTCGGTGTCTTACGCCCTCCAAATACACCCCCCCCACACTGAAGTCAAAATTTTTAATTTCATTTTATTTGATATACGCATAAAATAAAACGTATAAACATAATATTTCAACAGACTCAACAGCCCAAAATGCTCTCAAATCAAGGGAAATGGGCCAATTTTTTACGAAAATATGGGAATAATATGAGAAGAATTTATTTTAAATAAAACTAATGTATAGGTACAATGTTGAATTCAATATGTAACGCTGAATATTAAAAGTCTGAATATATTGCATGTTCAACAAATTATTTGAATTTTTAACCAAAAAAGATTAATTTTGAACTAAAAGAGACGAATTCTCAACTAAAAAATATGATTTTTCAACAAAATAATTGCAATATGAACAAAGAAAATTATATTTAGAACAAACAGTTGCACTTACAACCAAATAGTTGAACTTTCAAGCAAAAGGACGAATTTTTACCAAATAGTTGAATTTTCAACCTACAAAGACTAATTTTCAACCAAATAATCGAATATTAAAACAAAAAAGAATTAAATTCAGTCACAAACAGGTCTATTTTTCATCAAATAGACGATTCTTCAAGCCAAAAATATGATTTTTGCAGGAGACACTTGAATTTTCAACCAAGGGCTTTTCTACAAAAAAAAATATAAATTTTAAATAAAAAATGAATTTTTAACAAAGAAGTTCAAATTTGAAGTAAGTAGTTGAATTTTCAATAAAAAAAGATTAACTCTCAACGAAAAATATAATAGGTGATATTTCAAAGCAGAAAATATTTTAATTTAAAATTTTTTAAAAGTCCAATTTAAGAAAAAGATGAATTCTCCACGAAAAAATTATTAGCTGATATTTCAACCAAAAAAAATTTTAAATTTTAAATAAAAGACAGTTATATTTAACCAAAATGACGAATTTTTAACAAAATGGTTGAATCCTCGAACCGAAACAGATTATATTTTAAGCAAGCAGTTGCATTTTCAACAAATAAAGATAAAATTTCTACCAAAAGGGATGAATTTTCAGATCGAAAAGAAGAATTTTCAACAAACAAAAATTTAATTTTCAACCGGAAAAGATGTTTCAGTCGAGAGAAAAACAAAATTTCAACGATATTGTTAAATTTTTAAACCAATAAGGCGAATTCTTCACAAAACAGTTGGATTGTCCATGAAAATAATAGAATTTTTTTCACCAAAAAAGGAGAATTTTCAACAAATGAGTTAAATATTTAAGCAAAAACGATGAATTTTCTATGTAACAGTCGAATTTTGAACTCGAAAATATAAATTTGTCAACGAAAAAGTTAATTATCAAACAAATAGTCTGATTTTCAACTAAAAAATACCAATTTTCAACCAATTTTAAATCAAAGGGATGGATTTTCATCTAATTAAATGAATTTTTAACAAAGTACTTAAACCATCAAGCAAGCAGTTCAATTTTTATTCCAGAAGATTATTTTTTTTACTAAAAAGGCGAATTTACGAAAAAATACATAAGATTTCGACCAAATGTTTAATTTTTCAATTAAAAATTATTTATTTTCAAGCAATAACAGGGTGGCCACTATTTTTTAAATTATTGTCTCCTGGTTTCTCCCGGTTCTCCCGGTAAATATTCGTGATTTCTCCCGGTTTAGAAAAAATATATACTCGATAAGCATCAGCAAAGCAGAATTTGAAAAATTCCATCAAGAGCTATTCGACAAGAAAATGCACGAAAATTTTCACAGGAATGTAGAAAAACCGAGCAAACTTTTGCTTTTCTCAGATTATCAGGGCTTAGTTCAGGTACAGAAGGTTTCATTTTCTCATGCCAGGGCGGTATCATTTCCACCCTGCTATACCGCGACCGCATTTTATGTCATGAAATTCTCAGCGATAGGTGCAGAGCGTGTCATGCACACGCAGATTACCTAAAAAACATACTATCTCGGTTCTTCACCCTTTTATGTCCACCCATTATGTCTGTATATCTACAGACATAATGCGGCCCTATAAGAGTGCTTTATTGCCACCTTTTTCGCTCTCACGGTGCTGGCCCCGACTCGGCCCTGCCGAACGCTCCAAGGGAGATAGACTCAATTGTCCAAAACGGGAAGTGACAAACTTTCTGAATCTGCGACTTTCGGGCAGCAGTCTCTGTTGCACCATCGAGGCCTGGCTATCCAAGACTACAAGAAACGAACCATATTCGTGATCGAATTTTCGGCTCAGGCCGACTGCAACGTCACTGCCAAGGAGAAGGAAAACGAGGAGAGGTATAAAAACCTTAGAAGGGACTTGCAACGACTGCACCCGAAATATTCGGTTAAAGTAATTGTCCTTGTGATCGGTGCTCTCGGAGGTGCGAAACTATCACTGGTTCGTATCCTTAAAGCCACTCCCGCGTGCCAAAAATATGTCGAAGCACTTGCGAGATGGAAGCAGAAAGCTGTCATCCTTGGATCACTTCGTGTCCTAAAGACACATGAGGGTTTCGCCGGCCTGTCGTCGTAATTTCGTCATGCCACACATCACACCGTCGTGAGACGTGGCCATAAGTGTGATTTACTGCGGTTCTACTGGAAGGAGATGCCATTTTTAGATGGCATTTGCTCCCAGTGGGACCCTACGGTGGCTGCTTAACCGTTTTTTTAAATTATATATGTGTGATTTTCTTTTTAATTGCGTACGGACCTTCATATAAGGACAGAAACTTTGCCATGATTCTTCTAGCTGCGTTGGATACATTACACGCTTTTCCAAGTGCCTGCTCTTCAATAGAAAAGGTCACGTCTTTTTTGTTTTTATTCAATCGGCCTAGTAATTTTTCTCTCTTCTTCTTTATTCTCTTCTTGAGAACAATTAGCTGTTGTGCCCGATTGGTCCGTGAGTGGGGCGGCGATCATGGTAGGATATCGGTCCACCATCTTTTCGGCTTTTGCCCCCATAACGCTTCATAGGGGATTACATTGGTAGTGTCATGGTGCGACTCGTTAATGATGATTTCTACCTTTTCTAATTGATAGAAATACCCATTGTGTTTGTCCGGTGGGAGGAGTGTTCAAAAGAGTCGAGCCAATTCCCAATTGACTCTTTCGACCATGTTCGCTTGAAGATGACGACTAGAAGTAAGTATCATTTTCATCCCTCGCTCTTCGGGTGCTTTCCGCCATTTTTTACTCGTGAATTGAGGACCTCGATCAGAAAGTACTCTTTGTGGTGTACCCACGTTTACGGGAAATTCATCGAGTTTCTTTATTGCGGCTTCACTCATCGCGCTTCTTAATGGATAGAGCGGGGCTTGGGATGCTTGTGTCTACAGTTTATTTTTCTGATAGGAGTCGCAAATCGCTACAATATTACGCGTGATTTTCGCCATGCTTAGACTATAAAATAATTCACGTAATATTTTATACGTTTTTTCTGCTCCCGAATGTCCGTAGGATAGCTGACATTCTTCAATAATCATTTTCATTAAATCGTATGGCACGTCGATACGATATTCACTTCCATTAATGTGATACAAGATGTCATCACATATTTTGCATATTTTTAAAAATAGTTCAAAGCTTGTCGTCAAAATAAGAACTTGTCTGTTGCCTTCTCTAATAGAGAAGCTACGAAAAAATCTTTTAAAATTTTGATTTTAATCATGCGACTAGAAGTAATGCATTATTTCCTGAAAATAATGAGAACTTTCAATAATTCCCAACTTAGCTGACCTGTGGCCTTATCTGTAAAAGGAATCATAGTTTTCGTCAAGATGAAATCCTATCTAGTGTCTTCCCTATTTGAATAATTGCACGAAAATGTCCTAAAACATAAATTCCAATCATTCCATCGGAAGTAATGCATTATTTTCAGAAATCGAGACGTTTTAGTAGTCAGCGCCAATAATTCTAATCAGGTTTTAAAGATGAAATGAGTAATTGCAATGATTAATCATCTAATTCGGACTGAATACATTTTTTAATTTTGCGCGCATGTATCAAAAACTTCGAAGATCCTTTTTTTGGGTAGAATTTTCATCTCAGATGAAGATCGGGATCGACTAAGTTTCACGACGCTTTTAATTAGGTTCGATAATTAGTGAAAACTATTTAAAGTAAAATAAAACCTATCGGTAAGGATGCTGTTCAAAAATTATCAAGGTATCTAGACCCATTAAGGCCTACTTAACGTTTATGCTTTTTTGTAGTAGTGTTAAGGTAAAAAAGTTTTGCTTTTAATTAATTCATATGAAAAATCAACGCTTTTTATTAAATAAAAACAATCAAATGTAACCAAATTTTTATTCATGCACATAGGTCGCACAAACAATGCATATAGGCATGTCTTTCACCACATCTTCTTCACAGATATTACAGTACCTAGATTCTTTCTTGGCAGGATGTTTTGCTCGATTGTTGATTAGTTTTTTAGGTTTAGGTTTTGAAGCTTTCATTTTTTCGCACTATCAGCAGACAAAATATATTTCTTCAATACAATTGCTCTAATATTGATAGCTAGTGTACCCAATATGGCCTACTATGTCATATTGGATCCTTTTTATATTGCAATACATTTTTTCAAAAAACTACTCTGTAAACGAAGAATAGCTAAATGTGGTTTCATTAGTTGAAAAGAAAGATAAGCACACGTTTTACAGGTACATGATCAATTTTTACAGCCTATTCTAAATCATGATTATAAGCTTCAGCTTACTCGCATTAAATAATAAGAGACAACAGTAAGAAAGCACGTGCGAGCAAACACTTCCCTCAAATGTAAACAAAGCGTTGGCGATGATGTATGACTACATTAGCTGCTTTGCTTTAACGACATTGATATATTGGGGGTGGAACATATCTCAGTTCTGACATCGTTACAAAGATCACGCAATTATGCCATATTGAATCGTAGGCCATATTGGGTCCAGGTACCTTATTTGGAGGTGTTTGTGCGATTAGTTCGCTAATTAAAATGGAATTAGAATTAAAATAAGAAAGTCAAAGAATTGAAGATAACTCAATTGTTTGAGAGGAATATATGAAGATTCAGAAAATTTAAAAGATATAAAGAATTTCAAACTACTCTTAATTCAAATTCTATTCTAATGATTTCAGGATAATTAAAAAGTATTAAAAGAATCCAGCCATCTCGTGAAAATTTTTAAAATTCAGAACAGTTTAGAAAGTTCAGAAAGATTCAAAATAATTCAGAGATTTCAGGGAATTGAAACGAATTCAGAGAATTTTAAAAGAATTAAGATAATTCAATAGACTTTAGACAATGCAAAACAATCCAGAGCATTTAAACAGAATTCACAGAATTTCAAAAGAATTCAGAGAATTCAAACGACTTTAGGTAATTCAAAAGTATTCCGAGAATTTGAGAAGAATTCAGAGGATTCAAAGGAATTCACAATATTTTAGAGAATTGAGAGTATACAAAAGACTTGAAGAGTTTCAAAATGATTCACGTTGCATTGTGAAGATTTCGAAAGAATTAAAAAGAAATTGAAAAAAATTCAAAGAAATACAAGTGAATTCCAAAAATCCAAGGCAAATATTTAGAAAATAATTAGGGGAATTCAGAAGAATTTACAGAGTTTAAGAGAATTCATAGAATTCAAAAAAATTGAGAGAATTTTAAAAGAATGATGAGAATACAAAAGAATGCAAGGAATTCAAAATATTTCACAGAATTCAAAAGAATATATGGAATTTTAATAGAATTCAAAAGTTTTCAGGGAATTTAAAAGAATTCAGACAATTTAGAAGAATGCAGAGAATACTGATTACTTGGAGACTTGAATTCCAAGAATTCGTTTGAATTTAACGAGACTACTTTATAAATATATATTGTTTTCGCAAATTAAAATACCGTTAATGCTATCGATTTACATGATTGATAATTTTAACAACTTTCAGAATATAAAAATTGCACGGTTATTTGAAAAACGCAAATTGAAATTTCGGAAAAAATTCGATACTCTAATTAATAATGTTCAATCTGATAGAAACACATTTCATAACACTAGTCTAAACGATAAGTGGTTTAAAAATCTATCGGCCGTCGATATACCAGAAAATATGGCTAAAGTCGCTAGTATAGGAAAAACTTTTGGCGTAAAAATAGAAAAAGACCAAATACTAATACTGAATATCACGAATACTATTTTCGGGTTTATGAATTCTGGCTACGCTGTGAGTCGAGAATCATACAACCTTTGAAAAAAATTAAACATTCAGTGGCAAATACGCTTTTTGGCCAAGGTTTTGCAGGCTTCAAGAAAGTCATCTCCATTTTTCGCTACATTTGTCTCGGCATTGTTGTAAAGGATTCAGTTGTCGGAATGGCCGACTTTTCCAACGTGTTATCGACGGTCAACGAATCAATATGCGGTGTTACAGCATACATGAAATATTTGAAGTAAACGGTTTTCTTACGTTTATCTTTCTTTTTATCCATCCACATTCCAACCTCTGCGCAGAAATCGATCTTCTTATCTTCAAGTATCACAAAAGATGGCTCAATCTTAGCTTCTTCTTCCTCGCTGTCAGTTTGTTCCTTATATTTTATTTTCTTATTCCGGTTTCTAAGATCCCTTCCTTGCTTTCTTTCTTGCTGTCCGATTACCAACATTCCCTCCTTGCTCTCAAGTTCTTATTTTTTTCCTCCCTTAAGCTATTAGCTGCTTCTTTTTTCAAATGTCTTGACACCGGGTTTTTCCTTTTTTCAGCTTCAATGTCGCTCTCACTTTCATCCTTTGTTCTTTTTTTGTATTTCATCCTTTTCTTTAATGGCTCTTTTTACAGTTTTTCGACAGTTTGAATTCTTCACTGATCACTTTATTCAAACTGTCCATATGGTTTTAAAGCAAACTTTCTGTTAATGTTTTTTTATATGTTCCATGATCATAGTTTTGCACGATCCCAAAGCTTGATTCAAGGCACTTTTTATCGTCACACTTCATGCCAAAATTTGGTATCAGAAGTCCTGATACGAATGGATGAATGGATAGTATGTTAAAGAGCATGTATTTGGGAAACTTGGGATTGAAGTAAAAATTTATAGCAGCATTTTCCTTTCCAAGTATGTTGATACTGTCTGATGTTACCTTGTAAATTTTTTCGAAATTCTGCAAAAAAATCGATTTCTGAAGTTCGGATAATATTTCTTGTGTTCGTAAATCTTGCGCACTAAATACGAGTGTATCTGGTTCAGGCATGGAATCGTGAATTTGCGTTGATTTTTCGAGAGTATCACGTGCAGCAGAAAATTTTATTCCTTCTACTGTTCCGGAACAAAAAACAATTACAATATGCCAAAATAAGGATGCTACAGCAGTCAGGACTGTGGACTGAATAATTTTAGTGTGTGCACAATCCTGAAGACCTGGAGTAATATTGTCTATTATACATGAATTGATCTTCCGTGCAGCGGACAACAGGCAGGACGAGCAAACTTATACAATAGTCAATTCCTCAGACATCAGTGAATCTTTACTTGGTTGATTCACTTCCATCCATATACACTGTCAATAGTCTGATAACATCATATGGTTAAAAACGTTGAGTATATATATACTCGACCTGAAAACTGTTTTATCATGAGCAGAACTGGTAGATAAGGAATTGATCACGACCATCGCAATAAGAATCAATAATATTTTGGCTGATTCTGATTCCCTAGTGGAGAGGGAAGAATTTTTGCACTTTAACTCAAGTTGCAGAAGACATTGTGTTGTAAACCTATTTCAAGCAAAAATTAGTTGATCGATCTGAGAACATTATTATGTAAAAGGGGGTCAAGGAATTTCCTTCAATTTATCCATCAAAGTGCTTCCCTGGATATGTTGCTTTATATAAGTCTCAACTTTGTAAGATCATTGAAGTACTCCTTATTTACTTTATTTTCTGTCATGGACGAACCATCGACAGATCCACTGTTAGATTTTATTTCGCCAAACACTTTTACATGAATTTTTATGATCGAACCTTCCACAATACCAGAAGGTATGTTGAATTCGCACTTGGCACAGCCCAGATTCTTGCAATATGCTGTGACAGACCAAATTCTTTTTTCAACTAGACCTCAACGAAATCTATTGATATGGAACGTTAAAGTTGACGTTTCCACCGCTTCTATTCGTATCACAACCTATTGACAGCTGTCCCTCTTCGCTACTATTATGAGTTTCTAGATGAGTAGCTAAAAACGTTTGCTGATTCAAGATGCACAATTCCTCTAGTTGTTTCAGAATGTATTGTTATTTCAGAACCTTCAATAATATCTACCCTTTATGCTAAATTTTTATTTTGCGCAACCAGTTTTTGTACAATGCGCCTCAGCGAACCACAAACGCCTATTTACACCAATACCTTGTAAATACTTGTTATATGTAAATGAAATTTCGCAATCCGGATTGACTTCTTTACAGTGATATTCAAAATAATCGGTACAACCGCGAGTAGGGGCGAGGGGGCCTGTGAGGTTCCACTCCTAGTGTTTATGCTATAAAGCCTATTCTGCCATACCCGTGTTTATTCTCAAGGTAGTACTCTAGATCCGGCCATCTTTGCCGAGTGTTTTTGGATCTCGGTGGGTTTCGTTGTTACCAACGTTCTGAGAATATACCTCTCAGGTGCCAGTCGTAACTATTGCACAGTAAATGACGTCCCACTTTGTGAAGTGGCCCCCACCCATTCTGCCATTCGGCAGCCTCCCTAGCAGGCTAGCGTGGACGGATCGATCCCTCTGAGGTTATCAGTTAGATGCACAGATTCGAAGCTTTGACCTGATATGTAAATATCTCATGCGCAAAAGTCCCCCGTTGGTTGCTCAAGCGCAAAGAGATCGCTGACTTATTTTCGAGTCTGCTCAACATCGGCTTCGACTCCCAAGGCTAGTCCCCTCGACATGGGACCTACACCTTGGGTGCGTGACCAGCCTCTTCTTAGGGGACCTACACCTCAAGGTGGGTTCCGAAACAGCGGAACCTCGGTTTAAGCACATAGAAAAATTGCCATTGGTACCGGCTCAGGAATCGAACTCCAATCCTCCTGCACTGAAGCCTGACGCTCTATCGTCTGAGCCACCAAGGCTCCTAAGCTTACTAGTAATAAAAAATGTCCAATTTCATATTCTGACTAACAGTGATTTAATTTGTGTGCCAACACAATACTTTTCAAATAATAACTCACAAGGCGTAGATGGGGTGAAACTAAAAGGTCACAAAATTGAAAACAACTGTAGTCCCAGAAAGTAGCAAAAAATTGTTTGATTAAATATCTTCATTTAGGAATAAGTAGAGTTAAGATATTGGAACTTCAAATTCGCAAATAATATTAATTTTCATCATGCAGAGTTGGAAATAAAGACCGTTTTATTTTTGATTCATTTTGTCTATTTAAGAGAAATTATAATTTAGAATTTAGATACTCCTTAAAATTAAAGTAAATTTAATCTTCCTTGCAGCAGGGTTTTCTTAATTTGATAGATTTTCATATTGATTACTCTGTAGCGGTGATATCTTCCTGAATAAAACTGTAAATTCAACACAGATATTGGAATAAATAAGGGATTGAACTCAAGATAGAGTAACAAAATATAAATGAAACATAGGTTCGCGATAAAACTTTATTAACTTTAATACTATAGAGAAATTGTGAAGTCTATAATGAACGAGTTAAACAAGTATTTACAGATCTCTTGATCTCACTTTTTACCTAATTACAAATTATATTCTTTCGTAAATCGGGAGCAAGATCGTCAGTTATATAGTTGGTTACATGCATGAGCTATTTAACATATAATTAAAATCTCACTCCCAATAATTTATAGGCTAGGTTTCAGTATAAATAATAAGTCTTTTTGAAGCCAACATTAATAAATGGGATGCTGAATGTATTTTTAGCAATCTATACAAGCTTATATTTTAAACAATGATAATTACGTCATTTACATCTCAATTCAGGTGGTTTTTAAATTGTACAAATATTACTTATATTACAAAGAACCAGTATTCATGTGTATCGCAGACATTTACAACTGTAATTTTTCCAAACATTATTTTAGTGATAGGTGAAAATAATTGTAATACATTCATGAGTATTTACAGACTATTAACATTTTTGAAACAATAGATTTTTTTAAATTGCGAATAGCAATTCCTTCGAACTTTTATATAATTCCAGAAATATCCTTAAAACCAACACTTATAGTAAATACAAGCCATACACATCTTTAACGTTGCACCCACATCAAGCGATAAGCAAGCGTCACTTATCACAGGACTTAATATGGTTAATTTATAGTTGTGAATATTAACGTAGCCATGGAAAAAATCATTGGACAATGCCAGATAACCATTTTCGAGTACAGTAAACCACTGACACAGTACACCTGTATTCTTTTTGTCTACCTTAATATTTGCGTCATTACGAGAATACTCAGCGGATTTTCGAGTCTTTTCATTTAAGTAACCGAATCCGAATAAGAGACCAACAAGATATTTATCACTATCGAGTTCAAATACAGTCCAATCACCTATATTTATCTGGCTGCATCGTTCTACATAGTCTATGTTTCCTAATCGCTGTGAGCCAGACTTTCTATATAGTTCATATTCAGATCTACGGACCCTCTAAAGCCTGTCAGTGCTCAAATAGCCTGTACCCTCATTCAAAAGCCAACAGTTTGAAGGTTTGCGCACCACAGTTTCCCTTCCTGTGGAATCTCGGACTACTGTAAATGAACTTGGTTCTTTTAAAACTGTTACGAATCCAGAATGGTTTTTCAATTCTAGGCGTACTTGTAGACTTGATGATTCTGTTAGATTTTGTAGCAATTCAGGATTTGAATTTCCGTCGTTGGCTACTTCTACGTCAGACTGATTGACATTAGAAGCAAAATCAAGTTGTACATCGTCGAATTCACCTTCCTTGTCGGCTTCGTCTTCACCAAGAGTTAGGTAGATGTCCGTCGAAGTGCATGCGAGAGGAAATTTATCTGCGACTTCCATCCCCATATTTATTCCAAGAGTAGACATTAGGAACTGTGCATCTCGTTCTGCCATATTCATAATCTTTATGATTTCACTGTTGTTCGGCAAAGCACATATATCGTTATAGATCAAATATTCTGATCTTACATCCATATCCTGACACTCAAATGAAGCATTTAAATGCTTGATTCGAGGAAACTTCAAGTTCTCATCAGCATCAAACCTGGTCACTGAAATTACTGCTTGCAATTGAATGCGTGTAATTCGATGAATTCAATCCAGCATACTAAAATTCACCATTGAGCACAAGGTAGTTGTCATTGCCCTTAATTCGCGGAAGAAACTCTCGCACGTTTGACTGCCATATAGCTATGTTAAAAACAATTCAGGGCTCTTGTTATCTCGATATAGAAGTATTGCCCTTACCAAACAGTGAGCGTTAAGCTCTGTACATATGTAAGTATTTCTTAAAATAAAGTTGTCAGTCATTGAATAATTTGCGATTGTACTTAGCTATACTCACCACAGACGTAAAAAAATACAGTACCAAATATAGTGAATTCGGTCTTTGTCAATAATAGTTTGCGACAGATCGGAACTTGCTGCATAATATTGCATTTTTAAAAAGGCTCTCGTGGCTTCACTTCCAGGAACATGATCTTCGAGAAGTGTCCATATTTTGGGATCGCAAAGTTTCATAGCAGAATTAAAATTCATTTTATCTTTCATCGAAATGTCTTTTTCGATTAAACAATGTTTGTCTTTTGAAGCATATTGCATCAATTTTCTGATATCACCGACGGAAACCAAAAAATTCCCCATAGGCAAAATGATCAAATATGAAACAAACCGGGTTCTTGTCGCCTTACTAAACCTTGATGTTTATTTTGATAATAACTTTTCAATTTTAAGCATTAATTATTCATTCACATGTCTTAATACGCCTTCCACTCGTATGTCTCTATATATATTACCTGTTAATTTGTACACTTAATTAATTCATGTAAACATTTTTATGATTTGTGTCAGTTAACAGGAAGTTGCATCTGGAGACTGAAGATGATTGCTAAACTGAAATTTGCCACCAATTCGCATGAACAATCTTTTATTTACACCTTCTCAAGGTCCATCCAGGGCCCTGGACTGCAACGCAAATTTTTGGAATTTATCTTTTACAAAATTCGCCTCTAATTTCTTCTTCTTGTTCATAGTAACGTAGCTGCAGTAAGTTTTACAAATATTTTAATCCCTTATTGAGAAGAAGCATATCCAGGGTCCTTCAAGATCGTAAATCAAGCATTTAGTAAAATTTATCAGGCCCTGCCTTAAATCGAAACGTGCGATAACCCTAAACTGATTTACTAGGTTCACATTAAGTCTACCATACAAAACTTGGGTTCACTCAGCTTCAATCAACGCCAGAAGGCTCACAAAAGGTCGCAAGACCTCAGGTACCGAATTCTCGAGTACACGTGATAGCAGCATGCACTTTCATCCTTCCCCAATACCACCTACACTCTCCACTTTTCCAAATTGACACCCCTTCCCTCTAATTGGGAAAATTTCAAAAATAGGCTGCTCCCTCGCCTTGGTAACGGATGGGACCCGCAGGACGATCTTGGAACTACGGAGCCGATCAGTTAGTGTTATTTCAACCTTCGAGTGCAATCAGACTAAAAATCTGATCCCTTCCTGACTTGGCATTGTCAAAACCAAGACTCGGATCAACGATTTCGCGAATCTGTCAAGCTCGTCTTCAGGGAAAATGTTCTGCATTCAAGACTCTGTCCGTGACTCGGCATCGTCCAAAGATACGTCCACCTCCTGGACTCGGTTTTCTTCTTTTTTTCAACTAAATTAAAGTTCTTGTGTCCGGGACCTTTTCAGGTAGTTTTAATTTACAAGCAGTGATATCTGATAATGCTATTCTGATAGTTTTAACAAGAAGCAGTTTAGCAAGCTTCTTATAGCAGCCAGGCAGTTTCCTGATAACAATCTACAAGTTAGACAAAATGTAAGTTTAATAAATTGCAGTTTTTATTCTTAAATGTATTCCTATTGATTTCTGCACTCATTTCTCCTTCTTACGCTCATATTTCCTGCCATCCAATAATTTTGCTAATAAACAGAGTTGCAATGGCTTTCTTCCCTTAAAACGGGCAAGAGCCCACAGAAATCCTTACTCAGCCACTCGAAAACGGAATTCATTGAATTTGTTTAAATAATGCGACTGAGCGTCGCTCCTGCGACGTAAAATTACGGACAGTTAGAATTTTCTATGAAGAGTTCCTAAAAAGTTCAGACCTGAGTATTAAAAGAAATTTTATTTATGCGATTTAATTGATAGAAGGAATAGTAAGGCGTAGTATCCCCTAAGTGGTGAGTAGGACGAGCACCGTTCAAGAATTCGTTAATGTTTGCCACTCATGGAAACCAGTGAGCAACCCAGTGCACATGCGCACTGGCGGTTGGCATGTTAACGGTGTCAACACGCTTTGAAAGTTTTCAACTTATTTTTTGAACATAACAACCAACAATATTTTGTTCACTGAAATTAACTTTATGTCTTACTTACGTACTCCACAAATTATTATAATAATGACATTGTGATACTTATACTTTCTAAATCCTTTTCTTATTTTTGATGCCATTTTCCTTCTCGGTTTAAATTCAGTAACAATTAAGGAACGTGATATACACCCAACAATATAAAAATACAAACAAACATAACCTACATATGCATCGAGATATCAAAATATAACATAGGGGAGTGGGTATGACACGTGACAGCGCAAACAGCACTGCTCATGTGCACGGGGTTGCTCACGGGTTTCCATTCGTGGCGAACATAAACGACTTCTTGGACGTTGCTCGTCCCACCACTGCTCACCAAACAAAGAGGGTAATACCACCCTTACTATTCCTTCGTGATTTTATAAAATTTATAGCCACTCATCAGACGAACTCAAACCGTGCTTGCGCGTGGGCCACGGACAGGCCATCCTAGTTTCCAGCTACCAAATTTGTCTGTCCAGTTTGAGAGTTCTCAAAAAAAAAAAATTCCCAATCATTCATAATATTCTTGTAATTATTGACGAAAAAAAGTGATGAACCGTTTTAGTATTTTCACATCGATTTCGTCCATTCTTTCTCAAAGTTCGCAGATTACTTATGAAAATCCATCAACGTTCGATTTTTTCCCCCGTATCCGAGACCAAGCTCCTAGTTCGTGACTTTTTTAAGGACCATTTTTTCCGTGCGCTATGCTATTTATGCGTACTCTAACTCTTCCACATGCAGTACAAAAATCTGCTCTATCTGCTGCGAATGGACACAATCATCCGCCATGGTCAAATTCAATGATGTAACCAATCCCTACTTCTACTGAGAATTTTATCTCTATTGGTAATAATTCATGAGGCCAAAGCTGCTTATCTTTCAACTCCTGAACAACATCGGTTGAATCATATGCAAACAGCTTATGGTAAATTGCGCTCTCTTTATATGGATAAGCTAATTTTGAGATAGAACAGTAATAGTCAGTTTTATTATTTTAATATGGACTTTTCCTTTTCGAGAATGGCAAGTATTACCGAGTATTTTAGGGAAGCCACTTGGTGTGTATGCGTCACCACAAATTAATTTCAGTGTTAGCCAATTCAGTTTAATATTCACGGTTTGACGTCGAACTCCAATTAGCCTTAATGCGCCAGCTGGACGTGAAGGAGCTCAGTGGTGGTCCTCTGAAATAATACACTTGCGATCGCTGCTTCGAGTTTTTAGGCATGCAATTTTTAGCCTTTTTTTCGAAGTCACCTTGACTAAAGGGAAATTGACACGCATTTGAACCGCACTGGCTCAATTCGTTTCAAGAAATAAGAAAGAAAGATTCAGGCGAATTCAAACATTTTAATTCGCCACAATTATTATTATTTTTTTGATGGATGTTTTCTGCAGTAAAATTTGAGGTAGAAACAATTAGTCGAGGAATTAATGAGCTATACAAAAAGAATAGAAGTATTGAACCGGATAGCACAAAAGTTTTCCTGAATATTCTTGAAACATTTCAATGGAAGGTTCGGAGAATTCCGAAAAATGTTCAACTTTTAACATTTCGTGTCAAAAAAATTGACAAAGATTTGTCTTTTACTTGACGCCAGTCCACTTTGATCGTATATTTATGTGTGCACGTTTCAAAAACGTCAAGATAAAATATAAGCCATCGTAACTACAACCGAAACGCAAAACGTGCACGGAGAAAAATGCGGATTGAAAATCTGTATCTTCAAGTACTGGATATAAAGAAGTAGTGACTAAATGTTAGATGTTTAGCAATTCATTTCCACACCGAAATTCTGAGAATGAGTCAACGACTTCCCATACCATTGCGTTATCTACACAAAAAAACTGAGTAGAATCTTTACCCAGATTTTAGGGTAAATGTGACCTGCAACAAAAATTACCCCAGGTGGGTAATCTTTACTCTGGCATCTCAGGTATTCTTTTGTGTTTACTCACGTTGCGAGGGTAATTTTCAATGTTTGCAGCGAAGGTCTTGGTAACTTGACATCGTCTGCTTGCTGAGCCGCAAAACGTCACGTGTTTACATCCAAAACAGCCTTATTAAAGATAAAACAATCAAGTTATTTCTTTCGCTGTTCGATTGAAAATGTATAATAGTTTGCACGAACGGACAAATTTACCACCAACGTTGCAAATACAGCTGCTTTAGGGACGGCGATTAATAGTTAACCCGCTGGGGGCGTTAGCAAATATGGACAAATACACGACTGCGGCCCCATTAAGGTGATAAAGTTACATCATCTTGGTTTTGACCATCTTTAGTTGACAATTTTCCGACGGAAACTTTACATTCAAAAATATATATATGTCTCGAACGGAAACACTCGCCTTTTTAACAGCAAACAATTTAAATCCTACTAAGAGTAATATTTATCTTGCACCTACACCAGCAGGTAAAAATACAAAATTACCTGCAACGAAATTTACTTGTAGTTTTTTCTTTGCAGCACATGTACTCAATGTAAGATTTTGGACATGCATTTTTCTCCGTGTGCTCACAGCACAAAAATTGGAATTTTTTCTTCACTTGGCATGCACTTTCACACACACACACACACACAAAGAATTACGCTGTCATAAGCTTTAATCACCCAACCTTTAATTTTGGAAATCGGTCCCTCAGATTCTGGTTGAGCCAAAAGTATATTCTTTACTAAAAACAAAATATCCTACAAATAAATGTTGTTCGGAAAAAACTCGAATAGCCAAACCCGATTAATAGGTTTTCTCAGCAGGCGATACAATTGAATATTTAGGATTCAGGACATAAAATCTATAAAGAATGCCCTCCGATGCAGGTACAAAAGTGTTATCCTGCAAATTTGGTCTTCCGAACTGTCAGCGAGGAACATAGTATCTGCAACGAACATGCTTGCCGTCCCGGTACTACTCTATTCGTTTGGAGTAATTCCATCAAAGAAGGACGAGGTCAGATCCCTCGACATCAGGTTACAAAAGGTTACGCGCATGAACAAAAGCTTTTACCTTAACTCATCCGTTCCGGGACTTTACATTTTGAGCTGTCCCACTATATGCTCAATCTCGAGTGTCTTCATAACAGGATTATTCTGGGTACATCGCATATAGTCGCAAATGGACTCAATCCTATTCTTGAAATGGTCAGGAAAAATGAAGAATTGGGCGAAAATGCATCAACATTATCTATCTCGAGTACCCACTCCTGAAGGCCCAAATGAAGAAAGGAAGGAGGAAAAAATCCACCAACAGCTCCTAGACAAGAGGATGCACGCCATCCTTCACAGAAATATGAAGGATCAATTGATGTCGTTTGAGCCAACGTTTATTTACCTTAAATCGCCACATTTTGAGGCAAGGCATTCCCGACGATAGTTTCAGAGCCTGTCATGGACACCCCAAGCGCATAGGACACATACTATCTGATTGACCATCTCATGCCGGAAAGTCGCGTCATATATGCAACAGCATAATGTGATACTAAGAGTGCTCTATTACCTTCTCTTCCACTTTTACAGAATTAGTCCTGGTACCGCTCCGCCAAACGCTCCAAGGGAAATACAATCAACGGTCGAGAATGAGAAGTGCCTAATATACGGAAAGTTCATATTTTCGAAAAATATCTCTGTTACGCACTCGTGGCCTAACATACTTCTCCGTGACTTCGAGAAAGAAACCATTTTCGTGATTTCATTTTCGGCAACAGCCGACAAGAACATCGCGGCCAAGGAGAATGAGAAGAAAGAGAGGTATAAAGACCATATGCAGGAGTCGTGACGGTTGTACATAGAACATTTTGTTAAGCTTGTCGCGTTGATCACCGTTGCCCTCGGAGATGCCAAGCTTTCACGTTCGTGACCTGGGAAACATCCCTGCGTGTCAGTGAAATGCCGAGACACTTGCGAAAAAAAATGCAGAAGGTGGGCGTCCCTAGGTCGGTCGATGTCCTCAGGGTGTATAGGACTTCAGCCGGACTGTATTGAGCTTGGGTGCCATTTTCTGAAATAACACCCATTTCCGGTGAAATTCAGCGGCTGCACATCTCACTATTGAACTTTTTATTAACTCATTTTATAATCGGATTAAAATAATTATTGAAAAAATATTTAGGAGTAGGTATTGAACCCCCTGTACCCACATGACATTCATCACGTGAAAAAAAGATAAATTCTCATTTTATTACTTCAGAAGACACGAATGAACTGAATTTGAGAGACGGAGATATTTTCTATTATACCTTAAGATTTCCGCATACTAAATAAATAACATAATCAATTTGCTATTAATCTTGGGCAAAGCGAATAAAAATAACGCCGTTGCTTTTAACCTTATGAAATATCCTAATAGCTTGTATTGGGCTCTTTTTTGCAGTTGTTAACATAACGAGTTATAAATAATTAGTTGTATTATGATTATACATTTTTTAACACTTTGTCCGCAAGTATTAAAAGGTGTCCCGTGGAATTCGAGAACAAATGACATAGTTTTTTATAGTCTTTATTTTTCTCCAACATGCATCATCAAGATATATAATATAAACTATAATAAATTAAACGGGGAAAGCGCTAGAAACAGTTTCATGTAGAATTTTTCACAAACTAATGCACCTAAACGGAATGCATACACTTAGATTTCACAAACTTATCATTACTTTGACTTGAAAAAATGGTACACCCGCACATGGCATTAGGCATAAATGACGTCACGTTCTTTGGAGAAATGTTACACTCTCCTCTACGTCTGTCACACCAAGTCACGCAACGACAATCCCCTTTCGCGTTTTAAATAGCGTCACGTATCTACCGGACCCCCCCCCCATTTTTTCATTCAATCTTGAATAATTTAAAAAATTTATTGCACATTGTGTCGAATAGCATAATGAATATTTTCGCCTGGTCGCGTGCCATCCTGGTTGAAAAATTTATCGTAAATAGGATCCGCAGGTAATAGTGGTTCGTTCACCATCCCTTCTATGCGTATTTTAACCATTCCAAGGGAACCATGAAGGTCAGCTCTAGGAGCCACGAATGGGTACAAAAATCCATCAAGAATATATCCAACGATGTAACCATTATTTACTTCTACTGGAAACATGGTGTTTATCGGTAACAGACGAGGGAAAATATAGTGAACAAATCTGTAAACCCGAGCGTAATACAGAACATGATTTAATTCATATTCAACCGTAGGTTCAGGGTGAATTGCCTGCTCATTATGTGGATAACTCAATTCTGCAAAAAGAAAATATAAGTCTGTATTCAATTGTTCTGATAATTATTATATTAATTTAATAAATTAATGGTTTTTACTTCACAGCTAGAATTATCGGAGCAAGAACACAGAAGAAACTGGGGTTTCTATTAAAATTGAATTGAAAAATGAATTTGTTCGAAAGGAGCCATCAATTAGACCTCCATATAATTGAAATTAGAATAGATATAATGACTTCATAAATATCATTTGCAGGTTATGTAGCAAACTTGTAAACAAAAAGACGTGTTCATATGCAAGAAACTTTTCGTCCTTATTCATCGGTGTATAACTGTAAATAGATCCTAAATTGAACAATACTACTTTGCACGAGGTTGGTTTGTAAATATGTCTTTATATTGTTCCATTTCAGGTCTCCAAAGGAACCGTTTTGGATCTCTACAGGTTTCTATTGGAACCACAACGTTAGCGAACCCTCAGTTTCTTCTGTGAATGTCCTCCAAATTGTACTGTACATAAAATTCATTTACTCGAAAATAGCCGAATATGATAATTCGTATTTACCCGAAATGTCATTTTACCAATTTTTCATTTGCTCGAATGCTAATTTTTCATTAATTATATTCACTATAATTATCATTCAACCAAATTTTTAAATTTGGTAAATGACAGAAGTATTTCGACAGCAGTGAAGATCCCAGTCGACATCGCGAGGAGGCCGACCATGAACATGCCCAAGGACAAAATGGCCACTCGCTACCTCTTCGGCAAGAACTATCGAGTTAGCCTATCCACGAAGACGGAATGGGTAACGGGGATGCACACCTGAACATTGATCAAGACAGCTACTTTACAGATGGCTCCAGGAACGAGGAGAACCCACGAGCCGGTGCATATCGTAGAAGGGGAGGAATGGGCTTCACAATCGAGATGGGGTCCTCTGCCACAGTTCTACAATCTGACATTATGGGCATAGTCCAGTGCGACTACAAGGCAAAAGAGTATGGCAACAAAAGAAACATCCGTATCTGCTCAGACAGCAAGGCTACTATGTTGGCCTTGAATGGAACAACGACCACGTCTGCTATGGATCCTTGGACACAGCGGTACCAAAGGCAATGAGATATCGGATAACCTAGCCAAACTAGCAGCAAGAAGAAATTTTACTAGACCCGAAGAAGTTGTAGGTATTTCCACTTTGTCAGTCACTGAAGAAATTAATAGCTGGTTGACTGAGGAACATCAGAATGAGTGGGATTTGGTCTCTGGTTACGGATAGGCCAAAACACTCTTGGGCTCAAAGCTTGACTCTTACCGAGCGAGGAAAATACTCGAGCTCGGAAGGAACGAAATCAAAGTCCTAACAAAAATGTTTATAGGACATGAGAACCTCGTATATCACAGACATGAGATAGGGCTTGCGGAAATTCTCCTCTGTCGTCTGTGCGGAAAGGATAATGAGACAGCTACTCATATCCTTTGTCACTGCACTGCGATTGCAGGGAAACGTCTAACACTCAGAGAGGAAACGCAACGGTATTACCCAAGCGTCAGGGGCTGTTGCAGTCTCACTTTGCTATCGAAAGAGACCACCCTTTCCCACTCTCAATAGCAATTATTAATTTTGGAATATATTTTTCATGATATGGAAAAAGTATTTCTTCGTATCGCTCTTGCAATAATTACTATCTTTGCTACTATATCCTCGTTTGCCATTGAACTCTTGTAAATATAAATGTCATTATACTAAATTTTACAACCAGAAGTTTCTCTGTTTATTCATCAAAATTTTGACGAGATAGACGTAACTTTCAATACATTGAGCGCAAGAGAGTTATGTTTATTTGATCGATTTCAAATAGAAATGATATTAATTACAATTGAAAAAGCACTCATTAGCGCTGTTTCTAGGCCCAGAAAAGCTTTCATTCTCATTGCTGTGACTCTTGTTTCAAACCCAACCTCATTTGAGCACACTTTGAATTCGAAACTCGTCAATTTCATTCATTATCTTAAACTAAAGCTTCAGAAAAAATATGATAACTGAGGGGCCAAACGGGAAGAAAATAATCCACATATTGACACCACTCCTTATGAGCATTTGCCAGAAGGTTGACTGGTTTAATTCCTAGTCATTTTCCTCTTTTCCTTTGAATAATCAATTGTTTGTAAAATTTTCACAGTATAGAACTTATGTCAAAACACAATTTAGTAGACCTTCAAAACTGTAGACGGCTTTTTCTTTACAAATTTCAAGTGAAATACTGCTATATAATATTAAAAATTTTGGTCCGGTCAGGCTGAATTCCTATTTTAGGATAAAACTTTAAAATAATTATTTATCATTATTTTTGCGTGATATTTTTATACAAGTTCGGTAGCGCTCCCTATTAATTTATTATATTCTAAAATAAGGAGAAATTTTGAAATCCTGAAGTCGAAAGTAATCGCAAAAATATGAATTTTTCCTATATTCTAAAATATTTTCATCTGTTTGGCATATATTTTTTAATTTAATGTCACTCAACGTTTAGCAGCGTCCGAAATTTCCATCCGTCACATATAAATTCCTTGATCTCTTAGTTTCATATTTTTAAACTCTCTTGTCTTACACTTAATTACAAAAAAAAATATTTTAGGCGGCTTAGAAATTTTTTGTTTTCGAACATCTCATTATCTAAGATAGTCAACTTTTTCACAATCACACTTTTTGATGTTGTTTTATGATTGATGTTATCATATTTACCAATAGGATTAGGAAAAACGGCAAAGATGAAACACAGAGTACTAACTACCCTCCTCATTTTCCTGAAATAAAAGAAATTTATGAAAATTTTCATAAGAGTGTAACCAATGAATATTCTTTGAAATATATTCGTATTATACTAACGGCTATCTCCTTGATGCTTCTAATTAATTTAGGTTTGCTACGCTGTTTCTTCCAATCTGAAGTCTCATCGAATGATTCACCTTTATGATACGACGCATACTGTTTAATTCCTCATGACGCAATATTTCTTGAACAATATGATAAAATTGTATCTCTTGATTTAAAGAATATAGGCTCAAATTAACTAGATTTACTATCTCATCTGGAAATTATCGTGTGACAGCCGACAACGTCAATTTCCAGAGGGGGGGGGGTCTTTCAGTGCGATACCATGAGCTCTCTGCTTTTTTGTATCACACGTCTGCTTCTAGATCTTACACTACGCAATTCTCCTGGATAACTCTGCGGCGAAACTAATCATCGCGAGCATAAGGTCACTCACGTATTTGATATGGATGAACTGAAGATCTATGCCTCTCGTTCAAGCAAACTTCAAATTGCTGTGAATATCGTCAAGAAGTACACAGAAGAAAGGAAAGATTTCTGGCGTTTCCGATGACCCTGAGCTTTTGGATATGAGTATTATTAGATATCTTCACTAAAAACACTTCAAATTTGTCGGCTTTGAAAAGGTATCTCCGACTAACCTACTTGGCGTCTGGGTTCTATTCTACACGTTTGATGTGGTTCAATGGACGAAGAATGAGCTTATGGCCCTTAATATCGCCACGCGTAAGATCGTGCATATGAATAAGAGCTTGCATATCAATTCGTCCGTTTCATGATTATACATCTCACGCCATGGAGGCGGACTTCTGAATTTCGAATGTCTTCATAACCGACTTGTTCTGAGTACAGCTTACATCCTTGCAAATGGCAGAGATCCTCTCCTAAAAATGGTCAGGAAACACGAGATGATTGGCAAAGGAGCGTTTCTTTACAAAGCCGCGATGCAGGCAGCCGAGACCCTTCGCTAGAATTTTAACATCAGAAGTGCGGGAATTGCACTACATCATCTAGATGCCTCACTTTTAAAAGCCGAAATAAAGAAAGCAGAGGTTGAAAAATTCCGCCAATAGCTACTCGACATGAAAATGCACGGAAACTTTCGAAGAAATGTAGAAGATCAGTCCTTGTCGAAGGAGCAAACTTTTGATTTCGTCAGATCACCAGGACTTAACTCAGGTACAGAGGGTTTCATTTTTGCATACCAGGACAGTGGCATTTCCACCTGAGTATACCGTGACCGTATTTCACGTCAATAAGTTCCTAGCGATAAGTGCGTAGCGTGTCATGCACATGCTGAATACCTAGAACACATACTATCCGGGTGCTCCACTCATGCGGGAACGACGTATCTCCATAGATATCATGCAGCCCGGAGAGTGCTTTATTACCATCTATATCGCTCTTACCGTGTTGGCCGCGTCCCTGTCCTGACGAACTTTCCGAGGGAGATAAAGACAATTTTTCAAAACGAGAAGTGCCAAATTTCCTGGAACTACGATTTTCGGACAGCATTCTTCATTGGACCCCCGAGGCCTGACATCATTTTCCAAGACTTCGAGAAACCACTAGCTCTTCCTTTCTTCTTCATTCTGACCGCCTCCTGGAGTCTCCATCTATACCTTCTTGGCAGCTTTGGCTGTATTCTATCCCATTCCTTCCTTGCTACCCACGTCTCTACCATTCCAACAATATCAAACTCTTCGACATACATCCAGAACTCTTCATTCTTCTTCTTTATCCCTGCTACGTTCCAGTACAGCCCCTTCAGTACTCCTCTACCCTGTATTACCCCCACCCCCTACTTCCTACGAAACAAATTCCCCTGCACTTCCTTCCACACCTCTTTCTCCTCGTCCTGCACCCACATTTTCTCATCTATTCTTATTTTCTGATATCCTACTTTCGCCGATCTCCCTTCACCCCTCTCTATCCTAGCCCTGTCGTACAGCATTCTCTGCACATCCCTTTCCTTTCTCGTCAAATCGTGATCGATGAAAACTCCACAACCGCCACTTCCCTCTCCTTCCTCCCCTCCAACTTAACTTTCCCTTCCATCCCTTCAACACATCCTATGCTCTGTAGCAGGGCTTCCACGCCCTCCCTTTCTCCACCGCTCTTTAGCTTTCACCCTCTTATTACAATATTATTTCTCCTGTCTGCCTTATCTCTTCTCTCCATCCTCATCTCCATTGCCCTTACCCTTTTCCTATCCGTCCTCTCCTCCTTTTCATTCCTACGCCCTCCTACTTTCTCTTGTATCATATTCTCTACCGTCTCCCAAATACCTTTAATCTCGCCCCCCTCCCCCGTCAACTAATTCCATTTCCAACTTGCCCTCCACATTTTCAAGCCTTTTCTCCGTCCTTTCCTTCTACCCCTTGATTTCCTCTCCCATCAGCTTTATTTTAAAGTCTTTTTCTTTCCTACCCCTATCTAACTCGTCCACTCTCTCCCTCAGCTCTTTTATCTCCTTTGCCCATTTCTCATCTCTGATTCTCAAGTCCTCCCTCATACCTTCCATCTGCTCCTTAGTCCCCCTTACGTCCTCCGTCAGTCCCCTGATCTCGCCTAACATCGAACCGAGAGCCTCCTTCTGCGACTTTTCTTACATTGGGGGGGGGGGGTGTCCTAAGTGTCCTCCCGCTTTTTTATAACGGACTCTCTACCTCGCTTTTCTCCGGACACTTGCGCTTGACACGCTCTCTCTTACCTTCTCGCTTCCTTCGCACTCTCATTGCCCACCTCCCGTTCTGCCGTCGGTAGTTAATATAACTGAAACCTCTCCATGCAGTCCCCTCCGCACCCGGCAGATGTCTCTGGAGAATAGTGCCGACTATTACCGCCCAATTTTCCCTTTATTCTTCTTTTTTTCAATTTCTCACAGCCCTTGCATACACCCCTTTCTCTCCCCTGAGATCCGCCAACACTGCGGGAACCACCCTTGACCCCTCGAAGGCCCCGACTCCTGACCACACACTCCCCGACTCCTTGCCAACCTAATCTCACTTTCTCTAAGAAGCTCAATCCCACCTCACACCCACGCTTAAAATCCCTTTTTATCGCCTCAATTCACCCCACACAACCCTACTCACCCCGCAGGCTTCCACCCTCACACTGCACTCACATCTTCCAAACAACTTCGGTGAAATCCTTTCACCACCTGACTCTAACTAAAAATAATTGCATGTGTTGTTTATAAATAAATGTTATCTTCTCAAGAATACTGTAGAGAAACTTTCAAGGAAAAGCATGAGCTTCTATAAATTTAATTTGAATTAAAACTACGACTTTTGCCTGTAGCGCAAGAAAAAACAACCGCAATTTCGGGACCACTAGTCCAGCCCCTTTTCCAGCTCAGCCAATTTTCCGGGACGACCAAACGCAGCCTAAAATATTAATTTAGCTAACCTATGATCCTACAGCCTAGCGTCGTTCGTACATACTGTCACATTTTTGGACAATTTTAAAAGCCCCTCTGTCAATTTTTTTTATAACGCGTTATTGTTGAGTTACCATGTTCCACACTCAAGGAATGCAATTCGCAAGGCATTGCATATTTAGAAAAATTGCACGCAGACAATTATTGAATTCATTTATAAATGACACAGCCGTATTTTTTTAAGGATGCATAGGATATATGATAGATATATTAGGCATCCCTAACAAAATATAATAACTTAGAAGTCATACGCATTAGTAAAATATTCGGTATGAGGGTCCGAGTAGCAAGGGTTTCTGCTGAATACGGATAATACCTAATAAGTATTCATGGACAATTGTCTAGGGATGGTCCTGAAGGAAACCCCCCCCCCCAAGTAGAATCGTGACAACCATATCGAAAGCTGAATGGCACCTGGCTGCGGTGTCTTATGATCGTCACTCTAGCATAACGGGTGGCCTCGCGCTGATAACCTTCCGGGAATAGGATACATACACCGAAAGCTTCCCCAGCCGCTGCAGCGATATGCTCCAAATGAAGAAGAGGAAGCGATATAAAAACCAATCGAGCAGAATAGGCATCCTATGAGACATGATCGCGACTTCAGGACAAGGAGAAAGATTAACATCCAGGTTCTACCTAAGCTCAAGATATCGCTGAAATGGAAGCCGTTCTTCGTAACAATCGGTCGGAGAAGTCCAACCTCTGGACAAATAATTATTCAGGTAAAAAATCCTTTCAAGCGCGAGAAAGTGGAGACGTTTTGTAGCGACATTTACGAGGGTCCTTACCTACTGAAAGAAGACTCTGTGAATAGCATCCGCTTCAAGGAACTTTGCGACCTCATATCCTCTGAGGAAAAATGTACACAAATCACTGCCCAACATGTGACAAAAGTACAGAGGGACATGAAAAACTTCTCTGCTGTGACTTTACTGCTGTGACTGTATAAGATCTTTACAGCTATATTGAATGACAGGATTGTTCAGACAATTTGACCTGTGGAGACAGAGATTTACGAATAACTTGGCTTAAAAAAGGGTGTAGTATGTTCTCGGTAGAACCTGCTAATCGACAGGAACGTCTGTAAAGACGCTGCTTTCTATAATCGCTGTCTGTAGATGGCATGGGTTGACTATCAGAATGCTTCTGATTCATAGAGTTATCACCTTATCTGGAAAACATTATGTGACAACTAATAACCTCACCTTCCAGAAAGGCATCTTTCAGGGCGACACCATTAGCCCTCTATTCTTTTGCATTATACTTCTGCCACTATCTCTCGTACTACTCAATACTCCTGGATAACTTTGCAGTAAGCCTAATCATCGCTAGCAATTTTCAGTCATGTAATTTATATGGATGACTTCAAGATCTATGCTTCTGCAGCAAAGCATCTTCAGAAATTCGTATGGATTGAACAAAACTACCAAGATTTTTCTAAAACGAGGACGAATTGTTGGCGATCCCATTCAGGATATAAAATCAGTGAAGGAGGCTCTCCGAAGTAAATACAAGCGTCTCCTTCGACAGATTTGTTCTTCCAAACAGTCGGCGTTGAACAGCCGCATTTTACGTCAAGTAGTTCCTATTGGAAGTTCGGAATGGGGTTCCGGTTGATCCACCAACAAGTGTATATCGCGCTGTGCTTTCTACCAAAAATGTCAAGTATATATGCCATTTGAGGAAGGTGTTTGGCCCTAAAACCACAAAATTAGATTTTAGTTAGTTGGTATATCCTAAATACAACTCTGTCCATCTGAAAAACAGTTAAGTAGGTGAGAAACCTCTGCGAGGCGCTGAACCGCGTGATCGCGCGATCACAACAATGCCTGATAGAGATGACTCCGATAACGAAGGGATGAATGGTCAGTTAAACTCGGAAATCATGGACACTCCTCTTAATCACCTTGCTTAGGAAATGTCCTCAGCAAATCCTGTAATGAAATTCGTTGAATCCGCTCCTAGTAACACTCCCGATCCTAACGTCAAAATAGGTAAACCTTCCAGGAAAAGAGGGTTTGTCCTGCCACATGGTTCTCATAATGAGTCTCACACCGAAAAAAAACAAAGTTTTCTCTGATGGAAACAACCAGCCTGCAAATATTCATAAAGGTGTTCCAAATAATAATTACGCTTCCAATAACAAAGGTCCTTACTTTGTCACAATCCAATCCACACAAGACACAATTCATCCACTGTCCGTTAGTAGTATTCTACATAGAAATTTTCCTAATTTGATGAAAGATATTCGCAAGGATAATATAAAAAGTGTCTCTGTTGAGTACAAATCGGGTTCAGATGCGAACAAAATCGTTCTTCACAATAAATTTCTACGTGAATCTAAACTTAATGCATTTATTCCTAATTATATAGTCTCCCGACAAGGTATTATAAGAAATGTACCCACTGGCATTTCTTCATAGAAAATCAAAATCTTTGCTAATACAAGCAATGGTTGTTCGATTCTAGAAGTGCGTCGCTTCACACAAAGAAGGGATGATCAGATACGTGACCTCCCAACTGTTGCAATCCCATTTGAGGGACAAGAAGTTCCGGAATATGTATACATTTTTCAGGTTCGTGTTAGGGGTGACAAGATGTTCCTTGTGCTAAACAATCTGAACCACCCTTCTGTCTGAATTTCAATGGATCGCACCTCGCAAGAGACAAAATCTGTTTAAAGTTTAAGGAACATCAACACATCAGAAAAATTGCTGCATTTAGAAATATCGCAATCAAAGAGGCCTCTAAACTCTACAATGCGCAACAGAAAATGGCTTTGTCAAATAACCAAACACTTGATCTTCATTCTTTGACGAAACCCACTGCTACTCCTTCTCTCTCACTTTCCCTCAATTACTCTAGTTTTCCTCAATTAGGCGATGTTGATCTGGATTGTTTCCTTGATATAAATCCGCGGTCCATGTCTCCAGGATCTTTTTCCTACACACAAGCTACTTCAAAACCAAGTATACAAAGTAGAATCCCACTAGCCCGTCAAAGTGTAAGTACTCTGCAACCCTCGGAAAATGTTTAGAATCATCGCCGTACCACGGATACCTGATCCAATGGTTCTTATCTACGGTTTATAGTTTCCAACCCACCCGAAAACCCTCGTCTAAATGCTTTACCTTCACAATTTACGCTAACCTTAACTCTGATGTTTTCCTTCTTTGCGCAGTTTGTCACTCAATTTACACCATTACTATCTACTCTAAATCTACCTCAAATCTCTTTGCCTATCCCTACTCCTGCTCTTACATCTAGCTTACCATCCTTCTTATCAACACAAACAAAGGCAAGTAATTAATTGCTTCCTACTATACCTTCAGTACTTCACCCACTCATTTATTGACAATATTGACCAAAATATCTAAACTCAGAATTTTCCAATGGAATTGTAGAAGCTTCTACAATAAGAAAGGATGTTTAGTTGAAATAATTCATAACTATAACATAATTCTTCTCAGTGAAACCGGGCTAAAAGCCAAGTCCTACTTTCAGCTTAAAAATTTAAATTTACTTCGTAAAGAACGTGAGAACAGAATAGGAGGAGGTATCCTCATTGCAGTTAGAAACGATATCCCCTTAAATATCATTGATGTTTATGGAGTCGAAGATAAGCTAGATACTTTAGCTATTTCCATTCCTACAGAGCTTGGTCCGTTGTGTATAATAAATGTCTATATAAATCCTCGTGCGAACATACAAGGCATTAAATGGGATGAATTCTCTGATTCAACAATTAATTACAACAATATTTTCATAGGTGGCGACTTCAATTGTCACCATACGTCTTGGGGTAGCGATCGTTCATGTCAAGTAGAAAATAATCTGTTTTATCATGTACAACAATTGAATTACAACATTATCAACAATGGGAATCTTACGTTATGGACCGGTACCGACAAGGCAAAATCAGCTATTGATCTTTCCATAGTATCCAGTACTCTTAGTACGCGATATTCTTGGAATACCTTCACCGAAAAAATGAGTAGTGACCACTTCCCAATAATAATTGATATAACTATACCTTGTCCTTATTATCAGTTTTTTTCACATAAATATAACTTAAAAAAAGTCTGTTGGAGCGTTTTCAGAGAAGAACTGTCTAAATGTAATCATGACATTTCTCTACAACTAAATGATTCGGCTAGCATTTCGAAATCTTTGGGAAATAATTGAAATCTTTGTGCAATCTTTAAAATCTTTGAGAAATGATCGAAATCTTCTTGAAATCTTTATGAAATCATTTTGAAATCTTTAGAAATCTTTGCAAAATATTTCAAAACTTTTCGAAATATTTGGTAATATTTGTAAAATTATTGAAATCTTTGTGAAATCTTTGGGGGACCATTGAAGTCTTTGTAAAATCTTTGCAATCAATTTGAAATCTTTACGAATCCTTTGAAATCTTTCTGGAATCTTTGAAATCTTAGTGAAATCTCTCTCAATATGAATTTTGTACTTACATTTATTATTATTATATAATATTTATTGTTCAATTATTATTTATATACGCCGGGGGTCCTGCTTTATAATTTAACGAATGATAGAAAACGAACCCTTGGGCTAGGGAACAATTTCCTCTTTTCTTTCAGGCACCCTTTCTTCATTCGACAATTTAATTGCGCATCAAAACTAAATTTAAACTTCAATTGTTGCAGGTTCCTCCCGACAATAAAGCTACTTCCATAACAACCAGCTTGATAAGATAATTCTCCTGCCTGGAGGCAGGGAAATCGGATTATGTATATATATGATGCAGGGATCTTCCTTTGAAGACAAAAGTTTTGTTCATTTTAAAACAAAATGAAATCTGCTTTTTATGAATAATTTTATGTACCGAAATCAGAGTATGAAAAAATTCTCAACTCAAAAGTAAACTTCTAAACTACATACAAAGTCCCATATGATGACAGTTTCGGGGGATGCCTCGAACCGTTTCCAATTGGAATGCACAATAATGCGCAATATACTCGATTGAGTACTCGCGCACTGCGGCCCTTCCGAGGCGAGAGTCGCAACCGTCTGTCGCTTCTACATACAAGAATGTCTCATTTATCCAAATAAGACAATTTCTGTATAAAATAATTCAATTATTAACCCAAAAATATGAATTTTCAAGAAAAAAGTTAATTTTCAACCAAATAGTTGAATTTTCAATCAGACGCATCAATTTTCTACCAATAATATCTACCAAAAAAGGTGAATTGACCAGCAAAGAATATGAATTTACAACGAAAAAAGTAATAGTAGATGTTTCAATCCGCAACTATTTTCTTTTAAATCAAAAAGAGTTGAATTTATACAAAACATATAAAATTTCTACAAAATAGTTGCATCCTTAACAGAAAAATATTAATTTTCGACCAGTTGTATTTTTAACTGAAAGAAATAAAATATTGAAAGAAAGAAACAAATTTTATACAAAACAGTTTCATTTTGTAACGAAGAAATATAAATTTTCAAAAAAAAAAAGATAATTTTTAACCCATTGATTGAATTTTCAAGCAAATACATAAATTTTCTACCAATAAGATTAATTTTCTACCAAAAAGATGAATTTTCAACGAAAAATGTATCAGTTGATATTTTAATCAAAAAATATTTTTATTTTAATTAAATAACAGTTGAATTCTTCCAAAAAGTACCAATTTTCTTCAAAATAGTTGAATCCTCAGCCAAAAAAGATGATTTTCAACTAGTTGTATTTTAAGCAAAACAAAAAAAAAGTAAATATTTGCAAAATGAGACGAATTTTATACAAAACGGATTAATTTTTTACCTCAAAAATATACATTTTCAACAAAAAGGATAATTTTTAAACAAATACAAGAATTTTCTACCAAGAACATTATTTTTTTTACGAAAAAAGATAAATTTTCAAACATAAACATAAGAATTCCGAACAGAAAATGTATTAATTTACATTTCCATCAAAAAATATATTTTTTTTATTTCAAAAACAATTGAAATCTTCCATGGAAGACAAATTTTCTTCAAAATAGTTGAATCCTCAACCAAAAAAGATATATTTTCGACCAGTTGTATTTTTTACCAAAAAATATTTAATATTTGCATGAAGATACGAAATTTCTACAGAATAGTTTAATAATTGTTTTTTTTTTGTCAAGGGGGTGGTAGTAGGGGAAGTTAAGCGAAATAAGAAAAAAATAATGGAAGTGATGGGAAATTAGTGGAGGGTACGTATGGTTTAATAAGGGGAGGGGAAGTCAGGGGAAGTGGTGGGAAATGAGAAGAGTACGGGAAGTAGAGGAAGTATTATACGAGGCGAAGTAGATGAGTAGGTGAAGTAGGGAAAATGAGGAAGAGTAGGGGAAGTAAGGAGAAATTAGCGGAGGGTACGTAAAGGTAATTAAGGGGTAGGGTGGTCAGGGAAAGTGGTGGGGAATGAGGAGAGTACAGAAAGTAAAGGAATTATGGTACCAGGCAAAATAGATGAGAGTTGAAGTAGGGAAAATGAGAGAAAGTAGGAAAAATAAGGGAGAGTAGGGTAAATGAGGAGAAATTAGGGGGGGTTACGTAAAGGTTTATGAGGCGTGGAAAATGAGAAGAATTCTGGAAGTAGACGAACCATGGTACCTGGCGAAGTAGATAAGAGGTGGAGTAGGAAAAATAAGAGAGAGTAGGGAAAATGAGGGAGAATGGGAGAAAAGAGGAGAAATTACTGAAGGGTTCGTAAGGGTCAGTAAGGGATAGAGCAATCAGGGGAAGTGATGGGAAGTGAAAAGAGTAGGGAAAGAAGAGGAAGTATGGGAGTAGGTGAAGTAGATAAGAGGTGGAGTAGGAAAAATGAGACAGAGAAAGGAAAATAAGGTAGAATAGGGAAAGTGAGGAAGTGAGGAGAAATTATTCGAGGGTACGTAAGGATTGATAAGGGATGGGGCGGTCAGGGGAAGTGGTCGAAAATTAAAAGAGTACGAGAAGTAGAGGAAGTATTATACGAGGTGAAGTAGATGAGTAGGTGAAGTAGGGAAAATGAGGAAGAGTAGGGGAAGTGAGGAGAAATTAGCGGAGGGTACGTAAAGGTAAATAAGGGATAGGGCGGTCAGAGAAAGTGATGGGAAATGAGAAGAGTACTGGAAGTAGAGGAAGTATGGTACCAGGCAAACTAGATGAGAGGTGAGGTAGGGAAAATGAGAGAGAGAGTAAGAAAAATCAGGGAGGGTAGGGGAAGTGAGGAGAAATTAGTAAGGGTTACGTAAGGGTTTATAAGGGGTGGAAAATCAGAAGAGTTCAGGAAGTAGACGAATCATGGCACCAGACGAAGTAGATAAGAGGTGGAGTAGGGCAAATGAGAGAGAGTAGGGAAAATAAAGGAAAGTAGGAGGAGTAAGGAGAAATTAGTGAAGGGTGTGTGAGTGTCAGTAAGGGATAGGGCGAGCAGGGGAAGTGGTGGGTAGTGAAAAGAATACGAAAAGTAGAGGCAGCATGGGAGTAGATGAATTATATGAGAGGTGGATTAGGGAAAATGAGAGAGAGTAGGAAAAATAAGGCAGAGTGGGGGAAGTGAGAAGAAATTATTCGAGGGTACGTGAGGGTTGATAAGGGGTGAGATGGTGAGGAGAAGTGGTCGGAAATTAGAAGAGAACGAGAAGTAGAGGAAGTATGGTACGAGGTGAAGTGGATGAGTAGGTGAAGTAGGGAAAATGAGAGAGAGTATGGAAAGTGAGAAAAAAGTAGTGCAGGTTACGTAAGGGTAAATAAGGGGTGGGGCGGTCAGGGAAAGTGATAAGAAATGAGAAGAGTGTGCGAGTATGGTACCAGGCAAACTAGATGAGAGGTAGAGTAGGGAAAATAAGAGAGAGAGAGAGAGAGAGAGAGAGAGAGAGAGATAGAGAGAGAGTAGGGAAAATAAGGCAGAGTAGAGGAAGTGAGAAGAAGTTAGTGAAGGTTACGTAAGGGTTTATAAGGGGTGGAAAATAAGAAGAGTTTGAGAAGTAGACGAATCATGGCACCAGGCGAAGTAGATACTAGGTGGAGTAGGGAAAATGATAGAGAGTAGGGAAAATAAGGGAGAGTAGACGAAGTGAGAAGAAATCAATGGAGGGTACGTAAGGGTTGATAAGTGGTGGGGCGGTCAGGGGAAGTGGTCGGAAATGAGAAGTATGCATGAAGTAGGGGAAGTATGGTACTAGGGGAAGTAGATAAGAGGTGGAGTAGGAAAAATTAGGGAGAGTAGGAAAAATAAGGAAGAGTAGGAGAAGTGAAGAGAAATTATTGCAGGGTACGTAAGGGTAAATGAGGGATGAGGCGGTCAGGGAAAGTGATGGAAATGAGATAAGTACGGGAAGCAGAAGAAGTATATTACGAGGCAAACTAAATGAGAGGTGAAGTAGCGAAAATAAGAGAGAGTATGGAAAATAAGGGAGAGTAGGGGATGTGAGGAGAAATTAGTGGAGGTTTCGTAAGGTTTTATAAGGGGTAGGTAATGAGAAAAGTTTGGGAAGTAGACGAATCATGGTACCAGGCGAAGTATATAAGAGGTGGAGTAGGGAAAATGAGAGAGAGTAGGGAAAACAACGGAGAGTACGCGAAGTGAGAAGAAATTAATGGAAGGTACGTAAGGGTTGATAAGGGGTAGGGCGGTCAGGGGAAGTGGTCGGAAATGAGAAGTGTACAGGAAGTAGAATAAGTATGGTACCAGGCGAAGTAGATAAGAGGTGGAGTAGGGAAAATTATGGAGAGTAGGGAAAATAAGGGAGAGTAGGAGAAGTGAGGGAAAGTGATGGGATGAGACGTAGGGGCGGATAGGGATGGGAAGTAAGAGAAGTGAGTATAAATGAGGAAAAGTAGATGAGACGATTCGAAATATGGGTCATTAGAGAAAGAGAAGTCATGATTGGGGAAGGGACGTAGGATAGGAGGAGTTTTAGCTGGAGAAGCGAGAAGAGGGATTGTAGGGGAACTAGAGGGGAGGGGAGAGGAAATATATGAGGGGGAGGTTTGATCGACTCAATTAACGTATTAATAGGCTACGAAATTCGGTTTTTTAGGCGCGCATATTTTGCGCGCTATATGCCACTATGTTTATATTTATCGCTACTGCGAGCTGCAACAAGCGATGGTTCCATTCATGCATTATTATTATGGGTAATCGATACAGGAGCAGTCTGCGTTCACCCGATGCTCTTGTTTACGTCGGGATCAAGTTTATTCACGTACATGAGCTGCAAATTGATTCTGATATATCCGTAGCTAAAAATGTATTTATGTGACAATAACAAAACTGCAATAATAATACACTCGGACCCCGATTTGGTAACAGTGTCGGGAGTTGCCAGCAAATAGCCTTGACACTAAGTCGGGGGAATCGAAACGTATACAGTCAAGACTGCCTGAACCGTTTTCAATCAGAAGGCATAATATTACGCAACATACTCGACTGAGTACTCGCGCATTGCGGCCCTTCGTAGGCAAGAGTCGCAACTGTCTCTCGCCCTGAGCCCTAAAAAATTGCTTAGGCGACCAATTCTGGTAATTACTGAATCGGGAGTTATATAAATGGAATTACACCGGATTACACCGAATTACACTCGATTACTCGGATTACAGAGAATTATTATGTAGGATAACCGAACTGCCCAGAAGAATAAATGAGCTGCGATCGTCGCGTTGGAAGGGCCGCAGTGCGCGAGTAATCAGTCGAGTATATTGCGCAATGTTATGCACTTGAATTGGAAACGGTTCAGGCGGCTTCTTATATTTGAAGTGCAACTTTCAGTTTTAATACAGGATATGGTCTACACGTATTCGTAAAGAATTTACTTACCACATCACATTTCTCTCGCAGTCTCAACACTTTCCTACCGTATCTCATTTATTTACCATTTTTATTTTCCTCGTGCTAAGACAAATAAACGCGGCACTTCAGTTCACTGAAATTGTGTGGGTTGTCAAGAAACGTACTCGTATTTAAAAAAATTGAGACGCCCACGTCAAATGCGGAACTCGTTACTCGACTCTACAAACCGTTTTCGTGTCAATGCGATTGGCACGCTTTCGCATCGCTGATTGTCGGAGTGGCGTTTGAGTATTTTTACAAATTAAATCAGCTGGTTGTTAGATAGAAGGTGAAAAAATTAAAAATAATTGTGAAAAATAAAAAAGCAAATAAAAATGAAAAAATAAATGAATAAATAATTAAATTTTGGAAAAAAATTAATTTTTACTGAAAAAGATAAATTGTCAACGAAAAGTTAAATAATTTTCAAGTTCAGAAATTTATGTTTAATCAAACAGATGAATTTTTAACTTAGAGTACGACATTTTCAATTTTAATAAGTTAAATTTTCAGTTAAGAAAATTACTTTCAACAAAAAAAAGCTAACTTTCCAAAAAAATAGTTACATTCTCAAACAAGGTGATGAATTTTCAACTAAAATGATAAATCTTCAACTGAAATAGTTTA
Source organism: Andricus grossulariae (assembly GCA_011634705.1). Taxonomy (NCBI): domain Eukaryota; kingdom Metazoa; phylum Arthropoda; class Insecta; order Hymenoptera; family Cynipidae; genus Andricus; species Andricus grossulariae. The sequence goes on along the minus strand of JAABKJ010002655.1, from coordinate 1,565,413 downwards.
ATTTTATACAGAATAAAAATTTCAACACAGAAGTTACATTTTCAACCAGAGATGAATTTTAAATTAAAATGATGAATGTGCAACCAAAAAATTAAATTTTTTACAAAATAATTTGACTTTCAACCAAATGATTTTATTTTCAACCTAAAAGATGAATTTCCAATTAAAAAAGACAAACTTTCATCCAAATTGTTAAATTTCGAACTAGATAAGATCAATTATCATCAAAAAATGGAACAGTTAAACTGTCAGTCAAAAAAATGAGTTTTTATAAAAATGGACAACATTTCCAACTAAAATGATGAATATATAGCTGGAATACCTGAATTTTCATCCTAAAAGAAGAATCTTTGAATAAGAAGATTAACTTAAAAAAAATAATAATAATTTCCTACAAAAAAAAATCGAATTTTTAAAAAAATAACCAATTTTCATCCAAATTTTAAAGATAAATTGATTTTCAACAAAGTAGTTCCCCTTAGTAAATTTTCTAGTTATTTAAAATTTACATTTGTGAAAGCAGGTATTCTTTTCTTGGAATTTAAAAGCAATCATCTATTTATAAAAAGTAAAATCAAATTATTTATTAATTTTTCACCTTAAAGAACCCTAGAACCTGAATTTTTTAATTTAAACGATCAATAAGTAAATAACTGTTAAACTTTCATAAATTGTGCAATTAAAACATGATTAATTTTTTACTCAAAAGGACAAATTTTCGACAAAGTACACGAATATTCAATCAAATAGTTAAATTTCAACCAAAGAGATGAATCCTTAACCAAAAAAATGAATTTTCATCAAAAGAGTTAATTTTCAATCAAGAAAGATGAATTTTCCATTAAATAGTTCAATTTTCAACGAAAAAATGTGAGCTTTCAACTCGAAAAGGAATATTTACCTTTAAAGTTTGAAAAATTAATTTTCAACGAAAAGAAAAATTACTACAATTTGAATTCACTCAAAAAAAAAACAGTTAAATTCTCAAAAAAAAAGGATAAATTTTCAACCAAGAATATTAATTTTCCACTAAAGAGACGAATTTTCAACAAAATATATGAATTTTTAACCAAATAGTTGAAGCTTTAACTGAAAAAGATAAATTTTTATTTAAAAATACCAATTTACAATTCAAAACTGAATAGTTACATTTTTAGTTGAAAAAATTAATTTTCAACCAAAATAAAACGGATTTTCAGCAAAGAAGTTAAATTTTCAACCGAAAAGATAATTTTTCAGCTAAAATGATAAATCATCAACTAAAAAGATAAATTTTTAACAAACATGATCAATTTTCTACTCAAAAAGAAGAATTTTCAACAAAGTACATGAATATTTAACCAAATAGTTCCATTTTTACCTAAAAGAGATGAATTTTTAACCAGAGATATACTAGTTAAATTTGCAGATACAATAATTAATTATCGACCAAAAATTGAAGGCATTTTCAACAAAATAGTTAAATTTTTCACCAAGGAGGTGGATCCTCAACCAAAAAATGAATTTTCAACAAAGTAGTTGAACTTTCAACCAAGTGGCTAAATTTTCACCAAAAAAGGAAAACAGGGAAAAAAGAAGAATTTCGAAAAAGAGGAAAAGAGAGAAATAGGGCAAAGAGTGTAAAGCCCTGAATATGACAGTAATTCTTAGACATGATAAGTTATTGTTGAACTGTACCCTTGTAGGACCACCTTATACGGATACAAGATTAGCTAGATTTGAATGATTTCCAGTTACACTGGAGTCCCGCTTTACCGGGTCCCGATATACCGGATCAGTAGGTCCAGGGGGGCGAGAGAGAGGCGCTTCCAAGGTCAGCGGAGTTGCAAAGTTTAGGGTTCAGCACTATAAGAAGCCACAAGCAAGAAGGAGAGGAACGGTTTGAAGAGTCCCGGTTTACCGTGAAGGTAATTGAGGGTACCACCGAAACGCCCGGTAAAGCGGGACTCGAGTGTACTTAATAAATCTGATGGTTGATCTAAAATCAGATTACTTGAACTCTCATTGATATGAGAGCCGCAAGCTCGTGACTGATTCCGTCAACTTTGGTTTATAATCTACAGAAGCTCGAACAGTTCTTATAAGGATACAAGATCAGCTGATTTGAAGGATTTCCACTTGGAGTTAGCCAGAAAATCTGATGACTGATCTAAGAAATCATGTTAAATCGATCTCTCATTGATAAATATGATTAATGAGGTGACACTAGTTTTTATAATGATTCGAGTTCAGATGTTGAAGGAACAACACGGGACCTGATCTTGTTTTCACTTCATCATTTTCTCATTGATGTGAGAGACGAAAGCTCGTGATCTTAGATCCAAATGGTTCCATCTTGATTTCATCAACTTAAGATTAGAAACTACAGATACTTGAACAGTTCTTATAAGGATACAAGATCAGCTAGATTTTAATGATTGATTTCAATGATGACGTTGGATTTTCCAGTGATCCAGTTCAGATGTTGAAAGAACAACACGGGACCTTATCCTGTTTTTACTTAATCATTTTCTCATTGCTATGATAGTCAAAATCTTGTCACCTTAGAACTAAATGGTTCCATCTTGATTTCACCTAATTCAGATTAGAAACTAGAGAAACTCAAACAGTTCTTATAAGGATACAAGATCAGCTAGATTTAAATCATTCCCAATTGCATTCACCCAGAAAATCTGATGTTTGAATCTTATAATTCAGGTTGAATCGATCCCTCATTGATATGATTGACAAGGTGACACAAGTTTTCCAAATGACCCGAATACACATGTTGAAAGAACAACACGGGACCTTATCTTGTTTTCACTTGATCATTTTCTATTCCCATTGGAAAAGTAGACCTCCTGGTAGGATGGAACCGACTAGACAAGTGAGTAGTGACTAGTTCGTTGAGCTTCGACATAGGCTGAGGATGAACAGGCGATACGTAAACAATGGGTGGATCGGTGCAGTGCTATTATTAGGGTCCGTCGATGGAAAGCATCTAATGGAAAAAAGGAAGAAAGGCTAGTTATGTATGACTAGTGACTCAGCTGAGGAATGTTGCACGCGGGCCCTGCCTTGATTGCCTATCAGACTCTCTCAGCTTCGCTGTTGCTGATGCCATTCTGTAAATAATGACACGCAGAGTATCTGTGGTATAGGTAACCTGAATTATCATGCAAATTAACATTTTCGACCATCCAGCAACCAAGCACGTATTATTACCAGGGACTAATGATCAGTAGTCTGACACACTTTGTGTAGTCCAAATTTAAATGGGGCAAGCCACCGTACAGTGACATAAAAAAAAAAATTTCTGCATTAACTGAAATACTTCGGTGGGTTGAAAATTCGTCTTATTGGTTTAAAAATTCATCTCTTTTGGCAAAAACTTCATCCTAATTTTTTTTAATATGTTTTGAATGAGGATTCAATTTTTTTGTTACAAATTCGTCTTTTCATTGAAAATTCATCTTTTTGGTTCAAAATTCAATAACTTGGTTGAAAGTTATACAAATTTGTTCAAAATTGATTTTTTTGGTTCAAGATTAATTTCCTTAGTTTACAATGTAGCCTAAGTATTGTGTTGGTGACTCGTTTTCTTTTGGGTTGAAAAATAATTTTTTCAACTGAAAATTTAACTGTTTCATTTTTGGTTGAAAATTATTCCTGCCTAATTATAAAGTCGACTATTTGGTGAATAATATACTGAAATATAACAAATTAATCTTTCTTGGCTAAAAATTAATTTGTGTCGTTCGAGAATTCTATTATTTTGTTAAAAATTCATATTTTGCTTGAAAATTAATTCTTTTAGCTGAAAATTTAACTACTCCATTTTTGATTCACAGTTGATCCTTTTTAGTTGGAAATTCAGCTGTAAAGTTGAAATTTATTATTTTTGTTGAAAATTTAATGTATATTATTGAAAATTCGCCTTTTTTAGTGGAAAACTAATTTTATTTCATGAAGACGTTAGGAATTTGAAGCATTTTAAATTGATCATAACAAAATACACACTCTAAATTTATTTAAAGTCTACTTTTCGAGCATTTTGTCCTCTGAAGACTATTATTGATAAAGTTTAGAAAGTATTTTTTGTCTTCGTCTTTTAAGTCTAGGAGGGAGGGGGGGGGGTCAACATATAAAAGTCGTTCAATCTGAAATTTTAAATATTTTAGGCCCTAGTTACTGTAACTCATAAGATAATAAAATATTTCCATGGGATTGCAAAAGGTTGCATAAGAAACAGCACGAAATTACATCGAGAATACACGGGATTCTCGATATTTTATTGAGATTGCATCGATATTTCATGGGATTACCAGAAAGTGTGAAAGACTGCATAAGATAGCAGGAAGTTGCATACGATTCAACGGGATTGCTCGAGAGTTTATAAAAATTGCATAGGATTGCAAGGAGATTTCACGGAATGACAAGAGAGTGTCAAATATTGCATGTGATTGTAGAATGTTGCATGATGCTCAACTGGATTGCTTGAGATTTTATAAAGATTGCATAAGATCTCATCGAAAATTCACGGAATGGCAAGTGAGTGTGAAAGATTGCATGTGATTGTAGGATGTTGCATGACACTCAAATGGATTGCTTGAGATTCTGTAAAGATAGCATATGATTGCATCGAAAATTCACGGAATGACAAGTGCGTGTAAAATATAGCATGCGATTGTAGGATGCTGCAAGACACTCAAATGGATTGCTTGAGATTTCATAAAGATTGCATAGGATTGCATCGAAAATTCACGGAATGGCAAGTGAGTGTAAGAGATTGCATGGGATTGTGGGATGCTGCATGAGACTCAGCTGGATCGCTCGAGATTTTATAAAGATTTCATGCGATAGCATTGAGATTACGCATAATTGCAAGAGAGTGTAAAAGACTGCATGGGATTACAGGAAGTTGCATGAGAGTCAAATGGATTGCTCGAGATTTTATCAAGATTGCACGAGATTGCACCGAAATTTCACAGAATAATAAGTAAGCGTAAAAGATTGCATGGGATTGTAGGATGCTGCATGAGACGAACCCGGATTGCTTGAGATTTTATATGAATTGCATCGAGATTTCACGGAATGACAAGTAAGTGTAAAAGATTGCATGGGATTTCAGGATGTCGCATGAGACTCGACTGGATTGCTTGATAGTTTATAGAAATTGCATAAAATTGCATCGACATTTCACGGAATCACAAGAGAGTGTAAAATACTGCATGTAATTGTAGGAAGTTGCATGAGATTGAACTGGATTGCTCAAGAGTTATATAAATTGCATAAGATTGCATCGAGATTTCACGGAATGACAAGTGAGTGTCAAAGATTGCATGGGATTGTAGGGTGTTGTATGCGACTCAACTGGATTGCTCGAGATTTTATAAAAATTTTATGAGATTGCATTGAAATTTCGTTCAATTGCAAGAGAGTGTAAAAGACTGCATAAGATTGTAGAAAGTTGCATGGGACTCTACTGGATTGCTCGAGATTTTATAATGATTACATGAGATTGCATTGAGATTCGTGGAATTACAAGAGAGTGTAAAATACTGCACAGGATGGTAGGAATTTGCATGAGATTCAACGGGATTGCTCGAGAGTTTATAAAAATTGCATAGGATTGCATCGAGATTTCACGGAATGACAAGTGAGTGCAAAATATTGCATGTGATTGTAGGATGCTGCATGAGACGTAACTGGATTGTTTGAGATTTTATGAAGATTGCATAAGATTGCATCGAGATTACACGGAATGACAAGTGAGTGTACAAGATTGCATGGGATTGTAGAATACTGCATGAGGCTCAGCTGCATTGCTCGAGATTTTATAAAGATTGCATGAGATTGCATTGAGATTTGTGGAATTACGAAAGAGTGTAAAATACTGCATGGGATTGTAGAATGTTGCTTGAGATTCAACTGGATTGCTCAAGAGTTTATAAAAATTGCATAAGATTGCATCGAGATTTCACGATATGACAAGTGAGTGTAAAATATTGCATGGGATTATAGGATCTTCCATGAGGCTCAACTGGATTGCTCGAGATTTTATAGAGATTGCATCAGATTGCATCAAGATTGCATGGTATTACAAGGTATTGTAAAAAATTACATGAAATTTAAGGAGGTTCTAGAAAATTTCTCAATATTTTATGAAGAATGCAAGGAGATTTTGTGGGCTTACAAGAGTGTGTAAAAGACTGCATGGGATTGTAGGAAGTTGCATAATATCCAACTGGATTGCTCGAGATTTTATAAAGATTGCATCAAATTTCATAAAAATTTCACGGAATTACAAGAGAGTGTAAAATATTGCATGGGATTTCAGGATGTTGCATGAGATTACAAGAGAGTGTAAAAGACTGCATTAGATTGCAGGAAGTTGCATGAGATTCAACTGAATTGCTAGAGATTTTATAAGAATTGCATAAGATTGCATCGAGATTTCACGGAATTACAAGAGAGTGTAAAATACTGCATGAGATTGTAGGATTTTGAATGAGACTCAAATAGATTGCTCGATATTTTATCAAGATTGCATGAGTTTGCATCAAGATTTTACGGAATTACATGAGACTGTAGAAGAGTGCATGGGATTGCAAGGTATTGCAAACAATTAAATGGAATTTAAGTAGATTCCAGAAGATTCCTCAATATTTTATAGAGAATGCACCGAGATTTCATGAGATTGCAAGAGAATGTAAAAGGCTGCATTGGATTGTAGAAAGTTGCATGAGCCACGAATAGATTGCTGGAGATTTTATAAAGATTGCATGAGATTGCGTCGAGATTTCACGGAATTACAAGAGAGTGTAAAAGAGTGCATGTGATTGCAAGGTACTGTAAAAGATTACATGGGGTTAAAGTAAATTCCAGTAGATTTCTCAATATTTTTTAGAAAATCCACCGAGATTTAATGGGATTACAAGAGAGTGTAAAAGATTGCATGGAATTGTAGGATGTTCCATGAGGCTCAACTGTATTGCTCAATATTTTATAATGATTGCATGAGATTGCATTGAGATTTCGCAGAATTACAAGAGAGTGTAAAAGACTGCATGGGATTGTGGAAAGTTGCACGAGATTCAACTGGATTGCTCGAGATTTTATGAAGATTGTATAAGATTGCATCGAGATTTCACGGAATGTCAAGTGAGTGTGAAATATTGCATGGGATTGTAGGATGCTGCATGAGACTCAACTGGATTGCTCGAGATTTTATAAAGATTGCATGAGATTGCATCTGCATTTCACAAAATTACAAAACAGTGTAAAAGAGTGCATGGGATTGCAGAAAGTTGCATGAGATTGCATGGGATTGCAAGCAGTACATAGGATTGCACTAGATTCTATAAAGATCGCTGAAAATTTCATAGCGAGTGCTTAGAACTGCATGGAGATGGCATGAGATTTTAAAGGATTTCAAAGGATTGCATGAGATTGAAGGACATTGCATGAGATTCCTCTGGATAGCTCGAGATTTTACAGAGATTGCATGAGATAGAATCAAAGCTACATGAGATTACAAGGGATTGCATGAGATTGCGATCAGTGCACGAGATTGCAATACTGAATAGGATTTCAAGCAGTGCATGGGATTGCAAGAAATTTCATAGTGATCGGTCGAGATTTTATAGAGCTTGCATGAGATTGTATCGAGATTGGATCGGATTATAAGAGAATTGCAGAAATTTTCGTATTTATCTCTCGATCGAGAATGATTCCGACAAAAATCTTTCACGATTTCAGAGTGAATTGGATTAAGATCTTTTCGCCATCCTATTTGGTCTTTGGTGCGATCAAGTTAGCTGTTGTGTTATGTTGCCGATGGCAGATAGCTCGTCATAAATTTCTAGAACGCTCGTGACGGATTGGATATTCTGGGTGCATTTTGCGCTCGTCGGTTTGATCGATTCGATCCTCTCCAATCGTATTACGCGAACTTTATACCCCCTATATATATAGTATATCCTTCACGAGTCTGAGCTCGAATCGCTCGAATAGAGCTCGTATAGCGACGTTATTGCACGCCATCTCGTTGTTATGTCTTATTGTAGACGTGCCTCGGTGTCACGCATAACCAAATAGTAGAGTTTTCAACTAAAGATATCAATTTCGGATCAAGAATAGAATAGTTAAATTTTCAGTTGAAAAAATTAATTTCCAGAAAACAAAAAAAAATAGATTTTCTAATAAAATAGTTCGATTGTCAACAACAATATGAATCTCCAACTGAAAAAATTAAATTCTAACAATATAGTTCAACTTTCAACAAAGCAGTTGAATTTAAAAAAAAAAGAACTCTTATCAAGAAATGTAATAGATGATATTTCAACAGATTAATATTTACGAAACAGTTGCATTTCTAACCAAAGGAGATAAATTTTCAAAACAAAATGACGAATTTTCAAAAAAAGAGTTGAAGTTTCAACTGAGAAAGATTTTTCAGGCGAGATAGGAAAAAAATGTCTACTAAATTGTTGATTTGGTCATCTCCAGGTTTTTCTAGCTTCAAAAGGGAAGCTTCCTCTTGGATAATCGATCTAGATACTCTGTCGCTCGTTTAGTTAAACCATTCAAAGATTACTTTTTTGCAACTATGTATGCATAAGCGAAACACTTCCGAAAAAAAAACTTCAAGGGGGAAGCACGCACTTCTGCGTAATCGCATAATGCGTGCGACGCAGTTTCATAACGAGACAGACGAAGGTTGAGACTCCTGATGCCTGAAGTCGATGGAACCTCTCTTTCTACCATGTGAGATAGACAGAGACGATCTGATTGTGTTCCAATGACAGGTCTTAATTTTCGTTCCGAAACGATTATTCTCTCTCTCTCTCTCTCTCTGTTTATCCAATATTTCTTCTTCTTTGTTTTCTTTGTCGAATCGTAGAGCCTATTGGGTAGCTATGACAGCGCCACCCCCCTGCTGGTCGACGCGAGCTCGCCATCGTGCTTATTCGCTATATAAACGTGTGTGCTACCCACTTCGAGTGAACTAACGCAACGTCATGATACAGTTGCACAGGTGGGCCGTCAGGGTTCAGCGCCTTACCCAGCATCGCTCCTGTTTTGTCACGCCTGAATGAACACCGCACATCCCCCGCAGCTCCTGTCACCCATATTGTCACTTCGAGCGCGCTTTCTCCGAGTTTGACTATATTTAATATTGACACTCAAAGTATATATTTATTTCCGATTTGGAAAATGTGATAGTCTGAATAGATTGGTTTAGGATCAACCGCGAATTTCCTCTTATATTTTCAATGTGGTTTTGTTTTCTATTCTTTGCATTCTTTTTCCTCTTTACTTTTTTATTCTTCTTTTTTCTTTTGTTAACCCAAATTCAGTGCAAACCCGAGCACCGGAGATCTCTAAGTGCTAGTATAAGTGTTTCTGTGGCAGAAGGCCATTGTGTGAGGATCATTAGTTCTGTTGCGAGACCATTGTCAAGCGGACACTCAAGCCGGCTAGCGGAAGAAGGCATGTTGCTTTATTTTGAGAAAACGTTCAAGCCTCCACAATGGACTGGATTGAAGGCATTTCCTGATGGCAAGTTAATAAAAAGGTTGATAGGCAAGGCTCGCAATGTCTGCACAGAAAATCGAAAGGCAAAAAGCATTTCAGATAAAAATGCTGGATGTAATCTCGCTATACAAAAGAATGAAGATCGGCAAAAATACCGTCAAACGGGGTAATATCGGACATGTGGGGTAAATTCGGACATTTCTAAATTAGGCTTGAACTGATTTCAGATTCTTGACACAGTTTTGATTCATTTATACTATCAATTTAGGGAATTTAGGGGTGTCTTAATTTACCCCACATGTCCTGTCCACATGACTGTGAGCCAATAAATATTTTGCTTTGATCAGTTGGAGATTATAATTTAAAAATAAAAATTGTATTTTACCAAAAAAAAAACAACATTTTTACCATAATTGATGAATTTTTAATCCGAAAGGACAAATTTTCAACAAAGCAGTGGAATTTTCGACAAAAAAAAAATTTGAACAATATGATCATATTTTAAAAAGAATTAAATTTTCAGCAAAGTAATTCAATTTTAAATAAAATAGTTGAATTTGTAATAGTCAAGTTTTTAGTTCAAAATATGAATTTTTAATTGAAAAAAACTTTCAAGCAAAGAGATAAATTTTTACGAATTGTCTCGTCCTGAAATTAAGGATGACTAGCCCAATCATTTTGTAATAAATTTGTTCAACCTTCAACCAATTATTTCAATTTTCAATAAAAAAATATGCATTTTCAATGAACAATTTAATAGTGGATATTTCAACAAAAAATATTTTTATTTTAAATCAAAAACTGTCAATTCAATAAAAAAAAAACAATTTCAACGAAAAAGTTGAATTTCGAATTAATAGATTAATTGGAAAACATTTTGAAAATCAAAAAAATTTTTATTGATTTCCGTAAGATTGCAATAAATTTTGAAAAATTTAAGATAAATGAGAAGAATTCGATCAAATTCGTAAAACTTCAAGGTGAATTAAAAAAAATTCAAATAAATTAAGAAAACAATTTAAAAATATGAAAAAAGCTTAATTAAATTCAGTTTTGAAATGTGCTTAGAAAAATTCAAGGGAATTCTTAAGAATTTGATGAAATGTCTGAGAATTCAAGGCGAGGTTGAAAGTATTTGTGATCGATTAAATAAAAACTTTTAAAAATTCAAAAAAATCCATTGAATTGAATAGAATTGACTGAATTTAGAGTTATTTGAATAAATAAACAAATTCAATAGAATTTCAAAGAATTCAAAAGAAGGTTGAATTAAAAAAAAATGTCAAATCTCTTCAAATCTTTGAGACCCAACGAATTTCTAACTAAAGAAGTGACTAATGACTACAAAAAAATTCAAGTTGAATACAAAAGAATTTCAATAAATTGATCAAAATTTTAAAATCGAAACAATTCCATTCATTGTCATAAAATTTGAGTTAATTTAGAGACACTTAAGGGAAATCAGAAAATTTAGATGAAATTCATAAAAAAAATCAAGCTAAATTACAAAAAAAACAATCAAGTAAATTGCAAATAATTCAAAATTTTTTAAAATAATTTAGGTTGTGAATAAATTCTTCGAAATCCTTTAAAATATTAAAATTAAAAAATAATTTGAATTGACTTGGAAGTCCCTTTAAATTGTTTAAATCTCTTGAAAATGCGTTGAAATCTTTTAAAACACCCTTAATTATTTCAAAGACTTTAACATCTCTGCAAACTATGGGAATAAATAAAAAAATGTGGGAATCGTTTAAAATTTTCTAAAATATTCCAAATCCTTTGAAATCTCATTAAATTACTGAATATTTCAATTCCTTTTATCATTTTATCAATTAATTCTCAGGATCAACTGAATAAAAACTTTTAAAAAGTAAAAAGAATCCACTGAGTTGAGTAAATTTAGAAGAATTCAAGTGAACTCAAGAAATTCAAAAGAATTTAAAAGAATTCAAGACAAATTAATAAGAATTCAGTGTCAATTCCAAAAAAAATTTCAAATCCTTTCAAATCTTCGAAAACCTATAAAATCCTCACTTTTCTTGAATAAATCCTGAAAAACTGATCAAAATACCTTGATAGCTTTTAAAATCCCTGAAAATGATATAAATCTTTCAAAATGTCTTGAAAGCTCATAGCTCCTGTGAAATAATAATTCCTTGGAATCTTCAAAAATTACCTAAAATATTTCAGATTGAAGAATCTTAAAAATCCCTTTAAATTATTTAAATCTATAAAAAAATTTGTGAAATCTTTAAAATTACCCTGAAATATTTCAAAAGAATTTAAGACAATTCAGAAATAGGTATAGACCCATAAATTAATTCACTGAAAGAAAATTGACTAATGTGATCTTTTTATTTAAAAAAGTGACTAAAAAGTGATTTGAGAAAAAAGAGACTCATAGTGACTATGTAGCAGCCCTGATTATTTTTTACAGTTACTTCTTACAAAAATTCCCTGATTTGCTGCTTTTTTCAACATCTCTGACTCTTGGAAGCTTTAATCTTATTATAAATTTTTTTAAGGTAACCAAATCTTGAAAATAGGGTACTTTAGGGACCTTAAATGAATATAGGGTACAATAGGGGATATGGGGACCGGTCTGTGAGGTTTGCTTTTTTTAAAAAGAGTCCTGCCTAAGGCGGTAGAATCGTGCCTGAAAATCGACCCAGCCTCCGACAGATCGATCCGGACAAAGATCAAAGATAACAGTGAGATCGCTATTGATCCTCGTTACTTATCTGGACATATTGAAAGCCTCAGCCCAGGATCAGTCAGACGAGTCGCGTCGTCGGGCGTTGTATCATAAAATGTGTTCCAACGCGCTTCTACAATGGTACCGAATCAATGGAACTTCTTCCTCATCTAGTTTCCCATTGCCTCCTTTCCCAAACCAATACTCCCCTTTTCCTACTACTTCAACCCTCATTAACCATTACTTCCATATCCCTCATTTTCCATCACTTTTACTATTTCCCTCCCCTTCTTTCTCCTCACTTCTCTACTTTCCCTTCCGACTTTCCTACTCCTCTTCCACCTTACTGCCCTACTCTACCCTTCAAACTTCACTTCCTTGTCCTGTCCAACTTCTTCCTCATATACTTTCTCGTTGCCTCCTTTCCCAAACCAATACTCCCCTTTTCCTACTACTTCAACCCTCATTAACCATTACTTCCATATCCCTCA
>JAABKJ010002655.1:1378173-1552605 GCA_011634705.1 Andricus grossulariae | reverse complement strand
AAACTTCACTTCCTTGTCCTGTCCAACTTCTTCCTCATATACTTTCTCGTTGCCTCCTTTCCCAAACCAATACTCCCTTTTTCCTACTACTTCAACCCGTATCTCCCATTACTTCATTAGCCCTCATTTCCTATCACTTCCACAATTTCTCGTTTCCCACTTTCCCCTTCCTTCACAATCTTCCCCTCTCCAACATCCCTACTCCTTTATATTCCGCTGATACCCCTCTCCATCCTACTTCCCCTCCATACACTTCAAACTTCACTTTCTTACCCTATTCTACTTCTTCCATATCTTCTTCCCCGTCTCCTCCCTTCCGAAGCCAACACTCTTCTTTCCCCATTTCCCACAACCTTATTTTCCATTAGGGACCGTACTTAAATTATGTAACAGTACAAGGGGGAGGGAGGGGTCGAGACATTTTGTTACGATTCGTCACGAAAGGTAACGAAACAACAATTTAAAACAAAGTCAAGGAATTTTTTTAAATTTAAAATATATCTATGATAGTACTTTTTTCTTTCTTGGACGAAAATTTAACTATTTTTTTGAAAATTTGTCTTCCCAATTCAAAAATTCAATGATTTTTGTATAAATTGCGTCTTTCTTTGATAAAAATGCAACTGTTTTTTTTTAATTCGCCTTTTTGGGTTTTAAAATCAAACTATTTTCGTAAAAAATGTAATTTCCGTTTAAATATTCATATCCTATCTATTTGAAAATTCAACTGATATATTTTTTTTGTGAAAATTTAACTATTGTTTTTTTTTTAATTCGTCTCCAATTAAAAAATTAATCTTTTTTAGTACAAATTGCATCTTTCTTGAAGAAAATTGGAACTTTTTTATTGAAAATTCGTCTTTTTGGATTGAAAATTAACTACTTTCGTGGAAAATTGTTCTTTTTGTTTGAAATTCATATCTTAGTGTTGACAAATTCAACTGACATCTTTTTTGGATGAAAATTCGACTACTTTTATTTTTTATTTAAAATTCGTCTGTTATAGTAGAAATTGCATCTTTCACGGAGAAAAATGCAACTGTTTTGTTGAAAATTCGTCTTGTTGGGTTTAATATTGAGCTATTTTCGTGAAAAATGTATTTCTTGTTCAAAACTGATATTGAAAAGTCAAAAAAATCTTATCTTTCTTCTATAAAAATTCAACTATTTAGTTAAAATTTAATCTTATTTCCTTGAGAATGCAACTATTTTGTTTCAAAATTTTGGATGAACCACTTTGTTAAGAAATCAACTGCATGAATAAAAATTGAAGTACTTTGTTGAAATTTTATTTTGTTGAATGAAGGTTTATCTCATTGGTTGAAATTTAACTATCTCGTTCAAAATTAATTTTTTAATGAAAATTCATATTTTCTCGTTGGAAGTTCAATTTTTGTACAGAAAATTCGTCTTTTGGCTTGAAGGTTCAACAATTTAGATGAAACTTTCCTTTCTTTTATGAATGAAAAACCTTTGTTTGTTGAAATGTCTTTTTGGTGTTAAAATTCATTTTTTTCGAGGATTTTTTTTTTCTTGAAATAATAACTGAAATGAGAAATTTGTCAAGGAAAAATCAGGGAATTTTGCAAAGCACTCATTATTTTGAATCACAAAAATACATTAGTTTCGAGTCCCATATAGCTAAAAAGTTCCCTCCTTCAAGTCAATAAAAAAAATGTTTGAAAAATGGGCTTTTCCAATTAAAAAAAAAAATTGAAAACGAAAATTTCCTCCCTTATAATTGAATGAAAATGTTAGAAATAAATCACTTCTTCCAACTCAGAGAAAAAATAACCTAAATTCCATCCCATTCAGCTGAATAAGAATGATAAACAAGGGCTTCTCCCAATCAAGAAAAAATGGAAACCAAAATTTGTTTTCTTGAAACACAATATAGACGTTAAAAACAAATTATCCTCCTTTCTATTCATAAAAGATTGAAAACGAAAATTTTCTTCTTTCCAACTCGATACAGATTATAAAAATATAACTGAGTACTCGAGCACTGTGGCCCTTCCAATGCGAGAGTCACAACCATCTCTCGCCCTGCGCGCTGAGAAATTGCGTCGGTTAATTCAAAATTCTGCAAATTATTCTCAAACAAACAACTAAATACTGCAAAATATTAAAAGATTGTTCTTTCTTTTTTATTAAAAAATGTCAAATTGAAAGGGTTAAAAATGAAAATCTAGAAGATAAAAACAGAAGATATTCTCCAGTTGGGAAAAAAATTTTTAGGTGGAAAGATGATATGGGCGGGCAATTTTTGTCGAAAATTGAAATTCGATTTAAAAAAAAAGTTTTCCTGGATAGGGCCTGTATAGCCACTGTGATACGTATTTCAATGAATGTGCATTTCAATCAAGTGAGGGGACTTGCAATGCTTCACGCACCTGTCACATCAATTTCTCGATTCATTTCTATGCATATTAATGAGTGACGCAATCAACACGGTCCATGTATTCACGATATTTCACGGAATGTCGCTAAAATCAATTTCAAATTACAATAATGCAAATAGGAGCTATACGTACGTTTGAATTTATTTACTTTCAGATGAACGTTTCAGATTATTCTTCAGATTAGTCTCATTTTCAGACTGAAAAACATCTTACCTGAAAACATAAAAACAAGAAAATATTAGATTAATAATATTTGAATATGATCGCTTCTTTTTTGGAATGCATAATATTGCGCGATATACTCGACTGAGTAATCGCGCACTATGGACCTACCGAGGCGAGAGTCGCAACCATCTTTCGACCTGCCTTATAAAAAACTGCGTAGGCCAGCAGTTCTCGGATTCATTTTTACAGTCTCTCTTTCATACTGGCCTTTTGCTACAGATTGTATCTAGCCAATGTTGAAGTGGCTGCCGTTGCCATCAATTCGCTTTTTTTAAAAAACCATTATTGTCCGCTAATAGAGTCGTGGCTCATATAACAATTAGATAAAATCGCATTAACTTACAATGGTTTAACGACGCGTATCATTTGCCGACCAGACGTGAACGATTAAACCATTTTTACGGCGATGCCACTTCGTGACAGGGTTTGTCTACTGAAACGTGTTTTTAAATGTCACAGTACTATAAAAGAACATTGTCTCTAAATTTCTAAAATTATTTACATTATTTTGTTTTTAGATTATTAATTAAGTCGTGCAAACCTTGCCCTTACAAACTTTTCCTCTCCTACCCACTTACTTTCCCCTACTACACATACTTTCTCCTACTACACCTATTTTCCCCTACCACCCCTTCTTTCCCCTACCACCTCAACTTTCCACTACTTCCGAACTCCTGGCTTCACTCTTCGCTTACCCTCCCACACACAATTTCTTCCTCCTCTACTTCCCTCCCTCCTTAATTGTCCAGTTAATATTCCCCTTCTCATACTTTCCTTTCCTAGCTATCACTTTCGCACCCCTACACACTCACACCACTCTACTAACCATCCCTTCACTTTCCTGACAGCCATCCTCAGTTCCAATAATTTCCTCTACCTTCCTTCAGTTGTCCTCCCTAATTTCCTTGCACCTCCTCTGTTTCCCCTTCCCTCACCACCATATTTTCTATACTACCCCTACTTTCCCCTAGTATCTCTACTTCCTACTACTTCCTCACCCCTGGCTCCACTCTTCGCTTACTCACCCATCCACAACTTCTTCCTCCTCTACTTTCAACTACTTCCTCACTCCTGGCTTCACCCTTTGCTTACCCACCCATCCACAACTTCTTCTCCCCCTACTTTCCACTACTTCCTCACCCTTGGCTTCACTCTTCGCTTACCCACCCATCCACAACTTCTTCCTACTCTACTTTCCACTCTCCTTACTTTCCCAGCTAACACTCTAATTCTCCTACTTTCCTTTCCTAGCTATCACTTTCGCATCCCTACACATCTGCACTACTCTACTAGCCATCCCTTCACTTGCCTCACTAGCCACCCTCAGTTCCAATAATGTCCTCTACCTTCCTTCAGTTGTCCTCACTAATTTCCTTTCACCTCCCCTGTTTCTCCTTCCCTAACCCTCTACTTTCCCATGCTCTCTATTTTCCACCACTTTTCGCTCACCCACCAATCCACAACTTCTTCCTCCTCTACTTTCCACTACTTTCTCACTCCTGGCTTCACCCTTTGCTTACCCACTCATACACAACTTCTTCCTCCTCTACTTTACACTACTTCCTCACTCCTGGCTCCACCCTTTGGTTACCCACTCGTCTACAACTTCTTCCTCCCCTACTTTCCACTACTTCTTGACCCCTGGCTTTACTCTCGCTTGAACACCCATCCACAACTTCTTCCTCCTCTACTTTCCACTCTCCTTACTTTCCCAGCCAACACTCCTCTTCTTCTACTTTTCTTTCCTAGCTATCACTTTCTTACCCCTACAAAACAGCACTACTCTACTAGCCATCCCTTCACTTTCCTCACTAGCCACCCTCAGTTCCAATAATTTCCTCTATCTTCCATCAGTTATCATCCCTCATTTTCTTTCACTCTCTCTGTTTCCCCTTCCCTAACCCCCTACTTTGCCCTAATATCCCTACTTTCCTATACTACCCCTACTTTCCCCTACTATCTCTACTTTCCACTACTTCCTCACCCCTGGCTTCACTCTTAGCTTACCCACCCATCCACAACTTCTTCCTTCTCTACTATCCACTCCCCTTACTTTCCCAGCTAACACTCCAATTCTCCTACTTTCCTTTCTTAGCTATCACTTTCGCACCCCTACACAACAGCACTACTCTACTGACCATCCCTTCACTTTCCTCACTAGCGACCCTCAGTTCCAATCATTTCCTCTACCTTCCTTCAGTCGTCCTCCCTAATTTCCTTTCACCTCCTCTACTTTCCCACCCCTCGTTTCCCCTACTCCATCTACGCTCATGTTCCCTCTCTTCCACCTTATTTTCCCTACCTCACGTACATGCTCTTTCTTTTATTTTCTCTCACTTGTTTTTCTTCCCCTACTCTCATTTTTCGTGGCTTCCCCTACCCTCCCTAACCTAATTATCCCCGTTTTCCCTCTCCACACTTCCCTCGCTTCCCGTACTTCCCCTTCCCTCAATTCGCCTCAGCTTACTCCCCATACTTCCCCTCATATCATTCCTGTCACCTCACCTTCTCTTCCCACACTTTCCCTCATTCCTCCTAATTCCCCTTCCTTGGAAAAAAGTCAACACACTACGTTACGCCATTTTGAAAACTTTTTCCATCCCACCCCTTCTTCGTCACTGATCATAACACTAAATTTGACCGCTCCCCCCTTCCGGGTGAAATCAATATTACAAACCCCCCCCCCTTTAATATTTTTTGAACGAAAGAGACAAACAAATTAATTTTAGACAAACAAATTGCACTTACAACCAAATAGTTAAACCTCCAAGAAAAGGAGACGAATTTGAAATAGCGCAGTTGAATTTTCGAAAAAGACGACTTTTTAAAAAAATAATTGAATTTTTAACCAAATAGTTGAATTTTCAACCTACCAAGATGAATTTTAGTTCTCCACAAAACAGTTGAATTTTGTTTCCGAAAATGTGAATTTTTAATAAAAAAGTTCATTTTTACTAACAAAAGATGATTTTTGATCTGAAACTGTTAAATCTTCAGCCAAACGTGAAATATTTGAATTTTTAATTCTAAAAATTGATTTTCAACCAGAAAGAAACGAATTCGTAATAAAATAGTTTCAGCCAAAGAGATGGATCTTCTACTAATAAAATAAATTTTTTTTAAATAATTATTCTATAAAAAAAGATGCATTTATAACAAAATACATCAATTTTGAACCAAATAGTTAAATTATCAACTAAAAGCAATTAATTATCAACCAAAAATGGAATGGTTGAATTTTCAGTTGAATATGTTTGTTGAATTTTCAACTAAAAATTATCATTTTTGAGCCGAACATGGATTAGTTAAATTTTTAGATTTAGACGTTAATTTTAAACTACAAAAAAATGAATGAAGATGAATTAATGAATTAATTTTGAACCATACATATAATAGTAGACTTTTCATTTTTATTCACATTTATATTTTCCATGCTTTTGAAGGACCCCTCATTCTATTAAATTCCAGAATAGATTCCCCAATATTCTAGATCTTTGAATAATATTGCAGTAACCCTCGGCGCACTACCCCTCATTTCTCCCCCTATTTCCCCTCCCATAATTTCCCCTCACTTCCCCACACATTTTGCCATCCCCTCCCTAATTTATTTCTCCTCTATTTCCCCTCTCCTCACTTTTCTAGCTAAAATTACCCTTCCCCTACTTCCTTCCCCAGACTTTACTTCTTCTCCCCTACTCGCTCTCATTTCTGTTCATTGTTCCTACTTCCCCTCAGACGTACTTCTCCAACCTCACCTTCCCAATTTGCTCCACTTCCTCTACCCTCATTTTTACTCATTTCCCCTACTCCTCTTCATTTCTCCTACTTCCACCCCAATTTCTCCTAATTTTCCCTGCTGCACTAGCCAAAAAATAGAATTTTAAACAAATTAGTCAAATTCTCAGCCAAATTAGTGGAATGTTTACCACAAATTTTTTTTTAAATAATTGAATTTAAAAAAAAAAAGACGAATTTTTAACCATATTGTTGGATTTTGAAACAAAAATTAAAAAATTCTAGTACTGAATTTTCAATCCCCCCCCCCCAACGAATTTTCAACAAATTAATGGGATTGTTTGCCCGAATAGTTAAACTTTAAAACCCGAAACAAATTTTCTACAAAACAGTTGAATTTTCAACCGGAGAATATGAATTTTCAAAAAAAGTTCATTTTTAACCCAGTGAAAACCAGTAGAATTTTCGACCCCAAAAAGTTTTTGTTAAAAAAGTAGTTAACTTTTCAGCCAAATTGGTACGATGTTTAGCCAAAAAGTTGAACCAAATTTTTACAGAACAACTGAATTTTTAACCAAATAGTTAAATTTTCAACCAAAAATGATAAATTTTTAATCATTCATTTAAATTTACAACCAAAAAGATGAATTTACTACCAAGACGAATTATATTTTACCAAAAAGGACGAACTTTCAACCAAATTTTTTAATTTTCAACAAATTAGTGGAATTTTCGGCAAAAATAGTTAAACGTTCAACCAAAAAAATAAATGTTCCACAAAAAAGTTAAATTTTCAACGAAAAAGTTCGTTTTCAACCAAAAAGTTAGTTTTTAATGAAATAGACGAGTTTTTAAATACATTAGTAGAATTTTCAACTTCAAGAAAAAAATATCAACAAATCAGTTAAATTTTCAGCCAAAGCAGTTGAATTTCTTACACCCCCCCCCCCGAACAATTTTAAAAAAAAAAATTGAATTTTCAACATAAAAGTCAATTTTCAAACAAATAAATTTTCAATCTAATAAAAAGAGGACTTTTTAATCATTAAATGAAATTTTCAACAAAAAGATGAATTTACCATCAAGAAGATTTACGTTCTACAAAAAAAAACGAATTTTCAACCATATTGTTGAATATTGAAGCCTAAACCAGAAAATTATATTGGAAGTTTCGAATAAAGTAGTTGAATTTCCAACCCAAAAATAAAGAATTTTTAACAAATGAGTGGCATTTTCCGCCATAAGAGTTGAATGTTTAACCCAAAAATAAAAACGAATTGTCTACGAAACAGTTGAATTAAAAAAAAAGGAATTTTTAACAATATACTCAGAAAAATGTTTGTTTGAATCAAACAACAAAATTTTTTTGAATTCATATCATTGGAAGAAACAAATTTTTTAATTAAATTGAAAAATGATTTATTTAATCTTATGAAATGGAAAATATTTGCCTTATTGATTGAAAAAAATAATTTGTTCAGTACAATTTGTTTGATTAAAACAAAAAATTGGCTTTGGTTGAACAATGCATTTGTTTAAAATTTGTTTATTTTAATTCATAAAAACATTTATTTGATTCAAACAAAAAATGCAATGCAAAGCAGTGCTTTTCAAGTGTAAAATGCATTTGCGCAATTATGTTTCATCGTTTTACCGGTTGAAGAACTTTCAGTTTCACGAAATAAAATCAACTATCCAAAATTTTGAGTTATAGTGCCCAATTCTGATCAAATCGATCCGATACTTCAACCTGGAATTTTAGTATATCTTTTTTTATTGTAAATATGTGCCAACTATGCTAAACTTCCTGACATTTCCGTCTATCCTATCATAACCATGACGTCATGCTAGAATACTCGATTATAATAGAGGTATGGAAACATAAATAAACTTTGTAGTAGTTTACAACGTAAAAATGAATGAACAAATATTTTCATTGAAACATCGATATAAATTTCACTTGATATTTTTATGAAAATTATAATTATAATTAATGCTTATAATTAATTTCAAAAGAAACACAAACATTTTTACATATAATTGTGAGAATGGAATTGAGATACTCATTCCAAAATATAGAACTCCTAATTGTATAGAGGGAAGAATTGTAAAAGGCTGTAAAGGTCATACAAGGAATAAAGCATTATTATTATAGCTACATAATACAATAGAAAGATAGATCAGTTAAAATTCAAATAAATCCCACGCCAGAGTAACGCGAAATAGCTGATGTAGGAAATTGAATTCTAAGTAAAAATCACATAAACGTGTTTTATTCTGAAAAGCCCGAGATAATATGAATTTAAGGTCTAGAGCCTGAATTTTATTGATTATAAAAATGCAATCTTTATCAAAATAAAATCCACATTCAAAGAATAATATTCTTAAATTTGCTCATAGGGAAAGCGCAACATAAAATAAATGCTCTTGTCAAGGAGATCCAGATTTCCGTAAATCTTTTAAGAGAAAACACACGATAGATTTTGCACTCTTAAATCACGAAAACATTAGAAAGAATCTTTCAAACTCTAGGTTCGCTTTGGAATTAACATTTACATTGCTGGCGACAACACGCAATAGTAACTCAAAGGTCTACTTTAGAATCTTTCAATACAGAAATACAGCACCATTTTCCCTCAAACGGGCCCTTTTCTAGGAAGCCGGGAATCACTACCTGGACAAGAGTGAAAAGTAGACTCCGCTCTTCTCTTAGTGGTTTCCGACTTATTGTATTTTTATATAAATTCGACATATCAATTAGCCAGGCCGTATTACTGCATTCAAAGTATTCACACTTTCAATGACATCTATGAAAGGAGATAATCTCTTTGGTAATAAGGCACAATAGTAGCTAGCATGAGCTTTCTCAACTCACAAAGGTGACATTATTCTTAAATCAAGACCGCGATTAATATTTTCCTGTTCTCTCAACCAGATTATCAAAAGGACTTGAGGCTGCATGTGAATATGTTGATTTCTAATCAACCTTTTATTCTATAATAATTATTTCGCAGACCAGGATACGAGGTGAACCTCGTTCTGCTCAGAAACACATCGTTCGTACAGAAAAACCCTATTCGTACAATACAATATAATAAATTCATTGAAGATTAGTAGTTTTTATAAGCTTTGGTAAATTAAACATGTGAAATTCTTCATAAATTAAGAACGTGATTATGATTTTCCTATTTTCTCAACCAGATTATCGAGTGGACTCGACTCTGCCTGTAAATAGGTCGATTTCTAATCAACGTTTTACTCTATAATGGTTATTTCACAATCCATGATACGAGGTGGACCTCGCTCTGCTCAGAAATGCACCGTCGGTATAAAATATCCCTATCCGCACAATAAAAACACAATAATTTCACAATCGAATACAAGAAAAACGCATGGAATATTTTGAAACTAAACGCATCAATAAATCAGAGAAAAAAGGACGTTAGTTGCTTCGATGCAAAATCACATCGGTCGCTCATGGAATACAATATTTTTATAAAACGGTCTGCGGAGTGTACTTCGTTCCGATTTTAAAATCTTATATTCTTTTTAGAAGACTTAGAAATTATCCTTAGATTTCTCTTAGTATAATCTCTAAAATCTCCACAAGATTAGGAACGGTAAAAGACCAGGGTACGGAGTGGACTCCGCTCTGCTCTCAAGGAGATCCTACGAACCTAGCCCTTTGCCGAAATGCTCG
Source organism: Andricus grossulariae (assembly GCA_011634705.1). NCBI lineage: Eukaryota > Metazoa > Arthropoda > Insecta > Hymenoptera > Cynipidae > Andricus > Andricus grossulariae. Next base: position 1,542,543 of record JAABKJ010002655.1, on the reverse strand, counting down.
TAACTGGCGTTCCTCGAACGCGACTGGTACCTCCTCAATTCTGCCCCAGTTCAGACTCCCACTACTCAAAGAGCTTTTTAGTGGGGACTTTCGCGTTTGCGCAATCTTAGTTCTCACGATTGCTGGCAATTCCTTGAGTATTTTCTCATGTGTTTGAAAAGTTGCCTACAAATAGGCTTTACTTGTAAAGCTAGGGTTACACATTGTTGTAATTAAATAATGAACTCATAACATCTAGAAAATACGTTTATTTTGCGACTTACCTAAAAAACAATTGTTCAACAAAATTAAGAGTGGCTTAAAGCTATTCACCCCCAAAATTTGTGACTGATTCTCATTCTCCAACGAATATTTAACAATGCACTCAAATACGGAATTATTTGTAACATATCGTGTTCAAATATTAGATTTACAAAAATCTGACATTTCCGATGTTAAATCATATTGGGAAACTTCATGGTTTTTGTGCGACCCCTAAATATTAATGGATTTTACTCAAATTTTAAGGAGATTGTATCTTGAGCCATTCAGAAAAAACCTGGGGGGGGGGCGAGAGCAAAGAAATTCGAAAAGTGAAAAATAGGGACCGCCCTACTGACGAAACACATTATAGAACTCTGGCCTCAATAGTATGCTCAGCCTCTTCTCCATAAGGCAGATGCATATTTTCATTTACTTCATATTCCGTTAGTGGATACGTGAGCGAGAATATACGCCTCTGACTGGAATAATTAACCACTGGACGAATTTTTCCATTTATTTCTACTCCAAGCGCCGTATCAATTCCTCTTATTTTTCTTATTCCTAAGGTAATCATTTGTTCAGGTTCAAATAATTGTTCCATATCATTTTCATCTATGTAACCACGAAGTTTGAGGCCAAAAATAGGTGTCGCTGCTACTTGTAATTTCATCCTTTTTCGCCTTCCTAGCAAGGTCTGCTGTGAACTTTCTGTAAGAAGGCATAGACATAGATGAATTATAATAGTTGAAATATGAATTTCTAACAAGGAGAACCGACGTCCTTCTCGAGAAAAATGAATGTTAAAAATCGAAAAATATAACATGTACCGTGATGCGAGTGTCCTTTAACTCCCGATTAAATCAAGTGGAATCGCTTCGTGTTTGTAACCGCATGGTTCTGATTCAATTCATGTGGTTGGAATTTTTTCCCAATTTTGTTTAATTCCAATTTTTTACATTCTCACCATTTATTATTCGCAATTTCACACCTCAGTTTTTCAACGGATCTCCATGTTTTGAGATCCCCTGAAGCCAAAAATCAAGTTTTAGCGATGTCGTCTGTCTGTCTGCTGGTCTGTCTGTCTGTTAGTCTGTCCGTAAATACTATAACTCTGAAAAAAATGAACGGATTAAAATGAGCTTTGGCACACTTTTTTTGGGTCCTAAAAGAAAGAACGAGTTCTTTAACCAGCATTTCTTGACCAACGGTTATGGTTTTATCCATCGAAAATGCTATCCAAAATTCGAAATATGCCATTCTTACGTTAAACGACTACATATACGTGAAAAAAGTTCAAAACAAGAATAGAAGTTTTTCAAATTACAGTGAACTTTCCTTTATTTTAAAGATCGCTTATTTTAAAGATCACATAGTTTAACCCCCCTATATATGCCTATTTTAAGTAATGCAGTTTTGTCGCCTTCCACCACTTTGAATTGAGCATTTTAGCATGACGTCATGGAATGCAGACTTTTTCGAAAAAATATTCCAAACGTAAAAGTAAGTCATAAATGTACGAATAGTAATATCTCTCGAATGTAGTATGTATTTTCTCACTCATGGTCCATTCTTTTGTCGATTGACGTTTGAGTTTCACGAAATAAAATAAAATATCCTAAATTTCAGGTTAATGTATCAGATCGCGTACTCGCTAACCTCAAATTTCGTACAGTTGCTTGTATTGCGTGAAACTAAAAAATTCGTCAATCGACAACGGACATTTCGACCTATCTTAGCATTCCACACTTGAAAACTATTGATATTCAAACCTTTATAACTTACTTTTACGTTAAGAATATTTTCTTCAAAAACGCGTGTGCAGTGGCAGTCCCATATATGCTAACCTTTCTGACGGCTAACATTTCCACCCATTTTTCCATGCTCGCGACATCTTCATGCCACAAAACTCACTGGTCTAGTCCGCAAAATATTTGAGTCGTTTTCTGTTCTTATTATATTGATTTTCAGTAGGCAACTTGCACCATTTCCAGGAAATGTTATATTTGTCACGTCATGCGTCAAAACAAAAACACTGGCCAATGAACCATGACTTTTTCAACTGCGCAATAAGACGGGACCGTCTGAACCGATTCCACTTGAAATGCATCATATTGCGTAATATATTCGAATCAGTACTCGCACATGGCGGCCAATACGAGGCGAGAGTGGCAACCATCTCTCGCCCCTTGAGCTGAGAAACTGCGTGGGCCAGCCGTCCTAGGAATTCTGGGTGTATTTATCTGTATCATTATTGATAGTATATATGGATTTCAAATCGACCCGCGCTTTTCGGCACATGCGCAGTTAAAAAAGTTGCTTCGAGCAAGCGCAGAGATACAAGACCGGGGCAGCCAATGAACGTAGCTTAATAAAAATTAACAGCCGAATCGCGGTAGAGATGGGGGCCCCTCCAGCCCTAAAATAATCGGTCGTGTACGTTTCAAGGACGTTAAAATAAAAGGAAGTTTACTGTATATACAATTTTTGTTCCAAAAATTTTTTGATAGGACTTGTCTTCTGCATCGAAAATGTAGTAGTCGAAAATTCTAATTTGAAGCCAAACAACGACAGATAAATAAAAAAATTTTGAAAGAAGAACAGTAGAGTTTTAAAAGACCTTATAATTTTTCCGATAGCCATTTTTTGAAAAGCCTTGATATTTTAGTTTTATTTATCAAAAATAATCTGAAAACCCCCAAAATTCTAATTTTGAAAAAAAAAACGAAATACGGGGAAAATTCTTAAAGCAAAATTATAGCATTAAGAAAGTCCTAGAAAAGTGTTTGACTCATTTTTTGGTAGTGCTCATAATTTTTGTTTCATTTGTGGAAAATCATATAAAAAAACTCCAAAATGAAAATTTTGAACCAAACGATGCAAAGTACGCAAAAAAGTCTTAAGGAGCAATTATAGCTTTTAGGAAATCCGAAAAAAAATTGGGAAACTATTTTTTGATAGTACTTGTCATTTTTGTTTTATTTATCTAAAATACTAGGAAAAACTCTAAAATTTAAATTTTTAACCAAACGGCGCAAAATACAGGCAAAAGTCTTGAGGAGAAATTATAGCTTTTAGAAAGCCCTAAAAAAATGTTTTTAATCATATTTTGATAGTACTTGTCAGTTTGGTTTTATTTATCGAAAATACTATGAAAAAGTAAAAAAGTCCAATTTTGAACCAAAGGACGCAAAGTATGGGAAAAAGTCTTTGGTTGCAATTATAACTTTTAGGAAGTTCTACAAGATTTTCCTTAACCATTTTTTGATAGGTCTTGTCCTTTCAGTTTTATTTATCAAATATACTATAAAAAAAATTAAAAATTGAAATTTTGAGCCGAACGATGCAAAATTCGAAAATTCCAATATTACGCCAAAAGAAGGAACTAGAAGCAAAGAGAAAAATTGAAAAGTGAATGTTGGATCCTGATTCATTTTGAAGAAGCTCACAGTTCAAGATTCGCAAACTTGTTTAATTTGAAATTATGATAATTTAAAATCATAAACTATTAAACATTCAAAAAAAATAAATCTATGATAGATGTTCCACTAATCGTAAAACTTAGTTTCAATTTCCATATATATTGTTGAAAAATATATTAAAATTATTATTCAATGATAAATTCGATTTATTTTCAGCATTTAATGAAACTAAATAGAATTAAAATTATTTAAAATTAAATGAAAAGCAAGAAAATTAGCGTCTTAATTACTGAGCAGTTTACCACACCTTGAAGATTTTAAATTGAAAGTCCCTCCATTTTTAATGTGTATAATTTGTATATGACATAATTTCCACTGTTTTTCAAAAATAGTACAAAATTTAATAAAACCGTAAAATCAGATTATAATCATAGAATGAAAAGGAGAACCACAAGAAAGAGATAAGACAGATAAATAAACCAAAGAGAAAGAAAATAGTCAGAGTATAGAAGTCTATTGATGAAAAAGTGGCGGACATTGTAAATCAAATAAGGTCAAGAAAACTAATCAAATAGAACGAAAAAGTCAATTGTTAACAAAGTAAACGGAGAGTACAGAAATAAAAGACTGTTTGAAAATAAAAAGAGCATTTGATGATCAGGGTAGAAGGGAGGGAAGGGAGAGAAAAAACAATTTAGTGATAAAAGGTCTATAAATAGAATAATAGCAAGAATATGTTGCTGGCAAGAAGGGCAATTGATTATTGAAAGAAACAAAAGTATTTAGTGGTAGGAAGACTAATATAGATCATGATCTCACTACATGGAGAAAAATGGAAGGTCAGTTGGGCCATCCAGATGTGCAGACAGACTATATTGCAGGGTCAACTATAGGACAGCCCTGGAAGATGGCTAAAGCGACTATATCTAAAAGGTTGAAACAAGAGGTTAAAATCGATCATCTCAGAGTTTCGACTTGGTCATCTCGAGCAGTCGACTCAAGTGTCATAGAGGTTAGAAAAGATCATCACAGAGGACGGACTTGATTATTATAAAGGGTCGAATCGCTCATCATAGACGGTCAATTTGATCATATCAGATAGTGGACTTGATCTCCTCGGACAGGCGACCTGGCTACCTTGGCGGTTCGATTTGATAATCCTACATTTTCTATATTTGTTGTCCTTTTCCTACTTATTCCATTCACTCTCTTATAAGGGACTGGACATTATGAAATTAAGTGGAACCTATAAAACCTGAAAACTTATATGAAATACATGAATTCTGAACGCATTTTTTATTCTTTGCGGAGAGTGAGGCGTATGAGACATAATTTGATATGCAAAAACAGTGCACATTGACAATATAATTTTTGGAGCGCGAGAGGCTAAGGACACGGCACTGTGTCACACTGAATTGTAAGATTTCAAACATTTAAGTGCATTCAGAAACCAATATATCACATCTCGTTACTTTCCGCATCATCAATTAATGTTGAAATTTTTGTCCACGTTTTTAGTTTCAAACGACACGATGACGACAAATTGATAGCTGAACGTCCATTTACGCCTTCATCCTAAATCCCTTAGAAGCATCAAATTTGATGTTGAAAATTCTTATGCACTTCACTTTCCACGAATGTTCGAAATATCGAAAAGTAGTTTAAAATTATGAAAAACATGTTTAAGTTCAATAAACAGCAAATGTGACGCTGAACGGCTCAATGACATTCATTCACTCCGAAAAGGCTCTAGAGACTTATCCACGGTGCTCCCAATCCCAACTCTCACTGCATGCATCGCGTCGACAACCGGATTGGTTAAGGTTGGCGCTCTTATTTGAAATGATTAAATGTGAAAAGCAATTGTGTACAGCTAATAATAAGAGTAAAATTATTTTAAAAAATTGTTTGCTCAAATGGAAAACTTATAAAGTGAAATTTGATTATTTATTAGACTTTCTCCTCAAAAATAAATGATCGATTTTAATTTGTTGTGGACATTTGACTTGCACATACATTCATTTTAAATAAACACGCCAACACTAACTAATCAGGTCGGCCCTCCGCGATGGGTCATTTGCTCTTCCGTGGATGGCCGAAATGAGTGAAAACAAGATGATCGTATTGACAATCCAGAAGGGATATCTGACTTATCCCTGATAGTGAGTCTAGTGTTCTTATAACAGTCAGACTGGTCATAAAGCGAGAGCCTTCCGACTATGTCAAAAAAATTCTGGATGGCTCTTTAGGCCATCTAAAAGAACGGACTGGCTCTCTGAATTTTGACTCTCTAACTTTGACTATCCATTTTTCTCCGTATTCTCATTCTGTCAATTTCTGCCAAAGCGTCGTTGTTGCATGGTTTCTTTCCATTAAATTTCAAGTAGTCTAATTAAACAACTTCATACTTGCCAAAGTATTACACAAACTGATATTATGTGTATTTTATATATATTTTTGCGCCTTGGAAGTTCGGCCATAAAACTTCAGTGATAAATCTAAAAACACCGCTTGCGAGACCCTTTGCTATATCGATGTTGGAATAAACCATCTTCTTAGCAACTACACATTCTTTGTCATAAAGGTTAATGAAGCATTTTTGCTTTTGACTTTTCTTTATTGTTTATTACCTTTGGATAGTTGATAAGCTTTCATAATATTCGAATAAAAAAGAATATCGAGCCTTTTTTGAAATGAGAAAAATTCAATTTTAAATTCTTTCTAAATAAATTTTTGTTAAAATCTCTCTACAAAATTTACTATTTGCTTCACAACTACTCATCAATCATAAAAAATATATTTTCTTTAAAGAAACATTGAGTTCAACAACTTTTAGTTTGGAGATCCTTGAGGCTCACCGTACGACTTGGTACGACGCCACCTCAAAATACTTGGGCGAAATTTTTTAATCAAGATACAAGTGCTTCGATAGCGAAATGAGCTAGAGCTTGCGGTAGAATACACGAGTGTAGGTTGTATTGATAGGGTTCGAATCCTCAGCGAGTGCGATTTTTCAAACCGTTCAAGCTAGTGATTATTTGTGTGAGCGAACGTGTTTGCGAATTACGTATTAATAACTATAAAAAATGAAGATTATATAACAATAAGTTAAGAAATAATTTTGTTGTTGTTGAGACATCGTGTTTTGAATTTTCATTAACTGTCGCTTACATACCCTGCGTAAGATTAATCATTTTCTTGAATACTAAATTGTGAATTTTCATTTACTTTTTCTCATATTCAAAACTAAAAGACAAAGTCACAGGATTTTTAATAAACCATTTGTTTCTTGTCTTTGCTTGGTTCTTAAAATGTATTGGGTTCAGCTAAAAGACCATCAAGAATTGAATTAGTTGAAGGTTCGGGGAACAAAAGAGCCTAACCCCGTTTTTGCAAATTTTCCAGGACGCCAGAAAAACGTTTGTATTTTGCGAGATTACCGAAAAAAATATATTGGATATATGTGATCGACAATCTCCACTCTTGAACGTTGTTCTTTAAAATTTCATGCGAATCCGTCAAATAGTTTTCGATTTATGAGATATCAAACTTAAGCACGGGCCTAACCCAAGGGGGTACAGGCGAACAAAAGGGCATAACCCCGAGCAGCAAACATTCACTCGGCTTAGTTCCGCCTGGTCTGCAGTGCAATTCTATAAATAAATACTAGCAAATACAACAATAATTTTTCAATGAATATATTTATTATGTTGTGAAAAATTAATGATACTTTATTTTCGTTATATTATTATTGATTTTGATATCGTTTATTGTTATTGCTGTTGAAAATGATAATGATTTTTGTGATTGAGGTCCAGATATTAGGTAAAAAATGAATTTGTGCATTTTTATATTGATAACAATAATGACTATATCTTTGGAATATTCAACTTTGGAATATCTTCAATTACAACAAATTTTTGTACTATTGACGATGCTCGACCGGAATGAATTCAATCATTCGACGGAGATCGTTTTTTTCTCTGCGGAAAGTTCTTTCGGTGTCACTTGCATCAAAAGAATTTTGTAAAAATCCGCAATGGTTTTTCCTGTAAAAGTAACAAAAAATGCACACGATTTTATACGCTGGTAGAAAAATATTGTTCAAAACAATGACGGCAGTGAAAGAATTGGCACCCTCTACATTTTTTCGAGTGAAAGATTCACTCAATATGAGTGAAAATCCTGCAAATATAACTTTAGTAAAAATGTCACTCTAAATGAGTGAAAATCCACTCATTTCACAGTAATATTTCATTTTTAAACATGAGTGAAGTCCACTTATTTTTAAGCGTAAAATATCACTCTAAAAAAGTGGAAGTTAAGTCATTTAGAGCAAAATTTCAACTTCAGCTCGTTTTGCAAGATTTTTACTCATTTTTATGTGAAAATCCACTTGAAGAAATTTGGAGAGCACTTTTTTACAGCGTTGGAGAAACGCACAAAATACTGCAGATTGAAGAAGCTACTATTTTAGTGAAATTACTCGATTTGAAAAAATTTCGGTACATTGAAAAGATACTAAATTATTGGAAATTCCCAAAAATATAAAAATTTTGAAAACATTGTATTTCGAAGATTCAAAATAACCGTGATTCTATACTCAACAAACGCCCGTTTGTAATTTTTTTTAATTCAAATGTACGGTTGAAGAAAAAGGTGTGACAACTTGTTTTTTCTATCGCTGATGTATTCCTTTGTATGTTTTGTGGTGTATTTCTATGTCGTCTACCTAATTGAGCACTCATCGTGGTTCCTTAAGCCATCTGTAAAAACATGCCTTTAAGAGAGAAGGGGAGACTTACGTTTCTTATGATGCGATGTTATAGTGATCGTGTGAGATCATAAGAAGATGTAGCGAAATTGTTTGCTGAAACTTATCCCTATCATGCTCCAATTTCAAAATCAATAGTCCAAAAAACAGTCACACGATTTTTGGAAACCGAAACAGTCACGAATCGGCTGGCTATTGGCAGACTCAAATCTGTGACAGCAGAGCGAGAATTAGACGTAATGGAAGCCGTCGTTGACGTTCCTCATTCGAGTGTGAGAAAGATCGTACAGAGGTTTGATTCTAGCAAATCATGCCTTCACCGAGTGCTGCAAAGAAGAAAATGTCACCCTTTTATAATCAGTCGCACCCAGGAGTTCAACGAAGATGATTTTGATAGGCGAACTCATTTTTGCGAAGAAATTATGCAATTGTACGAGCTCGATAATACTATTTCCGATTTTATCGTTTTTAGTAATGAAGCGACATTTAAACTGAGTGGAGCCGTTAACCGATATAATTGTCATTATTGGAACGATACCAACCCTCACTGGATGAGTGAGCGTCATACCCAGTACCCTCCAAAGCTCAATGTTTGGGCTGGTTTCTGCAAACGTGGTATCATTGGGCTACTTTTTCTTTAAGATAATTTGACTGCAGCGAAATATCTCGAACTCTTGGAAAATGAAGTCGTGTCGGCTATTCAAAGTATATTTGGTAAAGATTTCCAGTCTGTACGATTGCAACAAGAACGTTTCCAATCGCTGGATCGGAAGGCGTGGTTCAATTGAGTGGCCACCTAGGTCACCAGATCTTTCACCACTCGACTATTTTTTGTGGGAGTTTCTCAAAAACCATGTCTATATGACCAAACCTACCATTTTAGAAGAACTGAAATATCGCATACGAAACCACGCAAATCTTGTAACACGAGAAATGCGACATAATGTTTTGACAGAATTGTATTATCGTCCCCATAATTGTCTAGCCGTCAAAGGCAACCACTTTGAACACCTACTTCATTGAATCACTGCACATACAGCAGGTTGGATCGCATTGCTGCCAATTCTGTGCTGTTGCTGACTAGTTTGTGTTGTCTCGGTGAGGTTGAAAGATAGTCTTGAATTAGTTTCAGATTAATTTCGGATTCAACTTTGTGCGGAAATCGCCTACCACTAGTAACAGTCCCAACGCGTCATTTTAGAATTAAGTGTAGTTTTTACCGAATGGCAGTCTATTTGTCTTACCCCAACAATACTTCTACGATAGAGTCAGATTCATTCTCGCCCAAAAAGACTCTAAGCAAAAATCTTGAATTTTCCTGGAATTATTCTAAATTCCAGTAGATTTTGTTTAGCTGTACGGGTAAATGTAGAGGATTGTAGAATATAGGCAACACCCTTATATTATTTCCACAATTATGCCCTATTCAGAAAAACTAATACAATGAATCCATAACAAATACATTCTTCGTCATAAGGCCCAAACCAAGGCGCCTACAACAAATCCGATGTACCCTGTCTGAACGCAAAAAATGATATTGAATACGAATCTGCAATAAGAAATAGGGGTTCTTATATGAAAAAACAAAAAACAAGTTGAGCCCCGTAATCCCAAAAAAAGAAATAGGACCCAAGTTTTGACTAGCCCATTAAAAAGCCCGCTGAATACTGTACAACTTTAGTCTTGACCATTTTTTTCTATCATACAATATTTTCGAGATATTCGACCGTTTCCAGACTTTTCGGACACTCCTATAAGGTTTATATCCTATAGTCGTTACATCTCATAGATTTATATGCGTCAAGCTCATTCTTCAGAGATATTTATATTTCATCAGAGTCAGTCTCGGGAACTATAGTATATAATTGAACGAATGTTTTTTTCTCTTAAAGGTATGATCAAGATAAGTGAAAAAAACTTGTTTGATGGTAACAAATATTTATTTATTCATAAAATAGAATGCGTGTGTGCAAAAAATACAAAGTTTTCTGCTGGCGCAGGTGATTTTGGCTCTCCTGGTGATCTGAAACAGAAAATAGAAAAAAGTTCATTAATCTATCTCATCGCCCCTATGGTCCGAACCTCCACTTTTTTATTTAATCAAAAATGAACAAAATGGCGGCGTTTTTTGTGAAGAAAAGAAAAAGCTTCCGTTCAGAAAAAGCGTTACTTTAACAAGAAACGCCGCTATTTTGTTAATTTTTTATGAAATAAAAAAGTGGATGTTCAGACTATAGAGGCGATGAGATAAATTAATAAACTTTTTCGATTTTCTTTTTCAGATCACCAGGAGAGCCAAAATCACCTGCGCCAGCAGAAAACTTTATATTTTTTGCACACATGCATTATATTTTATAAATAAATAAATAAATATTTTTTACCATAAAAAAAATGTTTGTTTTCACTTTCGTTGATCATACCTTCAGGAGAAAAAAAAACATTCGTTCAATTATATGCAATTGTTCACGAGAAAAACATGATTGAATATATGCTTTTTTTTATGCGTTCACATTGGAATGCCCCCTTAAAACCGATATCCCAATTTTAATAATTTTTTACTCTCCAGAAACATCCGGTTTTTATCAGGGAAATTGACAAAGTATCTACTATAAAGTATAATTTGAAAGTTGAAAAAACATTATAAATTCTGCATTATATGTTGAAAGAATTGGAAAGATGAATTACATCCTAAAATATTTTGGATAAAGTGTTCTAGAAATAAGCGAGAAAAAATTTGCCTTGCAAAAAAACCATCAATAAATTGTAAAAATTTTTTAATGGAGCTTCAAGAATTTCAAGGAAAATAAACACTCGATCTTCTATCTTTTGTTAAAGCACAGGAAGACTGGAGTCATCATTCGAGCGACCGATTTTTGTCTTGGTTACGGTTCCACTTTTTTCATAATAATTCGAGAACCTGTAAATACCCACCCTCTTTATTTAGAGTTGCATTTTCTACTCATCCAGACTCAATAAAAACTATCTTCACACACTTCGCACATAACAAATAACACATACAGACACACCACAAGCACGAGAATAACACACCCTACTACGTCCGGAGCGTCTAATACCTGAATACTTGATTATTGGGGGTTATAACCACAACAAATTTGTATCAGCATCACATCAAACATTATTCCCTAAAGTTCTAGCAAATTTCACCAAAAGGCCTTATACTCATATTTTTTGCGAGCACCTACAGTGGCTTAAGAACGTTTTGGATGCGGTAGAAGGGGCTGGACTTACGATTAATTCCGAGAAAAGTGAGTTCTGCTGTTCAGAAATGAAATATTTGGGCTTCTTAGTAAACAAAGATGGGCTGAAGCTGAACCCCGAAAACATCACGTGAATTGTATCGTGACCCCCCCCCCCCTCTGCTACAAGATATGTCAAACAACTGCGAAGATTTATAGGTCTGACTTCCTGGTACCGCAGGTTTATTCACGAATTTGCCAGAACTGCAGAGCCACTAACAAAGCTTTTTCGTAAAAATATGAGCTGGCATTGGGACACTGTATAACAGGAGCTCTTGGAAAATGACTTTGAGATTTTTCACAGCAGGGGGATGTTACAGCACGGACCGAGTGCGTTTTCCCGATTTTTCGAAAAGCAAGAAGCCCCGACAGCAGCAGTCGATGTGCCAGTCAGGGTGAAGCCTGGATTTTTCCCGATTGAAAGATAGAGGGGGACATGTTATATAGGCACAGACCAAACCCTAATATTAAAGACGTATTATCGGACCTACAAGCATGGAATATAATAGTCCCAGAGGAACTTATAGCCGGATTCCTGGCAGAGGCTCACACTGAGGCGCAGTCGGGTCACTTCGGGGTAGACAAAACCTATCAAAGCATCGCCCAGAGGTATTATTGGCCTGGGGTGTATGGCAATGTTACGAGGTGTGTGTGGTTGTGTGATCCCTGCTAAAGGTGTCAGGTCGGGCAGGCTTACACGGTCGGTCTAATGGGGCAATGTATCGTCAAGCAACCCTGAACGGTGGTCGCCTCTGACGTAATGGGCCCTTTCCTGCGGAGCAAGTGAGAATACCGCTACGTCTTGGTGCTTCAGGATTTATTCGCTAAGTGGATAGAGGTGATTGCACTCCGTGCGGCTCCACCGACAACGGTACACATTTTTGCAACAGGTTGATGGAACAAATGTGTAAAGACTTGTGGATTGTGTACACAACGAACCCAGTCTATCACACACAGGCTAATCCTACCGAGCGGGTGGACAGGATCCTCAAGACCATGGTGGTAACATTCCTCAAGGAAAATCATAAGGAGTCGGATGTGCACCTTCCCGAGCTGCGCTTCACCTTTGATACCGCTGTACCTGGTTCCTTCAAGGTTTTCTCCAGACTTTCTGAATTTTGGAAGACAGCCTGTACCATATCGGAAATTGAGGAGAGAGATCGAAAGGGCCACTCAGAAAATCCCGCCAGATACTCAAGGTTGGTTAGAAAGAGTGAGAAGACTGGAGAATTTAAGAGACGCCATTACACGCAACCTATATAGAGCCTATGAATTTCAAGCTAAATATTATAACAGGAAACACCGCTATAGATCCTTTAGGGTTGGAGACCTAGTCCTGAGAAGACAGCCCATTCTGTCGAAAACGGTTTACAACAAAGCTGCCAAACTTTCGGAAAATTTTGAAGGCCCATGCAAAATCTGTAGAAGGTTATCACGCGTCATTTGTTGTCTGGTTACGCGTCTGGGTGGGGGGGGGATTCAAAGAGAAGAAACATATCCGCTACTTAAAGCTTTATTTCGCAGAAGGGGTGGACGGCAGTACTGAGAAGTACAATCAGTCGCGCGTCCTAGCGACCATCACTAAATATTTAGAGGAAATATAAGCTCGTTACCGTTCCATCACTATATTTTACACCCTTTTTGGTCGCGTTTTCAGCTACCGAGCAACCAACGCCCCGCGCTTGCCGTGGGCCAATAATAGCCAAATGTTTCGCTTGTCATAAAATTGTACACAAGGCTGGGCAGTTCCCCGACAGAGAGCGAATGGGTCCGTTCTGCTGCGGATGTGGCGAGCCTAGGTGAGACGATTTTCCGTAGCGGAGAAGAGCCACGCGAACAGCTCGAGAAGATACATCAGGCCTGCAAACGCAACAGACGCCTCGCACGAAAGTAACGAGAGGAAAACCAAGAGGATACGTGGTCCACCTTGAATAACGTGGACTGTCATTTGCTAAAACTTAACAAACTTATAGTTATATATAAAGTATATAGTTCATATCATGACTAATTTTTTAAAGATACTGTTGCAGTTAAGCGATACGAGTCGCATAAGTCTGAAGGATAACTTGATTTTTTCTAGTGGTACTATTATAGTTTCGCAATACCAGTTAGTCATTCTGGTAGTTCGCAGTAGTTTGGTAATATCTATAACGTTTAGTTATATCGTATACAAATATTTAGTTTTATTTGCTGCTTAACTCAGTATCCAGCATACCGCGTTGTTAGGATGGGCTCCTTCGATAATTGAGACCAATAAAAATTAATTTTAACTCCGAGGGGGTTAATTAATTCTTTCCTAAAAACCAATAAGTTAAGTTCTGTTGTAGAAACACAGTATTCCTGACATCCGACCTTCCCCAGGACTTATCTGATTCAAATGGAACTCTGCGCGCGTTACGGAAATGCCTTCACTGTATTTTTTCCTCATCTTTTACCGAAGATGTACCAGCTTTCTTTCTCATTACTTACATTGCTTGATAATAATTTTCTTCTGGGTAGTTTGCCATCATTTGCTAAGCATGCTTATGTGATTTTCCTTGTCATAATCTATTATAATTTGATCTAAAATTGATTTTCTTTATTTTATCTTCCGCTTATTGATATTGATTTTGTTCTGCTTCACTGACAAGATGATTCAAACGAGGAGAGCTCTGAGAGAGGGGGTGACGCCTCGCTTGCGGGTCCTACCGAGATAAAGTATAAGCAGCGTGCCAGAATAGCGAGATCGGACTTCTGTAGTTCCCGGCGAAGGTGAGGGGTGTCGTGACGCAGTCGGTTCCAACCACCTGGTCACCTAAAATTCTTCACCGGCACGTAAGAGGGATGCATGAGATGAACGGACCTGTGGCTTGTGTAAGCTCATAAAAAATGGTGAGACTTCGCATTTTTTGAAGTAGCATAAATAATTAGTTGTATTTATGCCATTTAAGATTTTATCGGTCATAACGAAAATCTGAAATAGTCTAAAATCCAAAAGAATCCAATGTAATTCTGCGTTCCGAAATAAACTTAAAGGTTCGCATTTTCCTATTATCCTAGCACTTTATTGGCGCGCCCTACGGGCGCTGTGATTGGATACGAGATCAGTGCAAACCTGGCACCTTTTCGAGCTTGGAGTAACCATTTGTGCGTTACGGCTGATAGGTCTGAAGGCCGTCTGCTCATAGGCGCAACAGGTCTTGTGCGTTGGACTTCTGTAAGCTCCGGGCTTGGGAGCCCCCATCCTCAGCTATTTCTCCCCGGTGAGGTTATCATATCTTGAGACTTGCATTTATTTGATCTCGTCCAACATCTCGCGGTTGCTTGGTTGTGGAATTGGTGAAAAATTGGTGCTGTACCCCTCCCTTCTCACCCATCGTACTGTTGGCGCACGGCTTGGTGTACCTTCCCGGTTTGACTCGGTCTTACTGTTGCCTGTTGGTGAAATCGGGTGTGAGGGGGTTCTGTGTCCTTCCCTCCTCACCCGTCGGACCATCTTGTGAGTCTCGCGGTAGGGTTTCTTAGGTTACGTAACCATTTCAAACCACTTTGTTCCGTAATCACTCTAAATTGGAAACCCTCCATGTATGTATTATCGGAATTTCCTAATCCCGAACAGGACTGCGAGGACACACCGAAAGAAGCATGCGCCAAAATGGATGCAGAGTTCAATGCTTCTTTAAGCTAATTAAATGCTTCTGGCTGTTCCTCCCCCCAATTCCACTTGATGTCAAGTCTAAATAGTATGATGAAGGGTTCATCAATCTTAGAAAACTTGGGAATGAATCTCCTGTGCCAGGACGCTAAGCCCTTGTCTGTTGATCACGAAATATGAGTATCAAACTTCGGCACAACAGAACACACTCTTCTCAGGGTTGATGATCAATCCAGGCTCGGAAATCCTATCGAGGACCTTTTCTTACCAACGCAGATGCTCTTCAAAAGTCACGTTGATCACAATAATTTCGCGAAAGTAGGACGATTAAGAGCTGAACTAAGATCGATCTTCGAGATAAATCTAGCCAAAGTCGGTCAAACTCATTATGCTTCTCGGCCATCAGAATTGTAGCTGACCATTCACTCAAGGATTCCTTAATGACACTCTCGGCAAACATCTTGTCGACCTCAGAATACAAGCCTCCTGCACCTTTGGAGAAACTATACGGTATTTTTCACTTATTGGTGCATGGCCCTGGATGTCGATAAGGTGCTTAACCAAGTGTGTTGCTTTTAATCACAACCAACAGTTAGCACACTAACACTCTTATAATCAACTCTTATAATCAAGGCCAAAGCGGAAGTTACAGGGGGCTCAGAGATGCCTGACTTAGCTATAACGGTCTCTTGAGGTTGAGCGGCAGCAGGGACCGGTCCTACTGCTTTCCTTCTCCGTTTCCCAAGCAATCAAGGAAAGCTTTGATAGTTTTTTAGTAGATAGTGGGCTACCTGACTACACTTAAAACGATGGACCTCGTTCTAAGAGGCTGGATTATTATCTTGGGAATTTAATTGTGGGGTAGGAGCAGCGGGAGTAGTCGAGCTCGCCTGCTTTTCTTTCGTCTGGTCCTTGTTAATTTTGCATCCGTTTCCCGCACCGCCACCGCCATTTCAGCGCTTCTTACCGCTTCTGTTCCTCCCATTACCGTGGGAAGGCTTAGATATAGCCTTGGGAACATTTTCCGCCATTTCCTCCACAATGGCTAAGGGATTATTCTTTTATGATTTTCATGTCATCAGGTGGCGGTACGAAAATTCTTGAAGTATGGAATTTTTGGGGTTGAGGGGTGCCTTATACTCTTTAATGGTTGTCCACTCTTTTCAGAACTGTTCTATTGTCAGCATATAATTTTCAAGTAAGTTGATTAGGCTCTCTAGGTTAGTCAGGTAATCAACCATACGCTCGTTTTTCCCTCGGGTCCTAGATTAGATCTGTTCCCTAACGCGTCTTTCAAAGTCGTCATCGCCAAAACGTTATCTAAATGCCTTCTCGAATTCTTTCTAATTCGCAAACTTCAACTCAGGGTTCTTAAACCATTTAAAAGGGACACCTTTTAACAAAACCGGCATGGCCAGCAGGAGTTCGTCATCGGAGACCTTAGTGAGCTTTGTGCGAGCCTCCATGCGCGTGAGGAAGTCCTCGGCACTAGTCTTGCAACTACCATCAAACGCAGTTGGCACTTTTGCGGTTGAATACGTCATCAAGTTCCAGTTTGCTACTGACTATTCCATTGGGTATCTTCCATAAGGGTACTGTGAGAAGCACTTGGTATGTTCAAGGAACTAAACTGCGTCGCTCTTTGTGATCTTAGAGTATTTCGTCTGACGTTATCAGTAAAGGTACTGTAGTACGCTAGGCAAGTTCAATTTGTTTCTTCTGAAACCCTAGGAAATTTGAAATTCGTTACTCATTTCGAGAAAGCGCTGATCCGTCAGTGGGAAAGAATTCGGTGACAGTAGAAATTGGCATAGTTAAACGAAAGTCCTACATTT
Organism: Andricus grossulariae; assembly: GCA_011634705.1. Taxonomy (NCBI): domain Eukaryota; kingdom Metazoa; phylum Arthropoda; class Insecta; order Hymenoptera; family Cynipidae; genus Andricus; species Andricus grossulariae. The sequence continues at coordinate 1,525,381 of JAABKJ010002655.1, read as the reverse complement.
CCAAGGGTATGGTGGTTTGGAAAAAGTACTGGTCTCTCACGAGGTGTCGTAACAGTACCCAAGGATTGTACAGAACAGGACTCGTAGTTGTCAACATTTCTCAGGGGTCCTAACAATTACTCGGCCCTGCAGCAGAGATCATGTTGATTAAGGTGGTGACACCGCTTCCCACGATCAAGGCTGCCGAATTAGTGGTAACCATCGAGGTCGCTACCGCGTCAGTAGATAAATCGTTGTCATCAATATCCGTGGCCTTGGTAGTTACAGAAGTAACATCTGATGCGCGTGATGATATCCCCTTGTATAATTTAAGCCCATACCTTAAGCGCGAATACATTTCTCTCCGGGTACCGGAAACGTCCAATTACAAGAATGTGAGGATACGATGCGACGATACGCCCAATCGATTAGTCCTCTCCAAATCTAAAATCTCCCAACGGTAACGCTTTTACGGGTAAGGCGGAAAAGACGATAGCACGGATGACGGATAAGACCAATGGTTGATAATTACGAATTTCTAGAAATCGAATAAATCACAAATAATATACGTCATTTGAATGAATCACCAAACTAAATCGTAAATAAATGATGTATGTAATCATTATCATATAATATATCAGCATGATATAACATTATCCAAATGTAGCAAGAGAGATATAAATAGCAACAAGGGCGCACAAGCTGCCACGAAGAAAAACAAGTAAGGTTCACAAGGTCGATCAGGCGCTCCAAGCGGCCCAATGGGTGATTGCGTCTCGAAAATCAGCAGCCCATCTCCAGAACTTCCGCTTGGACCCATTTAAATCCTCATTTAAATCTTTAATATCAATCAATAATTTGAATATTCAATTCAGATCTTCAAATCGGTGAATAGAAATCTAAATAAACTTCATGTTGAGATTTTGATTGAAAATAGATCGAGTCAAAAATTCAATCAAATCAATCAAATACAAAAAAAAAACAGATATTCAGGACGCTCGTAGCTGCCAAAAGGATAATGCAAATAACATCAATTGCATGCTTCGAGCGTCCTGTCAAAAATTTAAAATTCTCCTTTAATTTGTATTCTCCTCTCTCCCACCTAAAAATCTGAAAGGCCGCGGTAAGGGGTGAATTTTGGTTGAGTATTTTCGGAAAATAAACAAAAATGTTAAGAAAATTTCCAGCCGAACCAGTGCGCAGAGAGAAATAGCCGTTGTTTGCGTTTTTTAACACCCGGTAATCCACAAGATGGTGGGCACCATTTTTATGACGATTTATCTACACAACAATTTATTTATCAAGACAACCATCTTCAAATTACGTTACAGTTATCGAGAAACGTTGAGCGGTGAATTTAGAGTAAAACACCTCGTACGACCACGTGGCCGGTGGCTCCGAAATTTTTCAAAATAAAAATGACCTCTCAAAATCGACCCGGAATACGCAACAACCTGCGAGAAAAATACGCACTGAATCCACTACTGACCGATTAATCAATTAAATTCATTAAGAGCACTCAAGAGAAGGGAGCGGTCAAGTTCGGCAATAGTACGGACAAGGTTAAAATAGGCCATATGGTCGAATCAAAATTACCATTGCATCGCCTGCTGAAAGATAAAATTAAATTACCTAAGACATTTACGTTGGCTTCTTTCGCAAATCTTTCTCAAAGCCCAAGCACTCCTTCAAAGGATAAACAAATTTCCAGTGAAGTTATAAATTGTCCAAAGAAAATTAAATCGAGACTACGCTGCCAAAACCAAACGATAATCATGAAATAGCGAAAAAAACTAAGAATTAAGTAATCAACATTCAGATCCATGAAAAATTTTCAGCGACAACATATATAACAATAAACAAGATTCTTAAATATTATATTCCGAAGCTAGACGTTGGGTACATGATTCACTAAGTTTTGCGGAGCGATTCGTGTCAGGATTTACTCGGCAGAAGTTCTTTCAAGTCGACTGGATTTTATCATTAATAGGCCCAGTTCATTCAACAGACCATCTGATGGCCAACGAGGCCAGATTTTCTAGGATTCTGAGACATATATCCACAACATAAGAATCGTGACGTCACACATTCCGGTAACATGGCGTTCGATAACTGGGGTCCTGCAGGAAATAGCGGGAGCAAGGCGAGAGTCTGATTGCACAGATTGATGTTAGTCCATCTACACTTGAATCTGTTAGCCAACAAGGCTGAGTTTTGTAGGACTCAGGGTTATGGTCAAGACTTAAGTGTCGTGACGTCACGCCATAGTGACTAGGCGCTCGAAAGGCAGTAAAAGCTGGAGGCGTCGTGCGAGGATCTGATTTGGCCGAATGTCAATGCATAATGATTTTAGATCAGTGATCTTGAATCGAAGTGCCTTCACTCTTGGTTTGCACAGTTTCATTTTTCTCACGAGACCCCTTTAAAAATCAAATGTATTTTGAAGTGACAGGGATACAGGGTTTACTTTCTCACAATACATAACCTAAAATACATAAATAACAAATACAAAAAAAAATCCGAACAATAAAAAAAGTTTGAATTATGTTTTAAAAAAGACGCCCGAAAAAACGACGACAAAACACGGCCGCCAAATAGTAAATTAACAAGAATAATATAAAAATACAACGTGTGAATCTTCTGAAATCGAAAAGCATTTCCAATATGCTATCAATAAATATGTGAACATATGCTTTCGGAGCGTCATATGTAGCATTTCGCAAAGAAAGAAGGTTCTCGGTATACAATGCAACAAGGCAGAATTTTAACCCTAAAAATTATTATTTCATTCCATCATTATGTGAAAACAGGTCCCTTGCGTTGCACGGCACGATACTCCAAGGGCATATTTTAAGTTGAACTTAAGAATTTGGAATTAATTCGTCTTCGTTTTTTTTTTTTTGCTATGTCCATAATTTCCCAAACTATGCAAGCGCAAAACAGTGCCGCTTGTGCCGCGTGTGCAAAACGGGTTGACTATACTGTTGGTTGAGAGATTCGATCAGTTCGGGGTACTAGTTCTCCCGAATCAGTGAAACCGTTCTACGAAACAGAAGTGGCGCTGTACACTTCGTGATTAACGCGACAATTGTACATGCTGGGTGAGCGGCTTACTAATCCTCTCTTCGTGTACCAGCTACGTACTCAGTCGTTTAGCAGCCACGAAGCGAGGCCTAACTGTCGCGCTTTTGTCTCTTTCAGTCATTTTCTAACTAAGTAAATTTTGTAAAGTAGCTTTAGTCAAACTTGGTCGAGGTAAGGTTTACTTCTGGTCACCGGGAGGTCTAGGATCCTCGTGTTCTGATTTTGTGTGTACTGAGTTCCGTTTATGCTTATGCCAATGCCGGCGCCAAGGCAACCGGCGTTTTTCTAGTCTCAAGTAAAAATGTGTTAATTTTAGTGAAAGAAACAGGGATTAATTATTTCTCTTTTCTTTCTCGCAAAAATTTGAATCACGTGTTGAAACTTTGTCGCTTTCGTCGGCGCTATGCAAGGGCTCCATGCCGTCATCGTGGCCTTGTGTCAGGCATAAATTCTCGCGGCGTGACTTTCAACTGAATTCTCAGTTTAATCGCCGTTTTTCTTCTGCTTTTCATTTCTGCCGCCTTATGTGGCCGGATTATTAATTTAGTATTATCTTATTTAAATTCTTGGAGTATGGGCTGAACGATTTAGCACCGCTTAGTTCTAGTCCTCATTTCTTGATTTGCCAGTAATAAAATTCTTATTATGGATTTTTTTTCGAGAATTAACGTTGATATTGTTAAATAATTGATCGATCTGGCGTTTAGTCCAATAACTAAGTCGAATCGCCCTTTTCTTTTGCTACCCCATTGACAGGCCAGGTGTGGCCATGAGCTCTTGTTTTGTGAATTTTCCTGCCGGATGCTTACCCCCCTTTTTGTGAAATGTGGATTTTCCCACGCATAGCCCCGCCTGCCTGCCATTCAAATTCTAAATCACCATAGTCTGCATTCCCCCCCCCCTTATTTTCATAAAATAAATTATACACGTCATTTTATCTTACATTGGAGTCTTATTTAAGAGTAAAATGGCATTTTAAAGACCTTGAATTTTTCTAAAAGGCCATCCCTCTACCAACCACTTTCATCCAAGAGCTGAAGATAACCCGGGCAGAAAATCTGGTCCACGCCTAGTTTGTTGAGTTTTAAGTGTCCGGTTGGTGCATGTGCGCCTGGTACCCAACAACAAATTAAAGTATCGATTTTTGAGTTTTTATCATTTTCAGTCAAAGTGCGTGGCCGTTTAAAATTAAGTTCCGAAAGAAATGTACGTTTACAAAACGCAAATTTTATATAATTTTTCTTCGAATATAAAATTTACCCATTTTTGGTCATTTGCGAAAAGAGGTGTTGCAATAATAATCATTATAGAAGCCCATTACTCAAAAGCACCTATATTTATAATTATTCATTCAATTAAGGGCAGCTTGGACCATACACATGTAATACATAATGCTAGCTGCTATAATTTGTTCAGGTCAAAATACATGTGCAAAGGAGTTGAATTAAATGATGAGCTGTTACACTCAAACCAGAGACTGTAAGACTTACTGCGGACTCGAAATAATCCTTTCTGGCATCCTTGTACGTAGGACATTTTGCAAACAACTAAAACCGATTCTCTCTTGATCTCATGTGGCAGATTGAGCAAAGTTGTCCCTTAGTGTAACCGAAAGAAAAAATCTCAATGATAATCTATCCTTTACATATCCCATGAGACGCACCTGCACAAGAAGTATAACGAATCTAAACAGTATTCCGCCATGAAGGTACTGCTGTCTCATAGGATCGATCAATAGGTGAGACAGCACCTGAAGAGAGGCTGTCTGACAGCCTGTATAAGTCCGCGTCCCTAAGATAGGTCTTGAAATTCGCTTGCATTTATTCCTTGTTGTTCTGTAACCTACTAGTTTTATTCCAGACTATAAGGCTTCCATTCCACACAAACAATTTAATGCGTATAAAATTCGCTGCAAAATTGAAAAAATGCAATGTTTTATATCTAACTTAATCTTTTCTTATATGTATTTCCAAACAAGCGAGAGCTATTAAAAAAGTGAAAAAATATTTACACTAAATACAGAATTTATTTAAATACAAAAATGTTTCTTAATTGTTGTAAACAGATGCTATTAGAATTTAAGAAAATTTTTTCGCATCTACTGTAGTGTGATCTCACCAATAGGGAATTGATTATAGGTACATCATTGAGAGCCTATAATTTTCTTTCTAAAATATTGTCGTATCAGAATAAAAAGAAACTTTTCTCATCGGTTTCCAGAAAAGAGTTATTGGGCTATTGAGGAAAGACGTAAGCAATAAAGCAATAAAGCAATAAAGACGTAACAATTATCAATTATTTGTAGGATTTTGAACTGACTTTGGATCACAAAAAATGTTATTTTTTCACTTGCACATTTTATTGAATTGCATTATGGTGTGGACAAATTTGGTTTACACGTGATTAACATGTACCACTCTAAAATTACGTTTCATTAGGTTAGCGCTGCCTATAGGAGTCTCCTCAATTTCTTCATTGGTCAACGTGACAACCAGGCCGCTGTCCATGTTTATTTTCACCCGTTTTGCAGTGCCATCAATACGCATATATATTCCACGAAGATAAGGCTTATTATCTTCCAATATTGCCATGATGTCACCAGTGGATGTTGTTAAAACAGTTTGTTCTCCGGTTGGCATGGGCGCAGGGGCACAACGTGCTGTTCGCAACTCAATTGGTTTATCGGCAGGAAAAGTGTACTTGCGAAATTGGAATATTCTGTGCTGATTCGTGTGCGGAATAAGCCTAATAAATTTAAGATGTTCTATTTGGAATCCAAGTATGGATAAAGAACGACGTCTTGCTTTAGGAGTCTTAGACCTGGTATGAAGAATGGGTTCGGCAGGCGAAAGAGGCCTGACAGTAAAATTACGTCCGCTAGGGGAAAGAGACCTGGCAGGAGAAGAAAAAGTGCCGGAACGTGGAATACCAGGAATAGGGTCGCCATTAGGCAAACAGTCAAACTGCAAACTCAAATCTGCAACAAGAAACATTGTATTAAGTTTTTCTTGAAGTACACAGTCCTATGTTGGTATTGAATACGTGACGTTTGAGAATAGAATTTTAGAAATAACTGACAGCTCGCGAGGCGACGTTCTTGGGTCTATCGGTTACACATATAACATTCGTGCGTGCACATTACTGGGTCGGGCCCTGCTAACACAAAATTCACGCGCACGGTCAGCAGATAAAATGCAAATATGATCTCCATGCAATTTATTGAATGCCCAATAATTGCAGGCTAATTGCAAGAATTGACGGCAACGTGAGGGCTTCATACACCTTTACGGCCTGAGAGGAGTTTTCTGAACGACAGGGCGTAGCTACGGATACCGAAATTTCGGTATTAACTGTCGTATTTTTTCTGGATGCGTATATCGTGACATGAAAGAGGGGCTATTGATGCTGAAATTTCGACACTACATTATTGGCCTACCTTCTCTCACAAGTATTCATGAGGCGGTACTTGGCAACCAGACGCGGTCGCGGAAGCGACAAGTGTTTTGTATATTAGGTAGCCTGCGGAAATTTGGTGGTTCGTGAACAGTAAGAAGTACCCGAAACCCAAATGCAATGAGATCCTATTGGCTATCCCTGCAATGGCCTTCATAATTTGAACATTTGACTGAAATTTCGTTATTTTATTGGTTTTTTAAAGTCAACTTTCCCAGACGTTCATGTTAACCATGTAAGGTTTCAAAAATCTAAACCCTGGTGTTCTATGCGCAGCAAGGTGGTCCAAACATGTATTGGAAATTTTTTTCCTCGAATTTTCATGCATTTCACCCGGAAATATGTTCGAATCCACACAAAAATAAATCTAGTTTTTTTTTCAAACAAAAAATATATATTTTATTCACAATCGTCAATATTGGCTTCATCGAGTTAAAACTCAACATTTTTCTTCATAATTAGCCATACAATATGAGTGAAATATAAATTTTTGAATATCACCCCATAGGTATGTTTTACAGGGTCCCAAAAAACCCTATGAGTGAAAAACTGTGTATTGCGAGTTATTTGCGCTAATTATGAATTTTTTGCGGTTATTTTAATACAAGTTGTTTCTAATACATAAAATACTACCTTATACTAATAATAAGATGTTAAGATAGATTTTTTAACAATTTATTATTGCTTTTAGCATATTTCTCTTGGAATAATGCTAGAAAATGGTATTATTTTCAAAAATTTTCCACTTTTTGTCCCATTTTCAATTAGAGTGAGGTCAATCATTAATTCAAGTTAACGAAATTACTTGTTTTAACAATTTATTATTATTGTTATTAATATTCAATCCAGGAAAAATAATTACCTGAATTATTATTGTTTATAACTATCTTCTTTATTAATGCTAGATACTTGCGGCTTCTTTTGAAATTTTCAACTTATTAACAACTTTTTACGTAGTGACGTATAAAGTAATACAAGTTAACAAACATAGTTTTTCAAACAATTTATTATTATTCATAAGTATCTTCTATTGAATAAGTGCTAAAAAGTTGCGGTTTTTTATAAACTGTCCCGAGATTAACACCTACTCCCTCTTAGACGTTTTTACCTGTATATATTGAATAGATTTTGAATATTGCTTCTATTTTGTTTAGGATACCATTAGGAACGCCATACGCTTACAAAACTTCCCAAATTTCAATTCCATATGCCATGGGTAAAAATTATAAGTATAGAAGTGCTCAATCATTGACGTACCGAAGCATAAAAAATGTCTGGAAAATGAAAGAATCCCATACTTTAAGTATATTGAAGTAGTGTAGATAACGTATAGATGAAGCGCAGTTGAAGTATACTCAAGTATGGTTTAAGTATCGGGAATAGAATGGCACTCACTTGTTTTTCAAGATATCCTAGCAACGGGATAATATAAAAAGTTCGCGATTCTAGATATTTCGCGAAAAAAATGCTTATTGAAGATTGTTTGCGAGTGTGACGCAAAATTACATTAACAAAATTGGAAAGTTCCATAAAGATACGTTAAATTTTTCTTCACGAAATGCACTTTGGAATTGAAAATAAACATGTTTGCCTTCAGCTTAATGGGAAATCATCCCAAAACATGAGGATCTATAATGGAAACTTGATTGGTAATCGATCCAGAGTCATAATGTTCAGCCATATACTATATATAGTATTATTACATAAGAACTGAAAAATTTGAAAAGCATTATTCTCGACCTTTAATTTTATGTATTTCAGGTATCCCATTATCTCTCATAATCAATAATACGGCTATATATATACGATAGCCATACTTTTCCTATGCACTGGAATCTAACATCATGACCGGTTTCGAGAATTGCTTGCAGTAGTCATGGTCGTAAGTAAAGGGATTCCAAACGTAAGCATTCAGGGGTGTGGAACTGTTTCCAATTGGAATGCATAATATTACACAAGTTTACACAAGAGATGGAGCGATAGATAGTACAATATTTTTGGTTTTAAATCACATATTATGAAGAAGTTACCGTATTCCCATGTTAAATCTATGGGAAACTTTTACGGACAATACATTTTCCGCTTCCACATTAGTTCAGAGTACTATCTGCCTTTGAAATCCGTACAAATTCCGTATCAACAGAAATAGGGTAAGGAGGGGCAGCGCCGACCAGTTAACAGTCAATGATTTTTTTAAAGTTAATAAGATGTAGAATTGTTCATTTAGAAACCATTATCATTTTGGGTTCCTTTTCAGCAAGAGAGGTTCCTTTTTGTTGCAGCTCCTTTGGAAACAAAAATTGGTTCCAATAGAAACCCCAGTGTTTTCTGTGTGATTCGTCTCAAACCAAGAAATCTTTCATGTTCTTGCATCAACTTTGAATTATGTTGATGAAAAAAGTTTTACTATGAAAAACCGATTTTTAAAATATTATAAAGTGCTAAAAAATGAAATAAATATTTTTAGAAATTCTTCGGTCAGTTTCAAGATATTAGTGGTGAAAATAAGTCCTCATCAATTTGTCTGCCACCGTTTTTAAGTTATCGTATTCACAAAAAAGTGTGACATCCACGCTCATACACCCATTAACACACACACACACATCCGGACAATTGCTCAGAACATTCTATTGGACATTTTTAAATTTAGGAACGTTTAATTGAAGGAATTTAAAATTTTTCGAAAATGCTACCATTGCGAAGCTTTCTCTATGAGGAAGCAAAAATTCAACAGAATTCCAAAAAAGTCAAATCAATTCTAAATGAATTCAAATAAATTGAAAAAAAATATTTTAAAATCTCTTTAAAACTTTGAAACCCTACGAATCACCTCCCTTCTTGTAAATAAATTCTGTGAAATCTGAGGATATTTCCTGAAATCGTAGCTCATTTATTAAAATATCTTGAGAACTTTTAAAATCCCTTAAATTCACGGATGTCCTTGCAAATCTTAGAAAATTAATTTAAATGGTTATTTCACGATACTCATTCTTCTGTATCAAGATAAAATTCAGTCAAATATAAATATGTCACACTGTTTGTTCTTGTTATCGGCTTCTTTCCCAACGTAGAAACGATAATGTAATCTTCTTCATTGCGGAAATGTTTTATGAATTAATAAAACCTATAAACAAATTTTTGTTATATTTCACAACTATATTTATTATCATAAATAATAATTTATATATTTTTAATTTTTCTTGAAATTTAATCCTAGACTGGAAAGTAAATATGCGTAATTTCATCTAATTTCACTTTCAATTCACTTTCACGTGAATTTAAAATTCACCTCATTTAAGTTTTTTGTTAAAATTCACAGACGAAATAAATTTCTTTTTACAAAAAACTGAAGTGAAATGAATTTCCAAATCACGTGAAACTGAACTGAAATTATATAATCGCCTCCCTGAACGTCTTGATGCGAATGTTTTTTTAAAACTTTTTATTCTAAATGTTGTAAAAAATATACCTATAACCGGTTCAAATCTGGGCTGAGGCAGACTTGTTTTTTTTTATTCTTCAAATAATCGCTTTTACCAATTCATCTGTGAACATAGAAATTTAAACTAATAGTTTTATAAATGATATTGTAATTTTCTCCGCATTCATAATATCATTTTTGAGTTCCTTTATACTTAAAATTACAAGCTTAATCCTAAACTGCACGTATGCGAATAATTGTTGTGTTGGATGTTGAATATTGATTAAATAATATTAAATTGAAATAATATTGATTAAACGCGTGTTGAATGCTCAGGCAGGAATTTAATTTAAATAAGAGAATCAACTTTGGGTAATTATTTTATTCTAGAGAACAAAAACATTATCATTGTATAAAGTAATACAGTTATATTGTGTAACTTATTTTTATGTTTGTTATATTATATTCCTTCTTTCGAGCAACTTCAGCTTCAGTTTAATACAATGCGTATATCCTTTTGATAATATATGTATATTGAATTATATATATCCCACCACCGATGAAAAGTATTATATTTTTCTTTCTTTAAGGAATATTCTGTATTAGATCATTCCAGCAGCGTTCTTCTCTTTGGCCCTAATATTAAAAAATATATATGTCTAATTTTATATTGTATAATATATCCCATCACCGATAAAAACTATTATATTAATTGTTTCTTGAGGAATATTCTTTATCAGTTTTCGGAAGCAGCGTACTTCTCTTTGGCCCTGGTAATACAAAATATATAATTATTCCCTAGCATTTTATTGCTTTAATGAAAATTTCTTCTAATTATTGGTCATTCTTAACTGAAACTTTAATTACTAGTAGAAAACTTCTAAAAGAACTATTCAAATACAAATCATAATTAGAAGAAATAACAACTAATGTAAATTATCGGATCAATTTTCAATAATTCATATTTGGGGTGAAATAATTATGATGTAATTCTAACCACTCACATTCTTTTCACTTCAGCACAGTATGCTTCCAATAGTGCATTTGTAAAATCCTTTTTCTTTTGCCCCTTTAATCTATTTTCTTCGTCAAGGCATTTATTGAAGTCATCAGCTTTAGATTCTCTCAAAATTTTAATAACAAGATCTTCAAGACAGTAGTCCTTAACAAGCTGGTCCCAATTTTCTTCATCAATTCGCTGTGATTGTTTGGCTCCCTTCAGTACCTTATCTGCCAAAACATATGCGATTTTGGTAGCAACAACCCAGTCTTCCATTACCACTTGAACTAATCCGGTATGTGTTTGGCATTTTTTCATCAATTCGGGCATAGTTAAATTCAGTTTCTCTTGTATTACTTGTGGTGAAGGTGGTTTGAATGTCTGAGCACAGACGCAGGTTGAGGACCCTATAGAGTGTTAATTTTTTGGAAATAGCTTGTTAATCTATCATTTTAATAATTTAATGCAGGAATTAAAAAAAAACTTACAAGCGATGATAGTAAATAGAAGAGCAATCGAGTACTTCATACTGGAAGATGTCTAAAGTCTCTCGCAATACCTTATAGTATGAATGGCTAGTTCACAATTCTACGTTTTTATATAGCTAAAGATACTAATTCTTTTGTATAAAGATGCCATTTTTTCTAATATATGACTGTTTGATCTTGTTATCTGCTTCTATCTCTGTTAAGAAACGATTTTGCAATTTTATTGGTTGCAGCAATATTTGATGGACTTCTTTATTTAAAGTTGAATTCTAAAGTAAGTAAAACTATAAATGCTGTGAAGCAATATGCCTATACTGAATCTCAGTTACGTATATGGGATGCCCAGGAGAACAAATACATTATAATTTTATATAGTTGTATTCTGTAACTTATTTTTATATTTGTTATATTATGTTCCTTCCTACTTGAAACAAAAGCTTCAGTTAAATGCTTCTTTTAATAATCCTCTTTTTAGTTCTTGTTTTTTTGATACTTTTCCTTGGCCCTGAAATTTACAAGAATATAGTATTTGCATTGAATAATATAATTATTAGATCACTTACAATTTTTTTACTGATGCACAATATTCTTTGAAAAGTGCCTTCATGAAGTCGGTCTTCTTAACACCCTCTAAACGACTTTTTTCATCAAAACATTGATTAATAATATTATCAACGTTGAATCCAGTAAAATATTCAAGAACAAGGTTTGTAAGACAACGATCTTTAATGAGCGCTTTCCATTTTTCTTCATCAACTCTTCCTAATTTTTTTGCTCGGCTTACTACATCATCTGCCAAATCATTTCCAATTTTAACACCTGAAGTACGCGCTTTATCGAGTTTTTCAGGTATTGAATTATCCTGTGCAACACATTTTTCTTCCAATTTTTCTGAAGTTAAATTAAGCTCTTGTTTTAACACTCTTTCTAACATCGGCTCAAATTTTTGAGCAAAGGCATATACTGCAAAACCTGGAATTTGATAGTACATCATGCATTAATTCATATATTGATAAAGACAATATACATGATAATATCTTCAACTTAAGATGTATATAACAATTTTATTTCTTGTTTCAATCCTAAAGTTAAGAATTTTTGCACAAACTAAAATTATCTTAGATATGTCAATGTTAATTCGCTTTCCACGCGCACGTTCGTTTCTCTGATATTGTTTTAACTCTTTCAAGGATATTTTAATAAATGTGACTACGTGTAGCGATATTTTTGTGCAAATATCCGGATTTTAATTGCAAAACAAGTTATAAATCAATTTCCAAACATCGGATCTACCCGAGGGGTTAACCACTTTGATTTTCTATATACACTAGATTATAAGATGTCTTCAACATGATTTCTACATTTTTTATCAAGTTCTGTACTAGAGTGAACAAATAAATTTTATTTTCAGGAAAATAATAAATGGTTGTTGCATACTTTTCAATATTTTTTTTCAAAAGGTATTCTTTTTTCATTTTTAGGGGAAAAAGAGGCATTCCTAATAATTACTACCCTTTGATTTCATACGAAAAAAGGTAGAAGAATCTTGAAAGGAACAAATGCAACAATAATTTAGCGGGTAATTGTTTGCTTTAAAGAGAATGTCCATATAATGTATGTAAAAATTTACTTAAAAATATAAATTTATTATTGATTTTTAAAAACACTTAAAAATTAAGTTTAATCGCTAACCAAGTTCTCAATAATTTCTACTTTTTATCTCTATCCGTTTTTTATTTTCAACAATAAATTTCGTAACCATAATCAGAGAATTCATAAATTTTCTGAAGTTATTGGTTCTGTAAGAGACGATATCAAATTTCATAACTGAATGTCGTATATCTTCTCATTAATTTTCTAGATAATATTATTAAACTTTTATCAAGATTGCAAAAAAGAAATTATACATTTTTTCAGTATAACATTCTCTTAGGGTCAAAAAAGCAGTTTAAGATAAGAAATCTTGGGAAATTAGAAGGAATTTATTATATAGAAATAAATATGAATCGATTAGAGGTTATATTGATCTTATGAGAGATTAGAACAAGTTGACAAGTACGAATCTCTGGATAGCCAATTCACTAGTGACGGGAAGATAGATGGGAAGTTAGATAGGCGCATAGATAAGGGTCGGAAGGTTATCGGTAGAGCAGGGTCCATTTTCAGAAATAAAAATATATCAATAGAGGCTAAAATCGCAATATGAAACTCTATATTTGTACCGACTGTGCTATACGGTAGCGATACATGGAAATGTCAAGAAAAGGATAAAAGTAAATTTAACGCGATTGTCATGAAACCTCTGCGCACAATTTGCGGAAAAACACTGATGGACAAAGTGAGAAACGAAATAAACTTCAAAGAATGTGGTGCAACGGAGATAATAGTAGACACGTGGGAAAGAAATCAGTTAATATGGTTCGGACATGTTGAAAGAGTGAAAGATGAACGACTGACCAAACAAGTGTATGAAGGTAAAATAAATGGCAGAATGCCCAGAGGTACACCGCTGAAAGAATAGTTAGAATCTGTAAATGAGACATTAATCCGAAGTGACATAAGAAGCCATAGAAACACGGGAGCTTGTATGAAAAAAGCACGGACGTGAAGGAAGCTAGAGTAGTATGCCAGGACAGAAAAGTGTGGCGACCAACAGTTTGTAAACAGAGTAACAATAGAGTTAATGATGCCTGAAACAAAGACCTTGGATACTAATGGGCCCAAGTGGGGAACCACACATAACAATTTTGTGAAGCTCTTCACTTGGGGTGATCGCTAGACAGATTGATCAGCAACCTGGGTCGGAGCGGTGTTGTAGAACGAACGTGTCATTTAAATAAATGACCCTTTTGCCCAAATATTTTTTAACAACCAAAAAATACATATAAAAAAATGATATTAATTTCGAATGATGTACTTACATATAATGAAAGTGTACAAAGCAATACTGCAATACTTCATAGTTTAAAACCTTTTACGATTTTCGCGCTGTAAAATACATCCAAGCCTAAGGTAGGTCACTCAGTTTATGGAAAATTAATCGCTAAGTTAGGCCACGTTCTTGAACAGCGCAAATTGATAAATACTGTCCTTCAGCCAATAATATTTGAAAAAGTATGTTCCTATATATATATAATTATTATCTGGTTTGTGTGAGTGAAAACATGCACCATACGTATTTTGTAATTAGAATTATGATAACCTGCTTTTTTTAGAAGAACTTATTTTGTGCACATATTGAATCTATGGAGTATAATTCGTTGCTTAGAGTATGTAAAGCTATTTTAGAGGAACCCGCACCAAATATACAGAAAATGGCTTTTAGTCAAAATGTCCAATTATGATTTTTTTTTTGTAATTTTGAACATGCAGATCTATAATTCTAAATAAATTTATCAGACAAATACACAGTTCTCACTCAAAAGACGCGAGAAACATCCCTTGGCAGAGAAAGTATTTTAATTTATTTTAAGGGTTTTTTTGTCATACCCTAAAGATTCAAGCAGGGAAATCAACGTTTCCAAATGTCTAAAACCACGTAGGGTTGTTTAATCAAGTTATTGGAGCGAAAAATTACTTCAGAATAAGTGCAGGAAACGTACTTTACCAGAAAAAGTTCTTGAATTTATTTTAACGACCGTTTTAACACCTCATAATGATTCAAGCAAGGAAATCGACGTTTCCTGAATGCCAAGTCCACAACAGATTTTTTACCTAACTATTGAATCAGAAATCATTTCAAAATAAGTGTGAAAATATGTTTGAGTTTATTTTAAGGGTGGTTTTGACGTCTCTGCAAGATCTAGGCAAGACCATTGAAATTGATAGTTTTAATCCAAATGGATCCAAAAACTGTTTGGATAGGTTCTTTAGAGACCATTCATAGTTTCCAAACCGTGAAATCGTAGCTGATTATTTCCTTGAGAAATCTCGAAAGTACGTTTTGCCGTACCTACTCAAAGTATATCATAATATACATTTAGTATGGTGCCCAATGAAAAATGTTGGTTAGAAAATTAATGCCATAATTTTGAAACATCTCCTGATAGAAGATGTTTCCCGCATATTTTCAACTTTCAATTTTCAACAAAATAATTTAATTTTCAAGAAAACAGTTGCATTGTTAAGTAAATAGCTGAATTTTCAATCATCAAGGATGAATTTCTAACCAAGAAGATTAATTTTCAACTAAAAGACGAATTTTTAACCAAATAGTTAAAGTTTCAACAAAAAAGATAAGCTTACAACTAAAAATAGAATGGTAAAATTTTCAACTATGAAGATTAATTTTGTACAAAAATGACGAATTTAGAACAAAATACATCAATTTTCAAACGAACAGTTGAATTTTCAACTCGGAAAGACAAATTATCAACAAAAAATATAAATTTAAATTTTCAACAAATAACGATTTTTTAGTAAAGAAATATTGAATTTTCAACAAAAAAATCAAGTTTCAGTTAAGTATGCATTTTTCAAATAAATAGAGAGTATTTCACACCAAGAAGAATAGTTACTGCCTAAATAGATGAATTTTCAACAAAAAAGATCAATTTTTAAGCAAGAATGTCAAAGTTACATTACAACATAAAAAAATTAATTTAAAAAAAATGAATTTTCAACAGAACAGTTGAATTCTCAACCAAAGAGATCTACCTCCAATCAAAGAGATGAATTTTCAACTAGATTTTTTAAATTTTGGGCAAAAAAAATAAATTTGTAACACAAAGAAAACGAATTTTTAATTAAATACATGAATTTTCTACTAAAAACGAAAGAATTTTTATGGAAAAATGTAATACTAGACATTTAAAATAAAAAATATTTTTATTTAAAATAAAAACTAGTTGAATTCAATTAAAAAAGTCAAATTTTTGCCAAAAAAATTGATTCCTCAACCAAAGAAGTTTCATTTTTAACCAAACAGTTGCATTTTTGTCCAAAGAAAGATTAAATTTCCACTAAAACAGATGAATTTTTAAACCGAAGAAGAGAATTTAAAGAAAAAGTTGAATTTTCAATCAAGAAAGATTTTAGTTGAATTTTGAATAATGAAATATGAATGTTCCATAAAAAGTTAATTTTCTAAAAAAATGGATCAATTTTTAAAAAATTGTTTAATTTTCAAGAAAATAATAAAATTTTTAACAAAAAATATAATCATTAAGAGGAAGCATCTTCAAAAAAATTCAATATAAATATAAATAAAAGGCAAATAAATTACTTTATGTCAAAGAATTTTAGATGAAGTTTGAAAAATTTCCTGACTTTACAAGATTTTTTCAAACATCCCTGACTTTTCCCTGACTTTCCCTGGTCATCAATATTTCCTGGGGGTTTCCTAATTTCCACGTTTTTCTCTGACTTACGGCCACCCTAATCTGTCAAGTTCATGGGTTAAAGCTTTTATTTCAGTAGGTCTGACCTACAAAATGTGAGGTACAAGGTATCTAGCCAAATCTAACAAAAAGGTTTTGATAAGGATAAAGTTTTAATAATAGACGTATTTTTCAATTAAAATCCATGTAAAAATTTGAAATTTGGTAATTATTTGAATAAAAATGGTGCAATTTTCTGATAATTTTTTTCTCGAACTGTTGATGTGCAGGTTCCAAATTGAAAAAAGCATAATTAGACCTTAAAACTGAAAAAAATTTTCTGTACATTTGGTGCGGAGATCTTCAGATTGAATATTTACTTTTCTTAAAATAGCCTGTTAAGCAATATTGATCTGATTCAACTGAAAAGCCCCTCTTCGACCTTGAGAGATTTAATACTTTTTTTATATCCTAAGTTTTTTGTGAAAATTCACAGAGGAAATAAATTTTTTTTAGAAAAAACTAAAGTGAAGTGAATTTGAAATTCACGTGAAACTGAAATGAAATTACATAATCGCCGCCCAAAACGTCTTGATGCTAATATTTTTGTTACACTTTTGATTCTAAATGCTGTAAAAAAAATATACCTATAACCGGTTCAAATCCAGGCTGAGGCAGATTTTTTGTTTTTTTGTTTTTCAAATAATCATTTTTCCCAAATCACCGTTGAACATCGAAATTTAAACTAAGGCAAATTTAAAATCTCGGACATTAATACGGTTTATAATGGCAATGATGATGTATGTTCATATCAAAAGATCTTTGAATGATATAGAATAATTGCATTTTTTAATAATAAATTACCTACTCTTCGCAATGGTAAAATAAGATATGGTATAAATGCTTTATTTTGGAGAAAATTCACAAATAAATTACTAATATTTAAAATATGACAAGGATCTACAGTCGTTGAATCGCATCTACTTTTTTCTAAATTTAGAAATGATATTGTAATTTTTTCCGCATTCAGAATATCATTTATAAATTCCTTTATACTTAAAATTACAAACTTAATCCTAAACTGCCCGTATGCGAATATTTCTTGTGTTGAATGTTGAATATTGATTTAATAATATTAAATTAAAATAATATTGATTAAACACGTGTCGGATGCTCAGGCAGGAATTTAATTTAAATAAGATAATCAACTTTGTCTAATTATTTTATTCTAGAGAACCAAAAACATTATCATTGTATAGAGTAATACAGTTATATTATGTAACTTATTTTTATATTTATTATATTATATTCCTTCCTTCGAGAAACTTCAGCTTCAGTTTAAGAAAATGCGTATATCCTTTATATAATATATGCATATTGAATAATATATCCCACCACCGATAAAAAATATTATATTTTTCTTTCTTCAGGGAATATTCTATATTAGTTTCTCTCAGCAGCGTACTTCTCTTTGGCCCTCATATTAAAAAATATACATGTCTAATTTTATATTGTATAATATATCCCATTGCCGATAAAAACTATTATATTAATTGTTTCTTCAGAAATATTCTATATTACTTTTCGCAAGGAGCTTACTCCTCTTTGGCCCTGGCAATAAAAAATATGTAATTATTCCCTAGCATTTTATTGCTTTTATGAAAACTTCTTCTAATTATTGGTCATTCTTAACTAAAACTTTAATTTCTATTAGAAAACTTCTGAAAGAACTATGCAAATACAAATCATAATTAGAAGAATTAACAGCTAATAAAATTATCGGGTCAATTTTCAATAATTCATATTTGGGGTGAAATAATTAGGAAGTAATTCTAACCACTACAATCTTTTTACTTCAGCACAGTATGCTTCCAATATTGCATTTGTAAAATCCGTCTTCTTTTGTCCCTTTAATTTATTTTCTTCGCCAAGGCATTTATTGAAGTCATCAGCTTCAGATTCTCTCAAAATTTGAATAACAAGGTCTTCAAGACAGTAGTCCTTAACAAGTTGGTCCCAACTTTCTTCATCAATTCGCTGTGATTTTTTTGCTCCCTTCTGTACCTTATCTGCCAAAACATATGCAATTTTGGTAGCAGCAACCCAGTCTTCCATTACCACTTGAACTTATCCGATATGTGTTTGGCATTTTTTCATCCATTCGGGCATAGTTAAATTCAGTTTCTCTTGTATTACTTGTGGTGAAGGTGGTTTGAATGTCTGAGCAAAGACGCAGGTTGAGGACCCTATAGAGTCTTAATTTTTTTGAAATATCTTGTTAATCTATCATTTTATTAATTTAATGCAGGAATTGAAAAAAACTTACAAGCGATGATGCTAAAAGGAGGAGCCATCGAGTACTTCATACTGGAAGATGTCTAAGGTCTCTCGTAATACCTTATAGTATGACTGGCTAGTTCACAATTCTACGTTTATATATAGCTAAAGATGACATTTTTTCTAATATACGATTGCTTGATCTTGTTACTTGCTTCTTTCTTTATTAAGAAACGATTTTGCAATTTTCTTGGTTGCAGCAATATTTGATGAACTCCTTTATTTAAAGTTTAATTCTAAAGTAAGTGAAACTTTAAATGCTGTGAAGCAATATGCCTATCCTGAATTTCAGTTACGTATATGGGATGCTCAGGCAGTAATTTAATTTGATTAAGAAAATCTACTCAGGATAAATATTTTATTGGAGAGAACAAATACATTATAATTTTATATAGTTGTATTCTGTAACTTATTTTTATATTTGTTATATTATGCTCCTTCCTACGTGAAACAAAAACTTCAGTGAAATGCTTCTTCTAATAATCCTCTTTTTAGTTCTTGTTTTTTTTATACTTTTGCTTGGCCCTGAAATTAACAAGAATATAGTAATTGCATTGCATAAGATAATTATTAAATCACTTACAAGTTTTTTACTGATGTACAATATTCTTTGAAAAGTGCCTTCGTGAATTGGGTCTTCTCAACGCCCTCTAAACGACTTTTTTCATCCAAACATTGATTAACAACATTATCAACGCTGAGTTCAGTTAAATACTTGAGAACAACGTTTGTAAGGCAACGATCTTTATTAAGCGCAATCCATTTTTCTGCATCAACTTTTCCTAATTTTTTTGCTCGGCTTACCAGATCATCTGCCAAATCATTTCCAACTTTAACAGCTGAAGTACGCGATTCATGGAATTTTTTACGTATTGAATGACCCTGTGCAACACATTGTTCTTCAAATTTTTCTAGAGTTAAATCAAGCTCTTCTTTTAACACTTTTTCTAATGGCGGATTAAATTTTTGAGCAAAGGCGTATGCTGAAAAACCTGGAATTTGATAGTGCATCATTCATTAATTCATATATTGATAAGGACAATATACATTATAATATATATCACTTAAGATGTAGATAAGAATTTTATTTCTTCTTTCAGTTCTAAAGTTATCAATAGGTTTTTAAAAAGTCTATACAACATAATTTTCCATACAGAAGCCTTGAAAGTATTAAAGTGTGATTAAGAAGTTAAAAACAGGTTTTGCGTAAACTAAAATTATCTTTGATTTGTCAACGTTAATTCGCTTGCCACGCGCACGTTTGCTTCTCTGATATTGTTTTAACTCTTTCAAGGATATTTTAATAAATGTGACTACGTGTAGCGATATTTTTGTGCAAATATCCGGATTTTAATTGCAAAACAAGTTATAAATCAATTTCCGAACATGCGATCTACCCGAGGGGTTAACCACTTTGATTTTCTGTGCACACTAGATTATAAGATGTCTTCAAGATGATTCCTAAATTTTTTTTCAAGTTCTGTTTTCGATTGAACAAATACATTTAATTTTTAGCAAAATAATAAATGGTAGTTGCATACTTTTGAATATTTTTTTTGAAGTTCAGTTACAAGAGCACTCAAAACTGAATGTAATTACTTGAAGAAAGTTCTTTAAAATGTATTAAAAATTTTTTTTTCATAATTCAAAATGTATTCTTTTGTCATTTTTAGTGGAAAAAGAGGCATTACTATTAATTACTACCAATTGATTCGATACGAACAAAGGTAGAAGAATCTCATAAGGAACAAATGCAACAATAATTTAGTGGGTGATTGTTTACTTGATGAGAATGTCATTGTAATGTATGCATTAAATTACTTAAAAATATAAATTTATTATTGATGTTTAAAAATACATACCATTATGAGAGAATTCACAACTTATCTGAAGTTATTGGTTCTGTATAAGACGATATCAAATTTCATGACTGACTGTCTTTTATTTTTTCATTAATTTTGCAAATAATATTATTGAACTTTTATCAAGCTTGCAAAAAAGAAATTATGAATTTTTTCAGTATTACATTCTCTTATGTTCATAAAAGCAGTTCGAAATAAAAAACCTGAGCACATTAGAAGGAATTTATTATATAGAAAGAAATATAAATCGATTAGAGATTTTATTAATCTTATGAGAGATTAGAACAAGTTGACAAGTACGAATATCTGGGTAGCCTATTCACTAGTGACGGGAAGATAGATGGGGAGTTAGATAGGCGCATAAACAAGGGTCGGAAGGTTATCGGTAGAGCTGGGTCCATTCTCAGAAATAAGAACATATCAAAACAAGGTTAAATTGCGATAAATAATTCTATATTTGTACCGACAGTACTATACGTAGAGAGACATGGACCTGTCAAGTAAACGACAAGAGTAAAATTAACGCGATTGGCATGAAATCTCTGTGCGCAGTATGCGGAAAAACACTGATAGACAAAATCCGAAGATGTTTTGGCTATGTTGAAAGAATGAAAGATGAACGACTGACCAAACATTCTATAAAGGTAAAGTAAATGGCAGAATGCCCAGAGGTAGACCGCCTAACAAACTTTTAGAATCTGTGAATGAGACATTAATCCAAAGAGACATAAGAAGGCATAGAAACACGGGAGCTTGTGTGAAAAATGCATGGACGTGAAGGAAGCTAGAGTAGTATGCCAGGACGGAAAAGTGTGGCGACAAATAGTTTGTAAACAGGGTGACAGTAGAGTTAATGACGCCTGAAACAAAGACCTTGGATACACTGTTAGAAGTAAGATCATGAAATTTCATGAAAATGCTAGTGAAGCTTTTAACACTACGGTTAGTGAAAAACTCATTGAAATTTCATGCAACACAAATAGCCTTATTGAAATTTCAATGTAAGTTTTGGAACTATTTTAAGAGATAGTGCATTGAATTTTTTGTAAATGTTCATGAATATCCTAAGTTACTTCATTTTCAATGCATGTTTAAAAAATTCACGTAAACCACAGTGAAATTTATTCAGCCACCAATAACATTTTATGTACAAGCAATTGAAACAGGTTTCAGAGTAAATTTTATGAAATTTCAATAAATTTTACTTCAAACTTAAGTTTCGCGTCACTGAAAATTAACGAATATGGTCTAAAAATTATTTTCAAAGCTGAATCTATGAAATTTCAGTGACATAAGTCATTGAAAACTGACTGAAATTTCAGGAAATTTCTAACAGCGTACTAATGGGCCCAATTGGGGAACCACACAACAATTTTGTGAGGCTCTTCACTTGGGGGTGGTCGCTAAAGAGATTGATCAGCAGCCTGGGTCGAAGAAGTATTGCGGAACGAACGTGTTATTCAAATAAATAACATAAAAATTCTAGATCAATCTAAAAATCTATACATCCTTCCTCACATTACTCCTTTGCTCACCGAGCAAGTCACGCCTACCCCGACAGGGCTTAATGGTATAATAAATAATGTATTAATAAATTCCAATGAACTATTTTTAATAAATTTGAATAATTTTTCAGTAATTTTAATATTTGACAGTTGATTACTTCGAAATATTATAATACTAAACATTAAAAAGTTTCCAACATTAATATTAAATTCTTCGTGGCTTTTTGTGACGTTAAGCAAATTTGGTTTCATTAATAAATTATAAAAGTGATGACTGATTTATCTAATTGAACTTGAATTACAATCGCGGTTAACCTCTCGGACCTACCCTTTTGGCCAACTATTTTTTACCAACTAAAAAATAGATGTCAAAAGAATGATATCAATTTCAAATTATGTACTTACATATAATGAACGTGTATAAAACAATATTGCAGTACTTCATAGTTTAAAACCTTTTACGATTTTCACGCTCTAAAATATACCCAAGCCTAAGTCACGTCCCGCTTGATATGAAGTGCAATGGAAAGAATCGCTACTACATATACCATTTCCCTTCCGGGATAGGCGCGACTCACTCAGTTTAAAGAAAATTATCGCCAAGTGTGACCACGTTCTTGAACAGCGCAAATTGATAAATACTGTCCTTCGGCCGATAATATTGGTAAAAGTATGTTCCTGTATATATAATTATTATCTGGTTTGTGTGGGTTGAAAAATGCACTATACGTATTAGGTAATAATATAAACTGCTTCTTGTAGAAAATTTAATTTTGTGCAAATATTGAATATTTGAAATAAAATTCGTTGCTTAGAGTATCTAAAGCTATTTTAGAGGAACCCGCACCAAATGTACAGAAAATGGTTTTCAGTCGAAATGTCCAATTATGATTTTTTTTTGTAATTTTGAAAATGCAGATTTATAATTCAAAAGAAATTTATCAGGCGAATGGACAGTTCTCACTCAAAAAATGCGAGAAACATCTCTTAGCAGGGAAAGTATTTTAATTCGTTTTAAGGGTTGTTTTGTCATATCCTAAAGATTCAAGCAAGAAAATCAACGTTTCCAAAATTCTGAAACCACGTAGGGTTGTTTAATTAAGTTATTGGAGTGAGAAATTACTTCAAAATAAGTGCAGGATACTTCCTGTACCAGAAAAAATGGTAGAATTTATTTTAACGGCCGTTTTAAAATCCCATAATGATTGAAGCAAGAAAATCGACGTTTCCAAACGCCAAGACCACAGCAGATTTTTTATGTAACTATTGGATCAGAAATAATTTCAAAATAAGTGTAAAAATGTGTTTGAGTTTATTTTAAGGGTGATTTTCACATCTCTGCCAGATTTAGGCAAGAACATTAAAATCGATAGGTTTAATCCAAATGGATCCGAAAACTGTGTGGATAGGTTCTTTAGAGACCATTCATAGTTTCCAAACCATGAATTAAAAATAGAATGGTTAAATTTCCAACTAAGAAGATTCATTTTGCACAAAACAGAAGAATTTACAACAAAATACATCAACTTTCAAACCAATAGTTGAATTTTCAACTCGGAAAGACAAATTAACAACCGAAAATAGAAAAGTTAAATTTTCAATAAATAAATATTTTTCAGTAAAGAAATATTGAATTTTCAACAAAAAAATCAATGTTCAGTTAAGTATGCATTTAACAAATAAAAAAAGAAAACTTCACACCAAGAGGAATAGTTACTGCTCAAATAGATGAAATTTCAACAACAAAAAAATTTTAATCAAGAATGGAAAAGTTATATCGTAACATAAAAAAATTAAATTAAAAAAATGAATTTTCAACAGAATAGTTGAATTCTTAACTAAAGAGATCAACCTCCAATCAAAGAGATGCATTTTCAACTAGAATTTTTAAATTTGGAGTTAAAAAAATGAATTTGCAACAAAAAGAAAACGAATTTGTAATCAAATACATGAATTTCCAACCGAAAATGAAAGAATTTTTATCGAACAATATAATACTAGACATTTAAAATAAAAAATATTTTTATTTAAAATAAAAATTAGTTAAATTCAACTAAAAAGACGAATTTTTAACAAAAAAGTTGATTCCTCCACCAAAGAAGATCCATTTAAAAAAAAAATAATTGCATTTTTTCCGAAGAAAAATCAAATTTTCACTAAAACAGATGCATTTTTAAACCAAAGAAGAGAATTTTTTAAAAAGTTGAATTTTCAATCAAGAAAGATTTTAGCTGAATTTTGAACACTGAAATATAAATTTTCCATAAAAATTTATTTTTCTACCAAAATGGATCAATTTTGAACATCATTTTTGAATATTTAACCAGATAATAAAATTTGTAACCAAAAATATAATCGTCAAGAGAAAGCATCTTCAAAAAATGTAAATAGAAATAGAAATAAAAGGCAAATAAATTAGTTTATATCAAATAATTTTAGATAAAGTTTGAAGAATTCCCTGACTTTCCCTGGCCAACAATATTTCCTGGATTTTCCCTAATTTCCAGGTTTTTCTCTGACTTACGGCCACCCTAATCTGTCAAGTTCATGGGTTAAAGTTTTTATTTCAGTGGGTCTGATCTACAGAATGTGAGGCACAATGTATCTCGCCAAATCTACCAAAAAGTTTTTGATAAGGAGAAAATTTCAATAATAATAGACGCATTTTTCCATTAAAATCCATCTAAAAATTTCCAGTTTGGTAATTATTTGAATAAAAATTGTGCAATTTTCTAATAATTTTTTTTTCGAATTATTGATGTGCAGGTTTCAAATTGAAAAAAAGCATAATTAGACATTACGACTAAAACCAATTTTCTGTATATTTGGTGCGGAGATCTTCAGATTGAATATTTACTTTTCTTAAAACAGTCTGTTAAGCAATATTGATCTGATTCAACTGAAAAGCCGCTCTTTGTCCTTAAGAGATTAAATACTTTTTTCATATCCTAAGCAAAATATTCCACCTGCGTTTATTGATATGGAAACAATATTAGTGCAATTATAGTCTGAAATTCTGTTCTTGTCGACCCTATTCGTTAGGAATGAAAACAAGGAAACATCTGTAGACTCCGGATATGGGGCACGTATCGCGATATGCCTAGCTAGTAAATCATAATGGCAACCCCTGAAATTCTCGTGCCCCGTGCCGTCGGTTTGTTTATTGAGCGGATGAGCTCTCCTTTTTATAGATCAACGGACTGACTTGCATACATCATAGGGACTGAGTCATAGTCAGAGCAGTGGAGGCCTTTAGCGCCGTTAGTAATGTTTGCACTTGACGTATGGCCGTCGAGCACGCTCCACGCGATGCATTTAACTAATTGCATTACCATTCGATCGTTCCCTGGAAGACCTCACATTACAGTTACAATCAAACCCAAACATCACTCGAACCCACGACGCGCAGCTGTCAGTCTCTTAAACAGGTAGTTTGTGCTTTTGGTGGGAAGACGAATGACAATGATCCCCGAATTTGAATTATGGATCGACCCACTTCTGTAGCAGTTACGACAGATCAATCATTTTGATTAACTTTACTCTGCCCCTCTAAATAAATTGATTCAACTCAAACCCACCGAAGTAGTTATATCACTTTTCACGAAAGAGGTCTTTTGCAAATATGATAATGAGATCAATAGGGGTCGTTCAAAAACTACGTGACACTGCCAGGGGAGGGTTAGCAAGTTTTGTGACGATTTGTGACGTGGGAGGGCGGGGTTAATGTAGTATGTGACATCACACATGGGAAATTTAAATGTTAATAACAATTGTGCCGTTAATAATGTTTACACTTGAAGTATGATCTAAGCGATGCATTCAAAGAACTGCATTACCGTTTAATTATTCCCTGGAAGACCTCACATTACAGTTGCAATCAAACCCGCGCGCCACTCGAGCTTACGGTGCGCAGGTGTCTGTCTCTTAAATAAGTAGTTTGTGCTTTTGATAGGAAGACGATTGGCAATGATCTCAGAACTTGAATTGTCGATCAATCCATATCTGTAGGAGTTAACACAGATCAATAATTTTGATTAACTTTACCCTACCTCTCTAAATAAATTGATTTAACCCAAACCCACTGATGTAGTTATATCAATTTTCCCGAAACAGGTATTTTGAAAATAGGATAATTAGATAATGAGGTTTTGTGACGATTTGTGATGTAGGAGGGAGGGGTTAACGTAGTATGTGACATCACACATGGAAAATATAAATGTGAATAACAATAGTGCCGTTAGTAATGTTTGCACTTGACGTATGATCGTTGAGCAAGCTCCAAGCGATGCATTTAAAGAATTGCATTACTATTCAATTGTTCACTGGAAGACCTCACACTATGCTTAAAATCAACCCCACGCGACACTCGAACCCATGACGCTCAGGTATCTGTCTCTTAAACAGGTAGTTTGTGCTTTTGATGGGAAGACGATTGGCAATGATCTCCAAACTTGAATTGTCGATCGACCCACAAATGTGGGAGTTATCACAGATCAATAATTTCGATTACCTTCACCCGACACTTCTAAATACATTTATTGAACCCAAACCCACTGAAGTAGTTATATCAGATTTTTCTAAAGAGGTATTTTTTGACAATAGGATATTACATGAATAGGGATTGTTCAAAAACTACGCCCAACTGACAGGAGAGTGTCAGCAGGTTTTGTGACGATTTATGGCATAGGGGGAGGGTTTAACGCAGAATGTAATATCACACATGGAAAACATAAATGTGAATTAAAATGCTTTGAAATGCTTGAAAAAATGAAAATTAATGATTTTATATTCTAAGTAAAGCATCTAAATAAAGACTTGGCACTCTATCCCCTATTCTCCTCTTTTCTACTTTTTTAAAGAATTCTTCTTCTTTCCCCTTTTTTCAGAGAAACCTCCCCTTTTTCTCGTTTTTTCGCTCAAATGCGAACTGAATCAATAGAACCCTATAAGAAAATCTAACTATTTTTAGTTGAAAGCTACATTTATTTTAATGGAGAAGTTTACTATTGTATTTTTGGTTCAGAATTAGTTGAATATCCATCTTTCGTAGAAAATGTAACTATTTTGTTGAAAATTATTTTCTTTGTGAAAATAAATTAACTGGAAAGTATATGTACTATTCCATTATTGGTGAAAACTGATTGTTCTTAATTAAAAATTCATCAATTTGGTTGAAAATATATGTCTTTTGTTGTAAATTCATCTTTTTTGGTAGAAAATGAGTCTCCTTGAATGAAAATTCAACTACTTGGTTAAAAGTTAAACTACTTTTTGAAAAAATCATTTTATTATTTCAAAATGCATCCCTTTGTTTAAAAACTCGTTTTTTTGTGTTGAAAATAAATTTTTTTAAATGCAAATTTAACTATTCCATTTTTTGTTGAAAATTGAGCGTTTTTTGGTTTAAAATTAACTTTTTCTTAAAAATTCATATTTGTGGGTTTAAATTTTTATCATTTTTGTAGAAAAATCAACTATTTGGTTGAAAATTAACTTTTTTGTTGAAAATTAATTTTTGGTTAAATATAGTTATATATTTTCGGGTTGCAATTACACTGTATTCTAAACAATTAGCCTTCTTGATTTAAAAATTCAACAGTTTCGTTGACATTTTTTATCTCTCTTGACTGAAAATTCTTTCTGGGCAACAACTCAATTCTTTTATTAAATATTTTTCTTTTTTGGTTGATTTCAACTGTTTCTAATTTAAAATAAAATATTTTGTTGTTGAAATATCAACTATTATATTTCTCATTGAGAACTAAGCTTCTTCGATTGAAAATTCGACTATTCGGTTAAAAGTTGAACTTCTTTGTTAAAAAAACATTTTTCTTGTTGAAGATTCATCATATAAGTTGGAAATTGCACTTCTTCATTAAAAATTTAATTATTCAGTTAAAAAATTGAAGCGAGTTTACAAAAAATCAAGGGAATTCAGAATAATTTTATGGAATACTTAAGAATTCAAGGTGAGATTAAAAAATTTAAGATGAATTGAACAAAAACTAAAAAATAAAATTGAAACCCCATCGAATTGAGCAAAATTTAGTGAATTTAAAAGAATTCAAGTGAATTAAAGAAATGCACCAAAATTCTAAAAAATTGAAAGGAATTTAAAAGAATTCAGGATAAAATAAAACGAAGTCCAAATGAATTCCAAATGAATTTATATAAATTGCAAAAAATATTTCTAAATCTCATCGAAACTTTGAAATCCTGTAAAATACCTCACTTCTTGTGAACAAATTCTTCGAACTCCATTAAAATATTATAAAATCCAGTAAAATTCTATGAAATCTGAGGATATTTCTTAAAATCATGGCTAATTTATGGAAATATCTTGAAAGCTTTTAAAATCCCTTAAATTCACTGAAGTCCTCACAATTATTATAAAATTAATTTAAATTTAAATTTCAAGATACTGTTTTTGTTGTGTCAAGATAAAATTTAGTCAAATATGAATGTCACTGTTTGTTCTTGTTATCGGCTTCTTTCTCAATTTATAAACGATACTGTAATCTTCTTTGTTGAGCAAATATTTTATGAATTTCTTTACTTAAAATTCAATCATAGACTAGGAGGTGATTATGAAATTTTTTTTCATTTCACTTTCATTTCACTGCCACGTAAATTTTAAATTCACATAATTTCAGTTTTTTGCCAAATTCACCGAGAAAGTAAATTTTTTTTTTTTAAATAAAAAACTGAAGTGAGATGAATTTCAAATTCACGAGAAACAGAAATTAAATTACTTAATCGCCTTCCTAGACGTCTGAATGCGTTATATTCCCTTAAAAACATTAAAATCTTTGGATACCGCTTGGCACTTTTTAAATCTCATGGAATTTCCTTGGAATTATTTAAAATAACCCTAAAAATGTTTAAGATCCTTTGAAACTCTTTTATTGAAATAATTTGAAAATTCCTTGGAACATAGCTCGTAAATATGATATGATAGTGGAGGTGACGTTGCCTCATTAGACGTTTCACAATACTGCCTCCTATCATTGTTTCAATAAAGCTAAAAGTGTTAGACAATCGCATTCTTTTATTAATCTTCTCTATAAAAAAATTAGTTTTTAATCAAGAAAATATCAGTACGAATAAGAAACGATAAAATATTCTTATGATCTAAAAAAATGTTATCTTGTCTGAAGAAAATTTACCTTAATGAAGTTGAATCAAATCTCTTCGTACATTTTCTTGAGAAAAATAAATATTTTCTTAGATCAAGAAAATATTGTATCGTCCGTTTTCGTAATGATATTTTCTATATTCCCTATTAATTCTTTTTCTGTGTATTAGTGACGTTTTTCATTTTTATAACCTTTTATTTATTACATACAGCCATAAGTAAATTCGAATCTTTTCACATGATTAGTACCTTTCGCTATCGTATTATTTATTTTCTAAAAATCCGTAGTGGCTTATGTTCCTCTCTCATTGAATGAGTAGAATTTCATTAGTAGTTAGAGAAATTTCACTAATTTAGATTTAGAGTGTAGATTTTAAATTTTTTTACTTGATTTAAAGAAATCATTTTTTTGGTTTAAAGTAATGAGATTAAATAAATTATTTCCTAAACATGCCTGATTTCGAATGGATTTGGTCGCTGATTTAAATTTGGTTCAACCGCATGCATGGATCGCAATTAATGAAAAACTTGTTCAATCATATAAAAAAATTCTTTCTTCAATATCTTTACATTACTATATAATTACCTGCTGTTGAAGATTTTTTCAATGAGCATTGGAATGAAGTGCTGCTATTATCAGTAAAAACATTCCGACTTTTGACATTTGCTTTCTAGAATTTTTGAAAATTTAGGTGTTAATTTGGAGTGGGTTTCTTATGCGCTAGAGAGGGATAAACTTTTCTTACTAGTTTCAAGAATAAGATGCTGCCTCAAACAAAACAAAACAATTTCTTACATTTTTGGTAAACGTTGCAAACTTCACACAAACCTTGTTGAACATTGGTTTTATTCACACTGTTGTTAGGTTGTTTTATTACAATGGAATATTATTAAGTATCAGATTGACATTGACATACTTTGGTAGATTCAAATAAAAATTGCACATTAACAACCGTCCATGCTGGAGTTTATCCAGATGAATTTGATATACAAGTTAAATTAAATACCATACAATTGTCCATAGAAAATGATCGAATGTCCCGGTTCACCAGTGAGCTTTATGATGATTTCTTGTTCACCGAATTTCTCGATCTCGGCACGTTCATTTACAGATTTGCTGTGTAACACACTTTGAAGTTCAACTCGAGTAATTCTTCGTTCAGGAACCGAGTTCTTAATAATCTTCGTTGATTCCAGGACAACGTCACGTTTCATAATAAATAAACCCGAGGCATGTTCAACTAGATTGAAGGGGTTGCCAAGAGGTTGTTCGTTTTCTTCTCTTGCTCCAAAGACGAATCTACCGTTATGTCTGCCAATATCTATTGTTCGGTCAACTCTGATAGAACGTAATGCTGCAGGTTTGCCTGGCTCTCTGGGATTAATTGCTGATGATGGGACCACACTGATAAACAATTTTATAGCAATTGTAAAAACGAATATCAGGTTCCACGATGCCATTTTTTAGGTATTTGAGAGTATAATCACTTGTGTATGCACGGACAAAAATAGATATTGAAAAGCAGATATTAAAAACTTTGATATTTAACCATAATATATAGATACTACGGTATAAGATCTAATATCCTCTATTCAATTTACAAGATATTAAAGGACAATTTCTGTTTATATTGAAAGAATAAAATGTGTGACATTAACCGTTAATATCTAAGATATTAACTAGTAATATCTAGGTAGTCTTCTTTAATATCTATATTTCTCCGTGTGATCTTCGAATAACTGATTTTGAATATGTGAACGTTTCGCTACTTATGTAGCAAATAGAAAAAATTTATTTCTTTTACACAATCTGTTACTATCTAATTTGCTTATCAGCGCTCGAATAATCCTTCAATTGACGTGGCTTCTGTCTTAATAAAATCGAAAGTCATGATATATTAAATGTTTACTTGGATACGTAAACGTTTGTGAATCACTATGCAGTAAAAAATAATTTTCAAAATGATTCGGAAATATTGTTAAATTTCCGAAAATATTACAAATCCTTGGAAATCTTTTGAAATCTTGAAACTTTTTAAAGCTCTTTTAAAAATGCATTGGAATGTTATAAAATACCTTAAAATATTTCAAATCTTATGATATCCTTTAAAATTGTTTAAAGCTTTTTAAAATTCCTTGATATTATTAAAAATACCGTCAAATCATTAAAATCCTTTGGAATCATTTCAAATTGTTAAAAAATCTATTTAAAATAACCAAAAACATTTGAGATCCTTTAAAATAGTTTCAAAACCTTTGGAATTTTGTAACAATCTTTAAAATACCTTAAAATCCTTCAAAATCTTTTAAATCTTTTGTGATTCATTGAAATATTGAGAAATCTTTGAAATCATACAAATTTCCTAAATTTATGTGAATAAATTCTGTGAAATCCATTAAAATGTTATAAAATCCAGTGAAATTACATGAAATCTGAGGATATTTCCTGTAAAATTGATTAAGATACCTTGAGAACTTTTAAAATATCTTAAAATCATTGAAATCCTCGGCAATCTTGTAAAATTTCTTGGAATATATTTAAATACCCTAAAATATTTCAAATACTTTAAAATCTTTCGAAATTCTTTGTAACTTTTAAAGCTCTTGAAAATTCCTTGGAATTTTGAAAAATTCTTTAAAATATTTCACATTATTTGAAATCTTCTGAAATCCCCTGCACCTTTTATTAGCTCTGGAAAATTCTTTTGAATTTTTAAAAATATTCTAAAATCTGTCACATCCTTTGGAATAATTTCAAATGGTTGAAATCTATTCAAAATACTCTTAACTTAAAAATATCGAAAATTCTTTTAAATTCTTTTAAACCCCTCAAAATTATTGAAATGAATTGAAAATTCCGGGGAATCTTTTGAACTATTCCAAACACTTAAAAAATCTTTAAAATCTTTCATAATTCTTGGAAATATCTGAGAATCTTTAAAATCCTAAAAAATTATAAAAATTATTACTAAAAATATTATAAAATCTCGTGAAAATATATGAAATCTGATGATATTCACCTATAAAATCCATCGAAATCTTTTAAAATATCCTAAAATATTTCAAATCCTTTGAAATATTATGAAATCTATTAAAACTTTTTCAAGCTCTGTAAAATTCCTTGGAAGTTTTCAAAATAACCTAAAACCTTTCAAATTCTTTGGAATCTTTTAAAATATCTTAAAATATTTTAAATTCTTTGAAATCTTTCGAAATCCTTTGAAACTTTTCAAAGTTTTCCAAAATTATTTGGAATGTACAAAAAATACCCTAAAATCTTCAGAATCCTTTGGAATCTTTTAAAATGATTAAAATCTATTAAAAAATCATTGGAGTCTTTTAAAATACCCTAAGATATTTTCAATTTTATTAATCCCTTGAAACTGTTTACAGTTCTTGAAAATTCCTCAGAATTTTAAAAAATATAAAGAATATTCAGAAATAGATGTAGACCTGAATTCAATAGTGGTTCACCTGTGGGTTATTTTATTGAAAAAAGAAATTTTCTGTCTCTTTCCTGTTTTCCAAGTTTTCCCTGATCTGCAGTCACCCTGGATGCTTGGTCAAAAAGCTCTATTTAATTAAATTTTTACCGTCACACGACATGACGCCTCCTGTCTAAATTTCGATGATGAGCACCTCGCTCGATCTATTGAGGGAGGTCTCACATCTCGACATGGGAATCAATTTTGGATCCAATCGAAATGAAAGATGTGAGCACTTTTTGCATAAATTCTGATCGGTTATTTTTATGCAACCCACCCTGGACTTAAACTGGACACCTACGCTCGTCGTTTTCTGCCACGTCATCTTCGATATTCTCAAGAAATTCTGCGGAATCCTTCCGCATGTGGACCACAAGCAACCGCAAGATCTCTCAGGCAATTGCATGTGCGTGAACTTGTTGTGGGAAAGCTGTGGAGATTCCTAACGGAATTCGCGTTTGACCGTCGATATCGTTGAAAGAGAACGTTTTGGATAACAGTTTCGTCGGGAACTATCTTTAAAGTTTAAACCAGTACTTGATTTCCAACCACAACGAGGAAATAGGCCTCAAGTGCCCTAGAGTCCATTTTCGAGACTTGGAAAAAGTTACAATTGCTTGCGGTTGATTTAAACTGGATTTGGTTGAAAAAAGTGGATGAAGTGTATTTTTAAGAAGATCTGATTTATTGTTCTATTTGCACAGTTTCTAATGACATTCTGAAGAATTTTCTGTTTCTCCAAGTCGATGAAAGTTCTAAATCAATCGTTTCCCGAATTATTTATAATGTTACTTTCACAATTTCTTGATATTTTTAACAGTTACCCTTAAAAGTAATACAAGATTTTAGATTGATTTGAATATCCCGATAGTACCTTTGATGAGATTTAAAGAAATTTTTATATATTCCAAATAGATATCTTCTTAAATTATCTTGTAAGGTTGAGGTTCTATAAGAAAGTTTGAAATTTCCTTATTTGATTTGATTCACAATAAATTTGGTTTACTTTGCAAACAATTCTAAGTTTATATCGCTTAATTTGTTTAAAAAATTTGCATGAAAATGTATGGAGCAGTATGGCTCAGATGGTTGGCTCATATTCTAATACGTTATTAAAATGGATTCGATGTCGCTGGTTCGAATCCTGATAAGGGGATGTTTAAAAGTCTCTTTTTCATTTCTTTAATGTTTATATGTATGTTGCAACTTCAAAGTTATAATTGAAATACTTGTCTCTTCTCTATTTCGAGAAATCCCCGAAAATTTTCTCACCCTAACTTCAAATAATTTTGTTTCAGCCATTAAATCCGCGCGAAAAATAAATGTATACGCTGCCAGATAGATTTGAACGCTGTGTAAAATATTGACAACAATTTTCACTCGCTGACCGACTATTTTCTGGGTGTCTGTCTGACCAGGAATGTGATTCAGTGGCCGGGATTCTTCTCTCGAATGCACTAATATGCAAATTAAAATTGTTTTTATATATTTTATTATCTTAATTCTGAGTGGAAACACGAAATTTGTGAACAGATCAAAATTCTCATTTGGAATATGGGATTTTCCAATACAATTACATATCATTCTGACTTGGAACAGTGAATTTTCTGAAAGAATTATAACTCTAAGTGGCGGCATATGGAATTTTAGTAAAAAATATAATTTAAGGTTTAGGACAAGGAATTTCCGTTAAGATTTATAATTTTTAAATGCTTTAGGAAAGGGAATTTCAGTAAAGAATTTTAATTTTAAGTTTGGGGCAGAGGATTTCACTAAAGAAATGTAATTTTTACAATTGGGACTGGTAATTTGGTACAGGGCATTTTATTGAAGAATTTTAATTTTTATTTCAGGTTCAGTTTATAACAGAAAATTTTGTTAAGAATTATAATTTTTTCCTTTCGAGCAAGGAGTTTTCGTGAATAATTATAATTTGACTTAAAACAGGGAATTTTTGACATGGAACGGGAATTTTGGAAAATAATTTCAATTCTGACTTAAACAAACTAAGTTACAAAAACAATCCTTGTTCCAAATTAGAATTTTGTGGAATTTAAAAATTATTTTTTTTTTTAATAAAAATTTGACAAAACTTGAAGCTTTCCTCTTCCAAATTTTAGGAAAAGGGCGTTATAATATAATTCTAACATAGAACAGAGAATTTCCGTAAAGAATTTTAATTTTTGCTTTTGATCGACGGATTTCCGTAAAGAATTATAATTTAGACTTTAGGCCAGGGTATTTTCGTGAAGAATTATTATTTGAATTGGAACAGAGAATTTTTGACATGGAAAATAATTTGAATTCTGATTTATAAGAAGACAAGTTTTTTAAGAACCTTTTTCAAATTTAGAATAATAATTCCTGTACAAAATTCTCAGTTTCAAATCAGAATTATAACTCTTATGACCAAAAATTATCTGATGTTCCAACTTAAAATTATAATTCTTTTTAAAAATTCCCCATTCCAACTGAAAAATCTTTGCAACTTTTAGAATGTTTAGGAATCTCTTAATATCATTCAAAGCTTTTGACCTCTTTTAAATTGACCGGGAAAAAATAACAATTGACCGTGAAAAAATCTGGAAATGATCTTGAATTTAAAATCATCTTTTGTAAGTTCTTTGGATTTGAAAATTAATCTCTTTTTTAATAAAAAAAGCTGTTTCCCATTAGTTTAAAAATTCTGGTAAATTTTCTATATGTACGGTTATCACTAGTAATCATTAATGTGAAATTATAAATTCAAAAATAATTTTTTATCTTAATTTGGTACTTATTTTAAAATTTGCAAAAACATGTTTTTTTTTTAGATTGAGTTGAATAATTTCTTCAGCTTGAACCACATAAACACGATATTATTTTTCTTTTATGTAAACACAATTTTTCGTGGTGTTTAAAACGTTCTAAAATCGCGAAAAAAAATCCAAAATTCCAATATCCTAAAATTTCGGAATAGCGAAAAAAAAGGTTTTCCGAAAAAGCAGAATGATAACATATTTCATTCGTACAAGCTGAAGACATTTTAAAACTAAAATACAGTCGTGGCTCTCAATAAGACCGCTCCGAATAAGACCGCTTCCCCTCACCCTTGCTCGAGCTCGCCGAGGCACTTCTCCCACTCTCACGCTGACTTCGAAATTCCAGTCAGCCGCTCCCAATAGTGCCGCCGTAGAAATCGCAATTTTTTGTCGCCAAACTTTTCTGTCCTGGCATACTACTCTAGCTTCCTTCACGTCCATGCATTTTTTCATGCAAGCTCTCGTTTCTTTAAATATAAATTATTTAACCCTTTTAACGCTTAACTTACAATGGTAATTTTTACAAATTGTTGAACTGGAAAAATTCCTTAAGTGTCTAATCATTGTACCGATAACCCTAGTATATTTTTTCTAACAATATCTTTACCCGGAGGCTTAGGTTTGCCGCGGTTTCCCTATAAAATATCGATTACATTTTTTCCACGAAGGATCCCTCCAAGTACCAGAGATTTCAGATACTCGAACGTTTAGTAGAGGGACTTTCGAAAAAGGATATAAAATAAAGAGTTTGAAAGAGGTAAGGGAGAAGACGACCGAAGATGGTTGGATCTGGCAGCTCTGGGCATGCAAGGTACTAGCGAAGACTGACATTTACGGCCCGGAGCGGTCGACCTAGCGCCAGTAAAATTCAAAAAGAAATACAAGCAAAGTTTGCATCGACAGTTAAAGTCATACGCGCGAAAATACAGCCGGGCTTCTATGAAATACGATGCAGCTATATCACGCAAGAGTCACCGGAGTTCGCGCAGGAAACACTCCTCGTTAATGAAAATTACTGTCCTCCCTTCCTTTCCCCCGTTTACCCTCGTCAATCCTCCCCACTGCCATACTAAATTCCTTCGAAATTCTAATTCAAATGTGAACGACTGTATTGTAAATCATCGTTATGATCAGATCACTATAATCTTCCTTCGTCCTTTACGGGCTTTATACGAATCCTAAATTACCTCAAGCATCCGGGGTAATGGTGGCCATCTATAGGCTGTTTTCAAAAATATTTTTCCTTAAAGAGACTTTCTAGATATAAACTATATTTTCAGAATGTCTGGAAAGTTTAATTACAAAAAAAAAATTATTTGGCAAAGTTGTCAACTCTTTTTGATGTATACCTAAACATATTTATTGGGTGGGCGACGATGATACATTATTGACTATTTTTACACATAAATCTGGCTTGTAGATTTCAAACATTTTGACATATTCGCCTCTTTTCCCCCTTTTTAAAAAATTTCTGTTTTTTCCTGTTTTCCAGAAACTTCCCCTTTTTCTTGTTTCTTCGCTCAAATGAAAACTGAATTAATAGAACCCACTAAGAAAATTTAAGTATTTTTGGTTGAAAGTTAATTCGTTTGAATTGAAAAGTCTACTCTTATATTTTCGGTTTAGAATTAATTTCTTTTATTTAAATATTCTACTATATGGTTGTACTATATGGATGAAAATTTAATTGTTTTGTTAAAAATTCAACTATTTTGTTAAAAAGTAATCTTTTTTGGTCGAAAATTGATCTACTTACTTAAAAGTTGAACTTCTTTGTTAAAAATTCATTTTATTGATGGAAGATTTAACTAATTCGCTGGAAATTCGTTAAATTTTTTAGTTGAAAATTAATGTTGTTAACTTAAAATTTAACTATTTGGTTGATAATTAAATTTTGTGTTCTAAATGAATATTTCCGGGTTACAAATTCTACTCTTTTGTAGAAAATTTGTTCTTTTAGGTTGAAAATTCAATCGTTTTGTTGAAAATTTCTCTTTTTGGAGAGAAAGTTTTATCATTTTGGTATAAATTTCAACTACATATTTAGTTGAAAATTAACTTTTTGTTTGAAAATTGATATTTTCTGGTTTAAAATTCAACTATTTTGTAGAGAGTTAGTCTTTTTGCTTTAAAAATTCATCTCTTTTGCTAGAAATTTATTATTTTTTGGTTAAAAATGCAACTATAATTAATCTGTTTTAGTTAAGAATTCAAATATTTTGTACAAAGTTCGTCTTTTTTTGGTTTAATTGAACTGTCCATGATTAAAAGTTAAACTCATTTTTGTTGAAATATCAACCATTAAAGTCTTCTTTGACAATTCATTTATCTTAATGGTTGAATTAAACTATTTTTTATTTAAAAAAACATCTTTCTTATTTAAAATATCAAGTATACATTTTTCGTTAAGAATTCATTTTTTTTCGTTGAAAATAAATATTCAACTACTTGGTTGAAGGTTGAACTTCTTTGTGAACATTTTTTTTTAATTCATCACTTTAGTTGAAAATTTATTCTTTTGATTGAAAATTAAAATACTTGATATTCTGATACTCTGCGGCCTACGCTGTCGCAACAAAACTTGCAAATGCACCGTTGTCAAACAAAATAGTATATGTGCCTCGGCGCATGATATACTATTAAAATAACATATTTTTTAGTTGAAATATCAACTATGCAACTGTTTCCTATTTGTTTAAAAGCGCAACTATTTTGTTGTAAATTTAATTTTCTTGAAAATTCAACTATTTTGTTAAAAATTCCTCTTTTTGGACAGAAAATTCATTCAAAAAATGCAATTTTTTGGCCTAAAAGTAATTTTGTTGGTAAAAAAATCATAAATTTCGGTTTGAAAATTAACAGTTTTCTAAAAAATTCCAATTTTTAGCTTCAATACTCAAGCCTTTCGTGAAAAGTCAACCTACTTCTCCTTTTTTAAGAGCATTTTTACCTGTAAAGTATGGTATTGAGTCGTAGGTTAGGATGCATTTACTGATTTGTTTTTGAAAGCAAAAATAACTATTTTTTCCATATCCTGATCTTTCCTTCATAATAATGGTTTTGACAATTCAGCAGTTTGGAGTTTTATTTCTCTCTTGTCGTTGGAAATTCAACTCTTTTGTTGAAAATTAGTCTTTTTGGTTTAAAAATTCATCTCTTTTGGTAGAAATTTAATATTAATATAACAGAAGGTAGGGTATGTTTGAAAGGCCGTTTTCTGAAGAAATTTCAGATTGAAGGAAAGCTATGCAGCAGCATCCGCGGTGATTTTACGGTCTTCTCGCGAGGGGGTTGAAAACGAGGCGAGGCGAGGGTGCAAGTGCGAGAACCCGCGAAGCACTTACGGAGTGACGATAAACCTCCGCCCACCTCGTACGCGACGGTGGCCGTTTCCATTTTAGCTACGTGCCCAGGATGTGTCTCCT
The DNA here is from genome assembly GCA_011634705.1 of Andricus grossulariae. Classification (NCBI taxonomy): domain Eukaryota; kingdom Metazoa; phylum Arthropoda; class Insecta; order Hymenoptera; family Cynipidae; genus Andricus; species Andricus grossulariae. Next base: position 1,486,088 of record JAABKJ010002655.1, on the reverse strand, counting down.
TCTCCTCCTTAGTCCTCACAAACGGGACCGTTTACGACTTTTTGAGCAGTCGAGCTTTCCAAGCTCCACTTGGAATCTCAAAGACTTCACTTTCCGCAAGCAATCTCTCCCAACCAGACTATTTTTCTTCAAAGTCAATCTCAGCTCTTATCATTGAAAAGCTCGAGCTCGTTTTTACTTTCTTTCCACCCCTCTTTTATTATTTTCAACCTCTTCGCTTTAAGGTATTATCATTTTAGCTCGAAGAAGTGCGCAAAAATAAAGGATTAATGAAGTAGGATGGACGCATATCAGGGAAAACCTGAAAATCAGGGAAAAGTCAGGAATTTTGGAAAAAAGTACAAAAGTCAGGGAATTTCTGTAAGAAGCACTTACTATCGGCGAGAAACAGATCCGAAAATCTGTTAAAAAGTAGGGAAATTTGACAGCTTTTAAAGATAGTTTTTTAATGAAAAAATAATAAGAAAAATCTGAAAAAATTCATGGTGGTACTTTAAACATTTCTCAGCAAATTCCCGCTGTAAAATTTGCAGAATATAACAAATTGTTTGTTTTTTGTTCATAAATATACAATTGTACTATCTTCAGTTCTAATAAAGATAATGAAGCGATGAAGACATGCTGAGGAAAGACTGTCTTCAAATATCGCAATTTGACGAAGAGAGAAAGAAGCAAATAATTATTTCAAATTATAAATAATTACAAATAGTTCAACTAGCTACCGCTAATTTAAATCGCTTCATTATCTTCATTAGAACTGAAGATAGTACAATTGTATATTTATGAACAAAAACGAACAATTTGTTATATTCTGCAAATTTTACAACGGCAATTTGTTTAGAAATGTTTAAAGTACCACCATGAATTTTTTCAGATTTTTCCTATTACTTTTTTAATAAAAAACTATGTTCCAAAGTTCACTGTCTTTGAAAGCTGTCAAATTTCCCTACTTTTTAACAAATTTTCGGGTCTGTAAGCTATACACATTTTTTTGCCATATTCGTTTCAAGCTCATTTAGTGTACAACATTTCGACCATTAAAAGTATCCTTCATATATTGAGCTACCATTTTTTCTTCATTTACTTTTTTAACGTCAAAGCCAGAGGTTTCGAATTTTCTCGCTGATAGTGAGTAATTGTCAAGAATGCTCAGGGCTTGTACACGGTCACTTTTAGTCACATTTTTATCAAATCGCTTTTTTATGATAAAGTCACTGTAATCGCGTTTTTAAATGAAAATATCAATTATTGTCAGTTTTCTTTCAATAAATTTATCCAAGGGTTAACCACGATTGAATTCAGGCCTATACCTATAACTGAATTTTCTTGAATTCTTTTGAAATCTGTTAGGTTTAGGATATTTTAGAAGATTCCACGAAATATTCAATAGATTTCAATAATTAGAAGGGATTTAAAAGGATTTCAACAAAAAATTCCAAGAATGTTTCAGTAGCTCCAAATAATTTTTATTGATTTCAATAATTTGAAGGGTTTTTGAAGGGTTTGCAATATCTTAGGATATTTAAAAAGATTCCAAAGCCATTTCCAAGAATTTAAAAGTTTCAAGGGATTTCAAAAAATTACAAAGGATTTGAAATAATAAGGTTGTAGGATCAAGGGGGTTTATAAGATTTCCGAAAATATCAATTACTTTAAGAGATTTTGAAAGCTTTCAAGTTATTCTAATACATTTCCAGGATTTCAGGAATAACTGTTTTAAAGAATATTCAAGATTTTAGGGTATTTAAAGGATATGAAATATCTTAGGGAATTTTTAATAGATTTAAATAATTTGAAGTAATTCCAAAGGATTTTAAGGATTTGAGGGTATTTTTAAAAATTGCAAGAAATTTCCAAAAGCTTTAAGAAGTTCTAGTGGATTTAAAAAGATTTTAAACCTTTGTCAATATTTTACCTATTTTTAAAAATTTCAAGAAATTTTCAGTAGCCCTAAAAATGTTTCAAAGTATTTCGAATACTTGGAAAACGACTTGAAATATTTTTGGGCGTTTCAAAAATTTCCAAAGATTTTTTGATTGATTTAAATAATTTTAAAGATTTTCAAAACGTTTGAAACATTTTAGGGCGTTTTAAAAGATCCAGAACTATTTTGAGGACGGTCTTAGTGTGATTAAAAATATTCCGAAGGATTTTATAAAATTGCCGGGGATTTCAATTATTTTGAGAAATTTTGAACGCTCTTAAGGTATTTCAATAAATTTCAAGGATTTCAAGAAGATATATTTTTAAAAATTTCTTTAACAAGTTTCAATGGATTTTGAATAATTTGAAGGGATTTGCAATGTGTTAGGATATTTCAAAAGATTCTTAGACTTGCTAAACAGATTTAAAAAATTGTCAAGGGATTTGAAATATCTGAGGGTATTTTAAAAGATTCCTAGGGTTCTTAATCAATTTCTGATGATTTCATAAAATTCCAAGAGATTTCATGCCATTTTAATGGATTTAAAAAAACGTATTCGCAAGAAGTGAGGAATTTCGTAATGTTTTAAGATTTGAAGAGATTTTCCAGTATTTTTTGCAATTCATTTGAATTTCTTTGGAATTCACCCTGAATTCTTATTAATTATAATGATGTTGGTACAATGTTTGTAAATGTTTTGTACAGTTTTAAGAAAAGTTTACAATTTAATTTCTGGTTTCATTTTGTCTCAATAAAACTCTAGAATGATTTCATTATTATCTATGTAACCAAGTGAAATATAAATTGAAGACTTCAATAGTTTTTCCAATTTACTTATGTTCGCTGTTCCACTTAAATGTAGAACATGATTTACTCTTTAAACTTTCTTTATAGATACAATCAACTTTTGTGTGAAATTCTATAATTTTTTTAGTAGCACCTGTCACTAGAGAGCATATCTCGATGCTATATTAAAGTTCCATCGTGCAGAAGGTAAAGTTCTCCTAACCCAGAAATGAATTATTTTCAAATGTGGTGCATTCCTCCTTATTCGAATCGTTCAATCGATTATCCTTTTGAGTCGTTATATTTTTAAATAGTTTTCAGTTATTCATTCGTTTTTATGATTATTGATTATATTTTATTTCTATTAACTTACAGAGTTCAAAGTGGAAAAATTCAAACTTTCTGGAAAGGATGAATGTGAATGAATGCTATTTTTTGAACATACGTCATGTTTTGAGATTTTCAGGCTAAACATTTTTTTTGGTAAAGCGAATTGAAGTTAAATCAAGTACCAAAATTGAAGAAAATATTATTAGATTTCATAAAATTAAAAAAGATGCAGGGGAATTCAATGGTATTCGGGTAAAAATTCCATGAATTTTAAGTGAATTTAACTAGATCTGAATTAGATCTCATAGAATTCAAGACAATTCAAGACAGTTAACGTAGATTTCGTAGAATTCAAGACAATTCAGGTTAGTATTAGTAGATTTGATTAAATTCAAGGAAAATTGGAAGAATTTAAGCCTATTAAACAAAACTGCAAAAAGGTCAAGAGAATTATAGTGATTTTAAGGGAATTAAATAGAATTCGTGAAACTGTATTGGTATTCATGGAAACTCAAATAAATTAAAGTAGATTTCTTATCATTCAAGACAATTGCATCGAATTTTAATATAATACATAAAATTTAAGAGAACTGTTAATTCATACCTCTGATTCAAAGAAACTGGAAGGCAGTCAATAGAATTCAAGAGAATTAATAAATTAAAGAAGTTTCAAGAGAAAGAGAACTTAAGAAAAATTAGGACAATTAAAGTGATTTCAAGGTAATTAAATTGAATAAAAGTAAATTCCCCACCCCTCACTTCCCTTCTCTGCTTCCCCTTCCTCCCCTACTTCCCCTCCCTTCACTTCCATTACTTCTTCTCGCCTTACTTCCTCCATTATCCCCTCCTCACTCCCCCCTACTTCTACTCTCATCCCTCACTTTTTTCCCCGTCCCCTCACCACTCCTTACTTCCATTACCCTACAACCCCTCCCCTCACTTCTCCTACAGGCTCCCCTCCCTCACTACCCTACTTCCCCGCACTTCACTTCCATCACTATCCCATCACTATCCCCTGTACACTTTTTACTTCCATCATCCTGCTTCCATTCCCCCACTCACTTCCCTTTCTACACTTCACATACTCCTCCATTTCAACTCATCCCACTACCCTACTACCCCTCATCTATTATCTCTACTTCCCTCCAAATAACGTTTTCCTCACTTCCCCTACCCTACAGGCTTCCCTTCCCCACTACCTCACTTCCCCAAACTTCACTTCCATTACTACCCCTCGCCTCACTTCTTCTACTTACTTACCTTCCTCTCCTTTTTCTACTCCACTCGAAATTCCCTTTCCCTCACTTCTCCTCTAAGCTCCCCTCCCCCACTACCCTACTTCCCTGCACTTCACTTCCATTACTATCCCTCTCCTCACTTCCTCTATACTATCCTCTCTTCACTTTCCCTACTTCTCCTCTAGTCCCTCACTTCTCTTGACATCTCCTCACCACTTTTTATTTCCATAATCCTTCTTCCCTTCCCCTTCTCACTTCCCTTATCACACTTTACATACTCCTCCATTTCAACTTATTCCACTACCCTAGTTCCCCTCATCTATTATCTCTACTCCCTTCCAAATAACCTTTCCCCCACTTCCCCTACGTGCTCCCCTTCCCCACTACCCCACTTCCCCTCACTTCACTTCCATTACTACCCCTCGCCTCACTTCTTCTACTATCCCCTCCTCACTGCCCCTACATTTTCTCACGTTCCCCAATTCTCTTAACATCCCTTCACCACTCCTTACTTCCATTACCCTTCTTTCCCTCCTCACCCCTCACTTCCCTTCCAACACTTTCCAACTCATCCCACTATCCTACTTTCCCTCCTTTCCTTTTTTTGCTCCCCTCGAAATTTCCTTAACCTCACTTCTCCTCCAAGCTCCCCTCCCCGGCTACCCTACTTCCTCACACTTCACTTCCATTACTACCCCTCTCCACACTTCCTCTACTATCCCCTCTGCACACTTCCTCTACTATCCCAGATGAGCTGTATATTAATAAAATTGTTGTCATCAGAAGCTTTAAGATTTTTTGTTGGGTCAAATTCTGATAAATTCGACTTACCTATTCCATGAAGTGACGTAGACCCACATAGTTTATCAAATTCACCACGAAAAAAGACACAACTGTACCTCCATGCTAAACTCTCCAATCTGGGGCTAGCAGTCTAAACTCTAAACTCTCCAATCCCGTTTTGTGTTGGCGTCTAACCCCGCTACACGTGCCTGGCGCTACGGGCCAGTACAAGACGAGATTTAATGGATATGTTGGTCATATTTTGTTGACTTTCGAATAACTAATAAAAGTTCTATATAAAGAAGAAATATATATAGCCAGAAGACGTTGGGGGTTAATCATTTGAGAATGGTTGTAATTCGTTTTCATTAGATTAGGAATTGGAGAACTCTCTTCCTTGTTATAAATCATGGAATAGTCGAGACGTTTACGAACTAGTTGGTAATATAGTTACTGGTTACCTGTCGATGGAGCTCGTAAGAGGGAAACCGCATGTTTGCCCCTATATGCTATATGTGGTTCTCGCTGATGAACCTAGTGAACATAGTCATAGTCAATAGTCATAGCTCGTAGAATAGAAACGGGTGGTTTGCGTTGCAGAGGTTCTTGGCGGTAAGAGATTGCCAAGCAGCATAGTTGTAAATCATACTTTTATGAGGCACCCCATGGTCAATTGAGAGAAGGCCACTTGGAAAGAATAGGACGTGAACTGCGCACCGATGTCTGACTGACTGCCTAGAGCCATCTTTCTCTCTCACTTTTTCATTCTTCTCATCTGTAGTCATCGATCGGACTTTTACGACTTTGTAATTACAGCCAGGTTTCAAGTCGAGACCAGTGTCGACTGTTAGTAGAAACCCTCGTTTTTCGATCTTGTACTGATCCGTCGTTCTGCTGCTGCTAATCTCGTTTACAGTTCAGGGCAGTTTGTCGAGAGAGAAAGTTACATTTCTCGAATATTTAAATGTCAAGAATCGAGTTTTAAGATCAAAATGAGAAAAGTCGGAAATGAATTGAAATATATAAAGACGTTAGTTTCAGTATCAAAAGTGGCCGAAACCGACATTATAATATGTACCAGAAGTTCTGAGCATTTAAATGAACTATTTTTTCGGTGTTTTCGAAAACGAAGTATCTCGTCACCCCGAAATTCGGGATGTGTAGTCAAAGATTTTGCATAAGCTTTGCTAGTCGTCTGGAATTTTCGGGACGACTAGTTCATGTCCGTTCCAACTCCCCCAATTTTTCGGGACGACTAGTCACTGGACACAGCCTTTCGAAAAATGGTTGATTTTTAGTGGTCGTAATTTGATCATTTTTACATTCTTATTGTAATGAGAAGGTATTAGTTTTAAGTAAAATTTGACTTTGACGGTTTTCATCAAATCTCCACGTTTTGATATCCTTGAGCCAGAAAAACTGATTTTTACGAATGGCTATATGAGAATACGAGATAAGAAAAAAATGTTTAGAAGCAAAATTGCTCATCCAAAAAGGATCTACAAATTTATTTCTTACCATTTTTTGATAAGACGTATAGTTTTTGCTTTAATCGTGATAATGCTTTTAAAAAAATTAAAAATTCCATTTTCTGGCCCAACTATGCAACATTAAAAAAATGTACATACAAAAAACCAGTTGTTACTTTTAAGAAGAACTACAAAATCGTTCTTATCTTTTTCTGATAGAACTCTCGGTTTTTCTTTTAAACGAATTGCTCCTTCTAAAAAGACGTAAGAAAGAGCATTTTTTACCGGAAAATGTAATAATAACTAGAAATTTAATTATTACATATATATTATAAAATAATTTAATAAATGACAATTCTTGTTTCATAAAAAATTTATAATGAATTAAAGGTACAGGTGTATATACATATAAAATAAATTATCATGATTATATAATTTATTAGAGAATTATATAAATAGATATAAAAATTTGAGCGCAAAGCGCGAGTATTGTAAACCTGAAGTAAATTAAATTTCTTTTTAATCTAAAATCAAAACGTCTGACAGACGCGCGCCCTAGGCGCGCTCAAACTTGTGAGCGACTCGAGCCGCGCGCTAAGCGCGTGATGAGACTATGCCTCTGTTACGCGGCAGATTTTTTTCATTTGACGTGCTATTAGTAGGTTCTACACTTCTGCAGAATCTCTTCGGGACGAAGTATATGTTGTTTTTTAGAGGATATTAAGCTACATGTATTCCCCTTTTGAAATCCGTCAGAACTTTGGAAAAAAGTTTAAAATTACCAAAATGGCGACTACTTGTTTAGAAATATAAAAAATCAATGTTTACAAAAAACTCAAACTATATTTTTCACCATTTGTTTCTTGAATTTGGTCTTTTAAATAGAAGACATCCCCTGAGTTTTATGCGGCCTAAACCAGTTTTGTGGACAAGTAATTTTTTTGATAAAGTAGACTTTTTTCATTTTTCTCGGAAACAACGAAGTTTACAAACTAAAATTATGATAAAACTTTGCACATCTAGAAAAGTACTCAAAAAAATTCTTCTTTTACTTTCGTGATATCTTGCTTCGTTTTGGAGAAAAATTTGATAATTTAATTTTCAGACAAAAATTCTCTGGGACTCAAAAATGGTTTAGCCCGCGTGAAACTAAGTGGGTTCCTTATATAGGCAGAAGGCACTCGATCAGTTTTATGAGGGCTTAACCATTTTTGAGGTCGAGAGAATTTTTTTCCTGAAAATTTAATTTTCAGGATGTACAAACTTTTATGATAATTCTCTTTCGTATCTTCCATTGTTGTGGCGAAAAATGCGTAAAATCGATTTCATGACAAAAATTATTTCCTGTACAGTGCACACAAAAATGGTTTGGCTCGCATAAAATTCATAGGATGCCTTTGCTATAAGAGGAAAGATCAAGTAAAAAATTGGAAAAAACATAAGTGTGGGGTTCTTGTAGAAATAGGCTTTTCAAATTTTCTATCAAGTTGTCTTTTTGGTAATTGTAAAGTTTTTTCAAATTTTCCGACGAATTTTGAAGGCCAGTAAAAGTAGTAAAACTCACCAGAATCCGAAAAGAATGTTGGAATATCTGAATTCGGTAAAAAATTATAGGAGTTTGAAACAACATATTTCGTCGCTGAGAAATTCTACGACTTCACGTGATTCGAAATGGATTCGATCTCCGGCATATTTTGCCGGAGATGAAATTTTAAGTTTTTTGCAATCAACCTTGAATTCTTTAGATTTCTTTTTAATACTTCCTTTCTTTAATTCTTGGATTCAATTACGTTGACGATAAAATATGTCGGAAGAGAAAATTAAATTCGGCCGTATTTTGCCGGAAGGCAATCTTCGACCTTTTATTTATCACTTTCAGAATAATAGCCTTTTCAATTGATTATGGCATTTGGAAAAAATTATCTGCTTGGAAATATGTAATTTTTTGTATTTATCAGATTTTAAACTACCTTCACCCTCGAACTAATAATAACAATAATAATAATCATAGTCATAGAATATCACATTATTGGATCAAAGCACTATCAATTAAATATAACACAGATCAGCATTTTTGCCAAATTTCAAATTTTATCTCTATCGTATAAAAATGCTTTTAAAGCTAAAATCTTATGCTTCGAAATCTCAAAACTTCCGAGTACATAAACGATTTGTAGGTCTGTGCTATAAATTAGAAACTTCAAATTTAGTTTCCTCGCATTTTTATTCTTAGAGAAATATTATAATTCATTAACAGCATATAAAACTTTTTAAACAAATTTAAAAGCATTACAGTATACAAATTAATAATAAAAAAATTAAAAATTTCTGTAAAACAAGCTCTGAACGAGCTGAAAAAGGGGTTAATCTTACGGAAAATTCCGTAACAGTAATTCCGTAATTAAAAATCCGTAAAAATCCGTAATTAAAAATGGAATGATTTACGAAACTTGGGTTTTAAAACCGCATAATTAATAATTTACTTATTATCTTTTCTGGCACTACTAAAAATTTATACTCATTTATTCACTAAACAGTAGTTTAAGTAACAAGTTTCGTTTATAAAGTTTTATACTCCTAACTTATTAGCTATTAAAATTTAATGTGGATTTATGATTGATGTGTTTATTACAATAGAAATAAAATTGATTTCCAGATTAAATCCTGATGAATTCTTTGAAACCTTTGAAGACGGATTACGTTTCTGGTTTCTAAATGTCTGATAAAAAAAATGTTGCCAAACTTGGCCAGGTTTACAGCCTTCCCGAGAATTCTGTACTTTTTACTACTTTTACGTGAGGACATCGGACTGACTACGAATGTCGACATTTTGCATCCCGGGCGGATAAAAATACGTGCGGGTATTGACACGTGGAAACTTAATACGCGTTACTCGCTAAAATAAATCCGAAAAGTTACAAAATCTAATCAATATCACCTGCTGAAATTGAACTATTTTAAAAGTTAATTTTCGACATTTTTTAATTCAAAAAATTTTTTTATTGAGATAATGATATATTAAACACAGAAAAAACTGGGGTGTCTATCAGAACCAATTTTTGGTTCCTAAAAACCTGCAACAAAAGGAAACCCCTCGTGCTGGAAGGGAACCCAAAACGATGAATTAGTTCCAAAGGAGACTCCAAAAGAACCCAATTTTTAAAAAGACTTTTTCCAAAGAACCTATTTTTCGCTTTCCTCATTTCGACATTTTATCTAGGTTATAACACAACATTTACATTAAAGCGCATCTATAATAGAACCCTAACGGATAAAATTTAACAAAGATAATTAAAGTGCAAAATGTTATCGCACTTAGAATATAGATATAATGACTTAATAAATGTCATTTGCAGGTTATGTAGCCAACTTGTAAACATAAAGGCGTATTCATATACCATATCGTTTGCTTTACCGACAAATTCTGTAAATCCTCATGTTGCCAACCCTACTTTGCAAGAACTTTGCGAATGGGACTTCATTTTGTTCTGTTCAAAAGGAACCCTTCTGGGTCTCCAGAGGTTTCTATTGTAGTTCAAGTTGTGAAAGATACCAACTTTTATTTAAGCCGCAACCGTAGTAAACCTGTATTTTTTTTCTGTGAAGAATATTGTTGCTAGAAGAAAATTTTTTAGTTGCCACCTTCAAATTATTTTTTATTTTCCCTTTTTATTTTATTTACATTTAGTTAAAAATTCTTCCTCGTCAATGATCATAAAATCTCGAAAGGAGTGTCGAGCCAAATATAAAGTTTACGAAATCCATCCAATACAAAAATGGTTCAAGTTCGGCGAATGACTATTGACTATTAAAGATGGGAAGAATCTGGGGATGATTTTAAAGACCAATAAGAATCCAAGATGTCAGGGGTCGGATACATTCCAAAGATTTTTACTCTCATTTCAAATGGCAGAAGCACCTTTTCGATATTATAGTCTGCTTTACACTTGGGGTCATTCGAGTTCTGGAATACTAATCTTTAACGACCCATTCGAGGGTGGCTGAAGAAGGTTGATGAGGGGAGGTTCTAGAATGAAACTTGGACATAAAGAACCCGCCGCGTCGTGGAATTCCCATAACGTTTACGCGAGACGACCCCATCAAATGTTACACATATTTAACCCGCAACAATAAAATATTATTTTTACATATAAAGCAATGTGTTTGAAACGATCGACTCTTAATTTGCATGGCTGCCATATAGTCACTTAAGTCACTTTTAGTCACTTTTATTTCTCAAGTAACTTTTTAGTCACTTTTTAAAAATAAAGTCACTATAGTCACTTTAAAAAAAAGATCACTTTAGTCACTTCTTTCAATAAATTAAAACAGAGAATCCAAGGATTTCTGAATTTTATTGATTTTTTTAAATTCATTTGAATTCTTTTGAATTCGTTCTGAATTCTTTGAAATTCACATTGAATTCCTTTCGATTTTATCAGATTCTTATTCACTAATTCTATTCATTCCCATTTAGAGGTCGTCCATAAACTACGTTTTACAAATTTTGGACTATTTTAGCCCCCCCCCCCCTGGAAATTAACGTAGCCCAAAATTCTCTGTAAACAGTGGGAATAGAGTGATCTTGCAAGACAAACAGGAATAATAAAGGAATAAATTCTTTCAAAAGATAATTGTAAATACCATATTGAATTCAATATGAAACACTTTAAATTTCTAAGATTTCAAGTCAAATTTATATTGCCTTTTCAACCAAAACAGATTTTCTATCAAATGTGATGCATTTTAAACCCGAAAAGACAAATTTCAACCAACAAGGAATTAACTTTTAAACAAAAAGTTGCATTAAGTACTAGATAATTGAACTTTCAAGCAAAAGAGATGAATTTTCAACAAAATAGTTAGATTTTCAATACAAAAAGACGAAATTTTTCGAAGCCAGATGAATTTTCAAACAAGAAAGATGACTTTTCTACTATAAAAGAAGAATATTCAATCCAAAAGGAGAAATTTTAAACTATACAGTTGAGTTTTTGACAAGAAAAAATGTTCAACCAAATAGTTGAATTTTTAACCAAAAAATATGAATTTTCACCTAAAAGAAAAATGAATTCTTGAAAAGTATTTTGACTTTAAACTAACTAGTGGATTTTTTTAAGCAACTCAACGAAACATTTTGTATTATATATTTTATGAAAAAAATACGACTTTTCAACTGAACAGTCAAATCCTCAACCAAAAGAGATTATTTTTACACCAAACACTTATGATTTTTAACAAAAAAAGATGTAATTTTTACCAATGTAGATGAATTTTCAACCCAAAAAGATGTTTTTGAACATTTTTTTTATGTTATGCTAGTGTTTTTCATTCCAAATTACTATTTTTAATACAAAAAATTATAAGATTTTTAAGATTAATATTATTCTGCAGATTGTCATTCAGAATCATTAAATTTACAATTTTTTTTCGTTTTATACTGGAAATCGGTACTTTTAATAAAAATAATTGAATTTGAAAGAAGATAAAAAAATTGTAACAATTTTAGGTTATGCTTGGGTTTTCATCGGAAATCGTTATAGATTTCAAAGAAAATTTTTATGTTGTGCATTTTTCACAAGAAATTTGTTATTTTAAACCAAAATCATTCGACTCAAAAAATAAAACTCTCAATTTTGCACAACATTAGATTATGTTAGTGCTTTTCGTCCGAAATTGATAATTTTGAACAAAAATGTAAACGGTTCGATGGTCTATATGATGTAAGAAATATTGTGTATTACTTCTGAAGTCAAGATATTAATTTTCATGAATTATCAAGAATATTTTCCTGACTTTTCTTTCATATTATTTTAGATACTAGATAATATGGCATACAAAAAAATCGTATTAATATTAATTTTATATTTTAATTTCAAGTGGTGTGATTTCATTTATTTTTATTTATTTATGACATTTCTTCATTCATTGATACAGAAACAAGAGTTACGAGATGTGTTGTACGTCTTCTTATCGATTTTTTAATTTTGTTTAATTTAAAAAATATTTTAATTGATTGTAGTGACGCTGTATCCATATGGGACGCTCTTCATAAATAATAATACATGAATTGAGATTTCATGGATTTAGTATACATTTTCATGTTTTCAAGTTAAATTTAATTTTTAACATTCATAAATCTTTAAGTAATATTCCACCAAATTTGGGAAATATAACCTAATTAATGTTGGGAAAAGTTCCCGAACCTCTAGGCATTATTTCACAAAATTCTGGGGAATTTTTCCAAGCCTTTCTTGGGTAAGCTTCACAATTTTTATAGCAATATTCAACAAGAATGTTTGGAGAATTTTCCCTACTAAACTTTTTTTGCTAGTATGTTCTGGTATGTTTTTTCTATGTGATTCTCGTTCTTCAGAGGTACCGCGAATCCTTCGGGTTTCGCTTTACGATCCTGCTGTCGTTTCAGAAGACGCTGTATAGTACAATCGTTCAGAAATGACGAGTTTTTACGAGAGCAGAGATCGACAAATCCGCTTTGTTGTAAAAGCGAGCTCTTACAATTTGTCACGGTGAAAACCGCTTTCCGGGGTTTGATTTCCCGGCTGTGATTCTTTGATAAAGGTACCTATGTGTGTCAGTCTCGTTCCGATCCATAAAGCTGAAATTTTTATTTTTATTTTCATTGACACTCGGAATTTTTCAACTGGTTTCTGAAGAGAATACATGATTTTTGATAAATAGGTACGAAATGGTACTAAACTGACCTTTATTTTATTTCTTTTTTATGGTGTACCCTAGCGTGCAGCACGAAACCCCGATTTTTCGATTTTCCGAAACGCGGAAGCAAAAATCTCTTCTACGGTGTGTTACTCATTTTTATTTTCTACACTTTTACATTTTTAATAAAACTAAAGTATTATTCAATCTGTTCTTATGGGATACGTTCCCGTACAAGTAAATCTAAGAAAAAATCAGTGTGTCTACCTGACAGGGAAATTGGAAATACCGGGAATATGATTTATTGCCCAGGATTTTCTCTCGAATGTAGTAATATGTGAATTAAAAGTGATTTCATATATTTAATTACTCTAATTCTGGATTAGAACAGAGAATTTGTGAAATAAATCATAATTCTCACTTCGAATAGAGAATATTTAGAAAAATCATTTGAAATCATTCAGATCTTTGAAATTTTTTCAATTGACTGCGAAAAAATTACAATAGGGATAATACATGAAATGCATCATGTTTATAATTCTTTAAAATAAATCCGAAATTAAAGAGGAAATCAGCTGAGGGGCCACCCATAAATTTTGTAACGCAATTTGTCGATAATTTTGACCCTCCTCTCCCCATTTAACGCTTTTTCCGAGCTTTTTCCTGTAGTTTCTCGCCATTATATAACCATATACTAGACCCCACCCCCTTCCCCTAAGCGTTACGTAATGTCGTAATGTATGGATGGCCCCGTAATTTTCCAATCGAAAAATCATCGGCAATAGGCAGAAGAAAACTTGTTTCTACTGATATGAAATGGGAGAGTGGTAGATATTGTCCGTAATACGTAAATGAAATGGCTGGTATCGCGAGACTTTTGTCATTCTTTTCTTCGTAATTATTATTAATTATTATTTTATAATAATGCATGAAAACCGTGCGGAGACATTTGTATATTATGATACATTTGTATACACAATTTTTATTGAAAAATGTAAAATTCACATAGTTTAGACAAGTTGAATTTTCCCGCGAAGAATTAAGTCACCGAGATATAGCCAATCGATGTTGTTGGCGAAAAATACCGCGAGCGGGATTATTCAAATTTTATTCAGGAAAAAAGTTGTTTCTTAGGCAATACAAAAATTTTCCTTTTTGGAATATGTTAATGAGTTACCAAAGAATCAAAATATATTTTCATCTCATTTCATACAACATTCCCATTGACCGGGAAATGAGCGGGATTTTAAATGGATAAAATTATATTCTCTGATTTTATTGAACAATATCATTTAAGTGCTTTATTTATTCGAAGACATAAACTATACAAGACTCGGTTTAGGTAACGGAATATTTCGAAAGAAGGATATGATATGAATCATTTCTGTGAAGAACGTCAACAAATTAATTTTATCAAGCGAGTTAACTCGAGACTATAAAGTTGGTGGCCGAAAAATTATCAGCGCCAAGATCGCGCTACCGTTCCATGTTCCATTTTACAGCTCAGACGGAGAGTCAGAAACGGTTGACTTCTTCCTGAGTCTTGGAGATTAGAATCCGCGGAAAAAGGAGTCGCGACCCGGGGATACGGTGGGCAGGAAAAGGAAACCGGGTCTCGCCTGGCCTGGTCTGGTGGGTGCACGTATGAAAACTAAGTCCTGGTTTCATTTGACTGACTTTACGAGGGAGACATAAAATGGATTTTACTGTCGGCTAGTTCGCCAGTTCTCGAGTTGGTAACATTGCTTTGGCGAGTAAAATATACGCTTCTGCCCGCACCCTCTACCTTTGTTCTGAGGTTTTCGTCGTTCATGACGACCTCGTCTTCGTCCTTATCCTTATCCTCTTGGCACAGGGCGACCAAAAATCAAAGAAACTACAAGACTCTCATTTAAAGCATGTAAATTTTGTTATTATTATTAAACCATTAAGCCATATCCCCTTCGATCCCTGATCAATCTCTCTAGCAATCACCCCAGGCGAAGAGCTTGTTGAACAATGGTTGGTTTCTTTAGTTCCACACATAATTTATTAGTCTTAAATTAATAATTAATCACGAGACGTTACACCTCCCCTTTTAGTTCGAGGGCACTCGAGTAAGAGCAAAAGTCCCACTAAAGTATTGGGTAGGAGACAGATCGGCACACGTTTAAGATAGCTCGGTACTATTTATATAAGTTTGTTATGATATACAACCAATTTAAGCACAAAATTAAAATAATAGTTTCAGGTTTTTTTAATAAAACTAATATTTTTAAATAATGGTAAAGAATTTTATTGAATCTTAATAATAAATTTCTTTGAGAATGTTGATGTTCATTGTCGGCTTTAGGCCAGGCAAATGAGAAACAATTAAATTGTTTCAAACGTTGTGGAACCTTCAGTTCTGCGACGAGTTTTGTAGTGTCAAGAAGTCTTTTCCACATATAAAAGGTTTTTGAAAAACTTGACTACTTGGCATTTGTTTGCAGGATATGATTGTAATAATATTTAATATTTAAAAAAATCCGATACTTTAGTGAGATTTTATTTAGAATCTTCTAGAGATAGCATTGATACTTTTTTTTTTACTCGGGTGGGAGGGAAAATATCTTAGGTCACCTTTTACTTTTCATCCTTCTTCGTCCTCGTTTTCGTCCTTCTTTATATATCCTTCAACCCGTCGCGTCGCGAATTTAAATTTGCGGGCGCTCTCAATACTAAACTTCTCACATGAAAAATGTCGGCGCGAAATGTGTGTAATATCTGCATGGCATAACTCTATATTACGGTCGTTATTTCCGGTTTTCGCCCTCTGTTTTCCTTCTCTTCAACCTGCTTCTTTAGAATTCCCGTTTCAAACTAATTAACGAAAGAACTCGCTGCCATTGACGGAAAAACGTAAAAGTACAGGAAAGTTGAAATGGCAGGAAGTAAAAAGCGAAATTACTATTTCGGCGTTAACCTTCTTTTTGCGAGATTGCACGAGATGAAACAGATTGTACCTGGCGGAAATATTAAATATGTTTAACATACAGGACACGGAAAACCTTCTTTCTTTAGCATGTGTACCAACTTTTATGATCTTTTAATTTGTATTTCATTATCTGAAATATAATCATTTAGATTGCTATCGATTTCTTTCATAATTTTGTATAAAAAAACTCTTCATTTATTAAATTCGTATTATTTTTGATTGCAGATTGGCCTCACAAAATTGACTTGATGCATGGAGAGAGACTGAGAAGTGGCTGAATCCAAAGAAGAAAATCGAACCGAATTAAATGAGGAAGAGCGACTTCGGCAGCTAAAGTCCGAAATCCTTCGTTGTTCCAGAGTACAAGTTCTTTTAAGCAGTATCGTTAATGCAAAGTGTTTAGTCGACTTGAGTCAATTACGTCAATTGAAGACTTTTTGAATGTTGGATTCAATAATCCACATCCGTCGACTGTTGCAGAAGAGCAAATAGAAAATTTGACATGGCATGCAAAAGTGTCACAGATTTTGTTACTGCAAGTTGCGTGCGCCTTGCCGTTGTCACTCTGGCTTGAAAAAACATTTGAAAATACTAAAAGGAAAAATCTATTATCTCTAAAACAGGCCTCACAGACCGGTCACTAATATCCTCTATTGTATCCTATATTCCTTAAGACCCTTAGGATCCTTTAGGACCCATAAAACATGATTTTCAAATTGAAAGCTTTTGAACTTGAATAATTTTTAATTGCGAATATAAGAAATGTAACTGTAAAATTGTTTGGGTTTCAATTGAAATAGTTTCAGACTGAAAAATTTCATAGCGTAAGCCCTAATTTAATGCCTGAAAAATCTAAAATTCAAATATTAAGAGACGATTTTAAACTTAAATCGTTCAAAATGATACCATTTCAGATTAATTCTTAATGTTTAGGCAATTTGAAGCTTGAATAGACAAAAATTTATCAATTGGAAATCGAAAGAATTTGAATTGGAAACATGAAGAATTAAATAATTTTAGACTGAAATAATCGACATTAATAAGTAAGTTTAAATTGAAGACGTTCAAATTTTAGCAATTTCAAATTTTAATATTGAAATTCCTGATAGAAAGGAAAATCACATATTTGAATTAATCAGCTTAATCGGATAATTTAAAATTGAAAGCAGTCAGAATTGAATAATTTCAGATTCAATTTTTCAAAAACTGACAACTTCAAATTGAGAGTTTTTGGACTTGAATAATTTTGAATTGCGAATTTTAAAAATGTATCTAAATAAAGTTGTTTGGTCTAAATTAATTTTTTTTTTAAATTATACCTATTCAAATTTAAATATCAAAATACTTTTTCAAATTTTATTTGTTTAAGGTAGTTAGTTGTGCCAAAAATTAGGCCTCTGGAAGAAAAAAGTGTTCTATTATTTTAAGAATTGAAATTATATTATCAATCATGTCTTACGAAAGAAAAAATATAATTTTTAATGAAAAAAGTTTCAAACCTACGAAAAATAATTATTTTAACTATAGTTTTTATGATTGAAGTTTTTCTTGCTGTCGCTTCTTCACAATTTTTTAATCATGGCTGAATTTTAATCAGTCATAGCTTATTTGTTCAGGGAATGCCTTTCCTACAACTCTACTGTTTTCATTTTTAAAAATCAGGAAAAAAATCAGGAAAATCATTTTAAATGCTTGAGAACGTTTTACTGATAGAATTCGCTAAAATAATTGGCATGCCTTAATAATCAAAAGTGGAACAATAGTAGAAAAAAAGTCAAGAAAAGCTGAAAAAATTAAAAGTAGAGAAACTCAAAAATGATAATATTCCAATTATGCTGTATATCTATTTTTCATTCTTTCAGATTTCCTGATTTTTTTCTATGGTATTTTTATCAACAAGAGATCTTAAACTGTTTCAAGAATTTTTCCAAGCTAAGTAAAAAATTCATTTTAAAAAACAGAAAAATGACTGCCTATAAACTTCTTTATCATACCCTATTTTGTAAGAAAAGGGTATCTAATAAGCGTTGAAAATTACACAATGAACGTAAAAAGGGAACCATTTTTATCCCATTTTTTATCCCAGAAGGACTGTGAGGCCTGCTGATACTTCATACTTCATGTATATTTTACATCAATTTAAAGAATCAAATTTCCATTGAATCTGCTTATCGCAAATGAAAAGCATTTAGTCCCTAAATAATACGTTCTTGCCATTTCTTTTCCCACCTCGAATGGGTTAAATTTTTACACAAAATAAAATCGAATTTGACCGCGCCACCAGTTGTAGCGGAAGTGGTAACGGCAAGGAGGACGAAATTGTTCGTTGGCATGAAAAGAGCGGGTCCGTGATAAAACGACAGCAGGAAGCGTCGACCACAATTAATTGTATAGAGGAGCAAAGTGTGCGATATCATAATGCTGCCGAAAGAGAAATATGTGAAAAGTGGAAAAAGAAAGCGCGAAACCAAGAGGGCGGAAGACAAGACATAAAAAGAAAGAAAGACCGAGAGAAGAAATGCCGAGTGATCGCGGCCCATGTAACATCAGAAAACTCTGGACTACAAAGTTGTACCACATGCAAGTCGATTTGCAGATTTGTTTTTTTATTTATTGTGATATTAGAATGGAAAAGTCATGTTTAATCTCCCCAGGAGACGCTTAGTTAAACCTTTTAAACGTTATTTTAGAGACTATATCTAGGCCTAGAGCTGTAAGCAGTTTTTGTTCCATTGTTACGTGCGTGTATACGAAATCCAGATGTACAGAACGTACAATATTTCGGAATTGTGTCGTGGTCAAGGAAACAAAGCAATTCATTTTTACGTAATTTATTTTATAGTCAAAATAAAGGTATAACCAGCAACCTTCATGCTATACTCTCCAATCTGGGGTTAGCAGTCTAAACTCTCCGGTAGCAGTCTAAACTCTACGTTAGCAGTCCAAACTCTCCAATCTCGTTTTGTGCTGGCCCGTAGCACCACGTAGGCGTAGAGGCGTCAGGTGCCAACAAAAATCGGGATTGAAGAGTTTAGACTCCTAACCCCAGATTGGGGAGTTCAGCATGGAGGTACCGAAACAATATTGCAATAGACGACTAATAGAAATACTTTCTAATCGTTTTTAATTGTATGAAGTTCATTTACTACAGACAGATTGCAACAAATATTTGGTCCTATACTATTCCGAGATTGTCTTCGTGTACGTATTTGTATACACGTATATGTGAGATAGTGAGAGTGTACATACATTGGCGTGTTTGTTCAATGGTGTGTTTGAAAATGCGGGAGATATCCTTTAATTTGAGGAGGTAATGAACATAGGTTGTTGAACTACTTAGAACTTGTTACATGGACCTCCAGTGTGTTTTATTTCACGACGTATCGAACCCAAAGTGCTAGCACATTTACCCCATTTGAGATCGTTTTAGACTGTTTTTGGGCATTCTCATGATTTTTTTTCGAACGAAATTTGTGGTGCGTCAAGAAAAGAGGAGATTCCACCCTCAGAGAACCCTTTTCAAACAAATCGTCGCCCTACGCCATGTCCACTTTTTGAAAGTTTTGAACTGTTATTATTTTTAGTAGGACGTTAATTAAAAGTTCCAATTATAATAATATAATAATATTAAAATTGGTGCTAATAATGTTCTTCATCACGAATTATTTTTGATCGACATGGCGTAATATAACTTTAGGGCGACGAAATGTAACAATTTATGGTGCTCTTAAAATCGCAATGTTGGCTAAAATATCCTTTTTTATTTAGTCATTACACATAGTTTTAATCGTTCTCATCATTATAAGTAGTCTGTAGTCATTTTTAATAAGGTTCTTGGAGAGAATCCTATAAAAAAGAACACTTTATATTTACTGTAATTATGAGCCCTGTAGAGTTCCAAAATTTTCGAAAATTCAAATAGTTTTAGTAAATTCCAAGTAAAAATGGTGAATTCGAAGAAAATTCAGCTGAATTCCAGTTTATTCAACTCAATTCAAGTACAGACTACTCAATTTCATTAAATTGAAGTGATTTTTGCGAAATTCAACTAAATTCAAGCAAATTCAAGAAATTAATACTCAATATTTTATTTACTCAAGATATACACAAAGTAAAATTTAAAGTCGAGAGAATTCTACTGAATTATACTGCAGAGAATTAATTTTATCTTAATTTCAGTCCATTTGGGTAAATGTTACTGAATTACAATAAATGCGACTTGACTGAATTCAAGAAAATTCCATTAAATTCATTAACTTCAAAGAAATACATAACAAACATAAATAAATAATGAATAATCAAGTAAATGCGAACAAATTCAATTAAATTCTGCAGAATTTAACTGATTTCCTGAGTTTAAGTGAGTTCTGATTAAATGAAAGTAATACAAGTTAATTGGAGAGAATTCTATTTTATTTTAGAAAATTCACCTATTTTTAAGAGAATTTACTGAATTCTAGTAAAATAAAGTATTGAAACTGAATTTAAGTGAATTCGGATGAAATCAAGGGAACTTAAGAAAATTCATCTACCTAATTTTGCTGAATTCAATTGATTTATAATTCTTGTAACTTCTAGAGAAATCAACTGATTTTAATATAAAGGAATTTGGATGAACTCCAATAAATTCTAGTAATAAAATTAAATCTGCTAGAAATTTATTTTTACAATAAAGTAAAACAGCGTGAAAATTGTAATTTTTTGTAAAAATTTCTAATTACATTCTAGAAAAAACTTGTAGTTTCTAGAAACTAGAAGCTTTGCTAGGTTTATTTTCAAATCTTCGGAAAATTATTATGAACAAAATAAACTTGAGGGTAGCAAATTTGGTAACAAACGCTGTTATAATTTTTTACACATTTTTACAAAAATTTACAATTTGCACATTATTGTACTTCATTGTCATTTATTGTATTGTATTGTTCCACCAGGTTTAAAAAAATTCTGCTAAATTCTACTGCTTTCTCATCAATTTTTTTTTAATTGAGATAATACTTGCAGTTTTCGAACAAATTTATTTTTTCTTGGTTTCAACATTCATTCATTCATTCATGAAATAAAATTTGAAGAAAAAAATTATTTCAAATTACGGATTCATTACGTAAATAGTTGAAAATTTGAAAATATATAATTTTACGAAATATTACAATTTTATTTTAAAATTTTTAAATATAGTAATTATATGTTAAATTACCTTCTTATTTTACGTATAAATTCAGTCAGTAGCTTCAAAAAAGTAGTACATTAAATTTTTTTTGCATTTAATTTAGTTGATAGTCTGATTGATTATAATACACAATTTTTAATTTTATGTTGGTCAACGGAATTCAAGCTTAATATATCCTTAAATATGGAGAAATTAACTCAAGTGTATATATCACATTTTGTTCGTTTACTTCTGAAACTGTATTTTAGTAAATTCAGCTAAATTTAAGTGAATTCCCGAATTTTAGCAAATTTCACTGATATATAGTGAATTCCATGAAAATCACTGATATAAATAACATTCGTTACGAATTTAGTTGTATTCTGTATATTTGAAGTATATTTAAATTCATATAAATTTACATTAATTCAAGTCTCCAATGAAGCTTAATCTAAAATTATTCATGGCTGACAATTTACAAAAATAATCTCTGGATGGGATTCTATTTCCTGCACGGTTTCCCCAGACGAGTACTTTTCTTGCCATAGCCACGAATTTCGATGAGCTAATTTTTTGTCTGATTCGGCACAGAGTGTAGTTTCACGGATCGAGCTTCGGCGTGGCGTCGCTTATGCAAGAGTGCCGCGGCGTATCCAGTGACTGCGAGTGGGAGGGGATATATAGGTGGGGAAGAGAACGCTGATACAACTCTCGGCCAGCTCACTTACTCCTATGCATCCCGACCACCTCCTGTCAGCTAGATAGGCGGCGTACTCACGTATAAGCGTCGCCACGTTGCCGAAGGTTGGTGCATAAGACTGTATAGTCCTTGGGATGACTGAGTGTTGTACTTTTGGCTCGTACGTCGTAGTGTACCTTTTAACCTCTTTAAACTTACGTACTGTCGCCATATTTTTTTAAAAGTAACTTTTAACCGTATTGTAACCTATCTGTCTATGTGTATACGCTAGGGAAGGGGGTATGGAAAAAAGTCCTCGACGAGATCAGTGTTGAAGAAAAGCTCACGTACGACGATAATCAGATAATAGTTCAATATTGTTATACATGTTTATTTCGATAAAAATGAAAAAATTCGATCGACTCGGAAGAAAATCGTCCCTGATAATCACAATTATTCATTGAAACTTATTCTTTTATGGTACTCACTGTAAAAGTTGAGGTTGAGCGTCTTTAATTGTTTTTAATCAACACCCTGAATTTCGTCGGTTAGCTTACGTATGTGAGAGGATTTGCGAAGTCGATCGAATCTGTATTTACTAATCATATTATATCAATAGATTTGACCGCTTTATATATTTATTGGACGACTTCGGAGATAAGCGCATTCTCGTAATCCGTTTAGACGAGCATACGTCCAATATTTGAATCAAAATATTTTTAGTCTTTCGCAAAGAGCGTTGTTGTTCATTAAAGAGATAGGAGCTTACTTGTTTAATGTTAAATCTTTTTATTTTAATTATTCGCAGTTAAAGTGGATGTTATTCATATATTTTTATCTTACGTCTGAAGAAAATGAGTGAAGGCGATAAAAAATGTCTGTGCGTCTTTGTATTATTCTTTGATTGCTTCTAATGCTCGTCTAGGCGGGCTCCTGTGTAAGAGCGGCTTTTTAAAACAATAGAGGTTTATTCACATTTGAGTTTTAATTTATACTCGCGTTTTGTAGAATCTTATTGATAGAGATTTTGTAATATGTTGTGAATGATTTTTCGCCGTTTGCACTTGTACATGGATGCACTTCAAGGAATACAATCTAAGACTAACAAGACATGGTATGAAAAAGATCCTGGGGGACAAAAAATGTACGAATTGTGTGCACGAATTGCTGTTCGTGGATTCAGTGTACACTGTACCTACTTGGCGTATTTTAATCGTTAAATTACAATAAACAAATAATGACCGAAATTTAAAAAATATCATTTTACTTATTCCCCACTTCACCATTACATTAAGAATATAGTTGCACATTTTTTTAAGAACTTAATTACATCATAATTCTATTTTTGCATAACAAGAAAGGCTAGACAATGTTCATATAATTTTCATCAAAATTGGAATTCACGGACAAAATTGGAAACTTCAAAAAAAATTTAACTTGCATTTTCAACATTGTTCTGAATATTTTCAATACATATGTTTCTAATTAGTAATAGTTTTTAGACTTCGAATTGAAATTGTTTCACCTTTATGTACTTAAAAGTTACAAATTGAACAATTTTTAATGCTGCGGAAATGTATTTTTATAATGAATTACAATTAAGCAAAATAATGTGAAAAGTGTAATTTTTTGTAACAATTTGTAATTACTTGTAAAAAAAAAGTAAAAATGGCAGAAAATTGTAGTTTATAGCAGATTTTTCCCCTTTTTTTTTAATCTTCAAGTGTAGTAGGAAATTAAAAAAAAATCTACTAAAAACTACAATTTTTGACTCACCTGGAAATTCTTACAAAATTACAAATTGTACCACTTTGAATAGCTTGAGGATTTAAATAGTTAAATTCTAAACGCTTCAAAGTTCAAGTGTGAAACTAATGAATTTGTAATTTTTTAACTTTCGAGGGTTGAAATTATAAAATTATTAAATTTCGCATGCTCTCTATTCGAAAACTTTTTGTTACCACTGCATTTAAAAATCGTAAACACTTGAAGTAGAAATTGTTAAATTTTTAATTTTTAATATTGAAAGTTTAGATTTGGTAATTTCAATGTACTACTAGAATAGGTCAATGGGTTTTTTTTATTTAGGAACTAACATTTTTTAAATATGTATATAATATAGTAAAAATATATGCAATTATTAAATGTTTTAACACTTTTTTGAAAATACAATGACAAAATGTTAATTTTTTCGATATCATAATATCATAAGTTCGATAGCATAAGTTTGAGCGATCGTAGGGCGCGCGTCTATTGGTTCTCGCGCTTCTCGATTATGTATTTACCTCGCGCTAGGCGCTCGGTCTTAGTATTTCCCCCACATTTGCGCCCAGACCTTTTAAAATTAAGGGTCAAATCATCGACAACTGTAATTTGATGATAGTGAATTCTCTTCTGTTAAAGCTTCGCACTCGATTTTGTCCAAAATCTGAACTTTTCTATATTATGTTCAACACTATTATATCAAATGTATATCATATTTATTTCTGTATCTCAAAAGGTATTACCCTAAACTACAAAAACTCCCAGCTCATAAACTTTGAATCTATCTGTGATCTCGTAGTTAATAAGGCTGCCCCGATTACATCAAACTATAGAGCAATTCGCAGAACGGCATATCACGATCTAGTTACAAAAAAAATTGACATAAAATCTGCCGACAGGTTTACACAAAAAGGAGGTTAACTGATAATCATAATTCTCTCCCATTTGGTTATGTAGAAACTCATTAAATAAATAGTCCCCTGAATTTTATATTTTTTTAATATAAAAAAATAAAATCTCTCATTGCTACGCATATGTGTAAGAAAGCATCTTGACACTAAATAAATAAATGGGTACGTACGCTTTTTCTTTTTGGTCTTATTTTATAGGGTATTTCTGTGCACAACTAATTGAAACATTTATTTTTATGATTTCATAATTGCTCTTTGAATCGTCCGGTAATACAAGCTTCTGCTGTAGTGGTCGAATATTGGATGAAACAGTGTATCCAGTGGACTTTGGTTTCTCGCCTGAAAAAATCATGGATGATGGAAAATATACGGAATACCTCAATATCGGGGCCCAATCATACACATTCCAGAATTTTACTATGATTATTATCTTAAAGAATACATTTTTTTAAATATTATTAAAACCATGATTAATCATATACAATTGATGAAAACTAAGACAATTACATTGTGAATAGTATCATTTCATTTGCCTGTCTCTAATTATTTCAAACAATTCTAATATAGTTGAAAATTCACTTTTTGCGGCTGTGTAGGGCGATAACGACCGCGGCGGGGCGGTAGGAGCACGCCTTTTTAAGCTTTTTTTCAGGCGTGCGAAAGAGGCGCGGGACGCCGAAAGATAAGCTCATAGTCGACGTGTTGGGTCAGGGGTGTCAGCTCGGAGCCCTGACATCGCGACAAATTAGCTAATCAAGATGAGAATAATAAGTTTTTTTCAAATAGATCTATATAAATCAGACATTTTTTTTAATTCAAATTTAAAATCATAAGTTCCTACACCAACTAAGATATTTTCTAATCGAGTAAATACGTATTATTATGTATAAATTACAATGTGTTACCAATGATGCATCATTTTTCAATATGGACACGCGCTGGAAGCATCCGTTCACGTCACTGATATGTGATCCAACAGGTTGTGGTAAAACTTTCTTCGTAAAAAAGTTTCTTCGAAATCTCAATGGAATGTGCGATACAAGAATCGATCGTATAATTTTCTATTATTCAGAGTGGCAGACGGCATATAAGGAATATGGAAAAGAAATAGAATTTCGCGAGGGATTACCACATTCTTCTGATTATTTAACTAATTCTAGGCCTAAACTTATCATTCTCGATGATTTAATGAGAGAGTCTTCCAATAACACAAATGTAGATATTTTTACTAAAGGAAGCCATCATAAAAACCTCGGTGTAATTTTTATATGTCAAAATCTTTTCCTCCAGGGACGTGGTCAAAGAGACATTTCTCTGAATGCAAACTATATAGTCGCTTTCAAAAATCCTCGAGATGGGGCTCAAATTTAGCATCTTGCGCGTCAGATTTGTCCTGAAGACACATGCTTTATACAGAAAGCCTATCACGATGCAACGTTTCAACCACATGGTTATTTCTTTCTGGACTTTAAACAATCAACTCCAGACAATTGTCGATATCGCACAATTATATTTCCCGATGATCCTCATCAATACGTTTACATACCCGTAAAGGGTATAAAGGGCGCACACAATGCTTGCCAAGTACCAGTTACTTACTTGTAATGATGCCGAAATGTTGCAAAGCATTTGGCAAGAAAAACGCCATAACTTTGTATTCCCTGTGCCATTCAAGTCCAGATCAAGGACAAGAAATACTAAAAACATCGAATGTAAAACTCACTAAATGTATTTTTGCGAGTTTGCCTTAAATACTCTTTTGGGAAATGTTCCTCTTAAAGATCAACAAAAACAAAAGCTGAAAAAATAAAGAAAGACATTACGTAAGCTAGTTGAGTCTCGTGGCTCTTGGAAAAGCAAGAAAAAATGTATCGTTCAAAAAGGTGGATTTTTGTCTCTCCTACTTGGCCCAATCATTGGTGGATTGTTTTCCAATTTTTTCAATTCCTTATCGTAGAACGTTTAATAATGTGGAGCATGCAAGGAAAATGGCACTCATTCCTAGTGAACAGGTGGACAAAATCAATCAACAAATGCAAACGATAAATCATGCACCGTTACATAGCGATAATAATTTACTAATTATACCATCGATACCTGGTGTAACTACACAAACACCTAGAAAAAATCTTGGTAGATTAGATTCTGAAATGAGTCGAATCTTGTTCTCGCCTTCTCCACATGATGAACTTGAAAAATTGAGAGATTACAGTCAGGTGTTGAAAAAATGTCTCTTCTTTATTGACGAAAATAGGAAACTTCCTACTGAGAAATTGGATTATAAAGAAAATACAGATAATGATTCGCATGAATTTTTGTTGTTAAAAGCTATTATAGCTAATGTACCTAAATCTTTTCCTTCCAAAAGTACCTTATTACTCAATCATCTAACAAAGCCTGTCTTCACCAACAAATTAAATGGGATAAGTATGGTTCACTGATTATTGATGGGAAACTTATTGAAAATTCAAATATTACAGATCTAGTTAACGATGCATTGAGGTTTAGAAAAGGTGTCAACCCTCCTGGCAGAAGTCACTTTGCCCCTATCCTTCAAGAGATCGGTACCCCGCGAGAATAAGAAGAAGGAACAACAGTCAAGAGAAGAGACAATCTAACTCAGGAATGCTGAAAAAGTGGCACTCTTTTATTCGAAAATGAAGCTGCTTGAGGAAATTTACTACAATCTAAGTCACCCTACTTCATACAGTGGTGCCGAAAAAATAACTCATTCTGCACGTGGAAGCGTATCACGCACACAAGTTCTTAATTGGTTAAAATCTCAGGATGCATTCACTTCGCACCGTCCTATTCGACGAAAATTTCAGAGAGCTGATTATACGGTTTCCAATATTGATGAAGTTTGGGAGTGTGATTTAATCGACATGCAAAGTCTGTCCACTTATAACGATAATCACCGCTATATTTCAGTAGTGATTGATGTTTTGAGTAAATTTGTCTGGGTTGAATCTCTTCGAAATAATACTGCACTGGAAGTGAAAAATGCTTTTGAGCGTATTTTGGAAAGAAGTAATCATCGAGTACCCTTCTGTTTGCAATCAGACAAAGGAACGGAATTCTTAGGAGTTCCTTTCCAAAAATATTTGGCGGATAATGGCATAAAATACCGTGTATCTCGAGATCCCAATGTTAAAGCAGATTTAGTAGCGCGTTTCAATCGAACACTCAAGGAGCGTATGTGGAGGTATTTTACACGTAAAAACACGCAAAGCTATATTGATGCTTTACAACAACTTGTGAATGCATACAATAATGCTCGTCAATCCAGTATTAGAATGACACCGTCTGAAGTTAATTTATCAAATTCAGCAGAAGCTAGAGCAAATATTCAACTTCGGTTCTACAAAGAAAAAAAAGAGCCAGAAGGAAGCCTAAATACAGTGTTGACGATCTCGTCAGAATCAGTCGTGGAAAAGGCGTCTTTGAGAAAGGTTATGATTCTGGCTGAAGTAAGGAATTATTTATTATAAGACGAACTATTACATGAAAAAATCAAGCACCCTACATGTGTGAGTTGAAAGATTTAGCAGGGGAGGAAATAGAAGGCATTTTTTATGAACAAGAATTGACTGGTGTAAAAAATTCAAATATTGAGCAGGAAGAATTTCAAATTGAAAAAATATTACAGACTAAAGGCAAGGGAAACAAAAAACAATTTCTTGTCAAGTGGGTAGGCTATCCTGATTAATTTAATTCGTGGATTCCAGTCTCAAATTTAAAAAGTTTGTAAAATGAATGTCGATCAATTTTACCTTATTTTACCAAGCAATAGTAGTATGAAATATTTTCCCGAGAATGCCACTTCTAATTTTATAACACAATTGCCAAATGAAATCCTCTTACAAGGACAGTGGGTAGTAGCTCTCAAAGAAATACAATTTCCTCGTACGTTTCTTCATGTGAGACGCGATGATTTATTTGAAAATCGTATCGTCGTAATGAACGCTGGAACTGTAGGTCTTGAATATCCAATATATGATGGCATGGTATCGGTAGCACCCTCGGGGGATTATTTCGTCGTGCTCTCCCTTTCTTGGCTAGTGGGGCCCCCGTAATAGGAAAAGAAGCTCTTAGAACTGGAATGCATGTTATAAATGATTTTGATGATAAGATACCTCTACAAAATTCTATCAAGTATCGTTTTCAAGAATCAGGCCTCAATTTGAAACGCCGTGCTATGAATAAAATGGAGAATATAATTAATAGCTCGGGCTATAAACATAGTAGGAAGAAACAAATGGTTCAGTCCATTTCTAATCGTAGTACGCTTCACATCATAGGTCAAAATACGTTGAAAAAGTCAAAACAAAAAGTTCAAGTAAAAAAAGAGCTTCGGTGAAAAGGAAAAAGTCTACAAAAAATAAAATAAAAACAACAAAGTCTACAAATAAACGCACAAAATGAAGGAATCGCACAATTAACTATCTTTTCGGAATTAAATAGGCGTAAAAATGTCGTTTTTACACTCTCATTCCTGTGAGTGTTTAAAATCAGAGTTAGATCTGTTTTCATTACCTTCAACGCAAACATCCATTGAAAGTTCTCAATGGGTTCATTATAAACCTGTTTCTTCTCTCACTGATGATGCGCCCATAGAGTTTGTTTTTCCTCGCCATGGTGATGAATACATCGATCTAGCTCACACTATGCTCAGTCTTCGAGTAAAACTTGTAACTCTTACCAGAGTAGCCGCACATACCGCAGCATTGGACAAAGTAAGTCCTGTAAACAATCTTTTGCATTCGCTGTTCAATCAGTTGGATGTCTATTTCAATCAACAAGTAGTATCACCTCCTAGTAATTCTTACGGATATCAAGCATACATTGAGACTTTACTCAACTATGGCTGAGCTGCCAAAAACAGCCATCTTACATCTTCTCTGTGGTATAATTATACTGCTGGCAAGATGGATGATTTTGCTGCTAATGAGGGTTTAAAAACTCGACGGAAATATTTCAGTGCTGATAAATCTTTTGAACTTATTGGTCATCTACACTGTGATGTTTTCAATCAAGATAAATTTTTCATCAATGGTGTAGAGTTACGGGTTCGTTTCGTTCGCTCAAAAGATACTTTCTGTCTTATGGACAGTACAAGTAACAGTCATGTACACGTTGAGGAGGCTTCACTACTTGTTCGCAGAGCAAAAATCAATCCTGGCGTTCTTCTTGCACATGCTAAAGCTCTATCTCAAGGCACTGCAAAATATCCTATTACACGTGTCGAAGTGAAAGCTATGACGATACACTCTGGCCTTCACGCTGAAACTCTTGACAATGTTATCCTTGGTCAATTATCAAAAAGAATGATTATCGGATT
Source organism: Andricus grossulariae (assembly GCA_011634705.1). NCBI lineage: Eukaryota > Metazoa > Arthropoda > Insecta > Hymenoptera > Cynipidae > Andricus > Andricus grossulariae. The sequence continues at coordinate 1,456,083 of JAABKJ010002655.1, read as the reverse complement.
TTTGGACAATACTGCATATAATGGCAGTGGAAACAAAAACCCCTTTAATTTAAAAATTACAAAATCAATCATCTATCACTTTATGTTGATGGTACTCAAATACCCTCGAAACCTCTACAACCATCCTTCAACACTGAAAAATTGTATGTTAAGGCGTATAACACATTATTTACTGGAAGTGGTATACATTTTTTAAATGAGGGAAATAATATCGATTGGCAACAATATGCACTCGGAAATTGTTTATTTGCCTTTGATCTTATACCAGACTAATCTGCTAATTGTTATTCTCCCTGAAATCTCGAAAAACACTGTAGTCTCAGAATTGAGGTACGGGTTGAAGAGGCGCTTGTTAACACAATTAATGGCCTAGTATATGCAGAGTATGATAATGCTTTAGAAATAGACTCGTCGAGAAAAATTATAGCTGATTTCAGTGCTTAGTTTCAGTGGGGGCTAATTCCCATACATATAGGGCAAACCTCTTATATGAAAACTTCAGTCTCTACTTGAACGTCACGGTAGTAAATTCTACCCTGATATGTAAAGTAATAAAAGCATGGTGGATTACGTGATAGATATCCCAGGACTTCACGCTGATTCTGGTCGGAATGATTCTGGTATCGAATGATTTGAAGGAGATGTTCCAATGAATTTCCTTCACGCAAATCTTCGTGATGTGGCCCGGAACACTAGACTAATATACACTCGAGGACATGAAAAGGCTGTTTTACTGCAAAAGATTACGAGTAGATGCATCACAAACTTGGAGGAACTACACTGCCCACCATTCAAAATGTTGGCTTTCCTAAATGAGTTTTATTTCCACCATGGTGTAAAAAGGACACACAATTTATCTGTTCTCTTGATAATGCTCTTAGAATAAAAAAGTGGATTGAGAAGGAGTGAATAGATGGAGTACTCTCAACTTCATACAATAAAACCTCAGCCTACAGTACATGTTCAGGTATATCGACTACCGTAAATGCACATAACCTTTCATACGTTTAATAAGACCCAGGTGATGATACTGTAGACTTTTCCCAACAATAAAATCTGACATCTTCAAAAAAGTATAAACAGTCTTCAGATACTGCAAGTTCTTCGTCTCAAAAAAGCAAGCACAATAGGCGTATTCCCATCCTATCAGATCCCGAAGCATTGGACAAAACAAGCTGCAATTGTTGCTAATACAGATGGGTACAAACAGCCTGGTACCCATTGGGTCGACATCTACGTCGGAAGGAACGGAGAGGGCTACCTATTTTGACAGCTATGGGTTATCGCCTCTTGTACCTGAACATCTACTTTGTCTACGGGGAAATTGTTCCATCTACAGGTGGAATAGAAAAAGATTACAAAGTGAGACTTGGAATGTGTGTGGTCAATACTGTATTATGTTTCTTTATTACATGTGTCATAATTATTCTTTGTCTGAGTTTACTAAATTGTTTACGGATGATCTAGAAAAAAATGATAGTATAGCTTGTTAATTTCACGAAAAATTGTTAAAGAAATATAAGTTTAAGAAAAAACCTTCGTTAATGAATAAAACACGCCTACATGGTGGAAAATTTCGTAAAAATAATATCTCGCTTGAATCATGTATGCAAAGAGCAACATCGAAATTAGCTACGCTTTTCTTGATGTAAATATATATGTACCTTGACGACGATAACAATCAATAAATGAAATCAACTTTAAAATGTATAATGCAGTGTTTTCATTCAAATACGTTTTCCAGCGTCAGACTATAAGTGAAACTTACGGAAAAATCAAAAATATTATTCAGATAATAAAATGAAAATATAATAAATTTTTGTAAATTATTTTTACAAATATAACAGAGCACACAATTATCTGATAATAAGTTAATTTCGAGATTTACTTTTGACCTATATTTGTTCTACTATAGATAAGCGGGGATTAATCATACCGATACAAATGCCGTCTAGCTGATAACGAGATATAGTGCAGGGTGGGGGTAGTCGGCCCATAATGGTGCCTTACTACTATTATATGTTTAAAATGCATATTACTATCAATAAAACAAATTAATATGATTTCAATTCTTTTTCTCACAACTCGATTCCTACTGATATATTAAAAGTTATTACAGAATTATTATTATTTCATATGTATAAGTTTCATTAATAATTTATTTAATTAATAATTAGCTGATATACATTTAATAAAACATTCTTTACAATTTTTGATCATAGATTTATATACTATAATTCAGAATCCTTCAAAGTAATTACTTTTCATGACATTCATCATCTCATCAAATCTCTTTCCAAAAAAGTGTGCATTTAACTCAATCCAAAAAAACATGCGCATTTAAAAAAGAATTAAATTGAAAACAGTTGTCATGATTTTGGAATCCATAGGAAACTTTTTTCAAATTTTCCAATCCAAGAAAACAACAGAAGATATTACGAGGTTCTAATTTTTTTTTTACTTTTTTCGGATTCTTTTTTCTTCAGCCGATGTGAAAATAAAAAAAAGGTATTTCAAAGCACCCTAGCGCACACTAACTGTAGGGGGGCGTGTATGCGCGAGCCATAGACGAGGACTGACAACGTAACATGAAAGACAATCAAATTTATGGATATGATATAAAAAATCATTTTTAAAAATTGTCCTATTGTTGAGATTATAGTCCACCTTTACCTATACATTCGTATAAGATATGTTAATTCCACATTTTTTATTGCGGCGCTAGGAACAAAAGTTTGTCATGATATATAATGTACTTTAGTACATTCATGAATGTATTATGTCGTTATATATTTCTCGGATTTTTGACGAGTTTCTCATATAAATGCATTTAACATAAAATAGAGAAGCATAGATACGACAGAGTCTCGTTTTGAATATATTTATAATGATAATTAATCACGCTGGTTAGCCGAGCTTGATAACTCTAGTAGGTTGCTAACCACAATTCCCGCCAAAACCCAACTTCGATCTGGACTTACAGGCCGAGAGCTGACCGTGAAACACAATAAATAATTAAGTTCCTTACCCTTTTTCAGGGGACCATTTCAAAAATTGCCATCCGAATGTTTCTGGATTTGATGCCTGCGTGCGAGAAGGACTGAATGCAATTCGCCCTTTCTTTAAGACGGGACTAGCGAAATACAATGTTGGACCCTTTGACCCGTTTCATGCTAAGGAAATAACGGTTAGAAGAGGTGCACCGAGCGTAGGATTCACATTAACTCTCAGAAACATAACCGAAAGTGGCTGGTCAGCAAGCAAAGTCACCAAATTCGTCAGTGATTTGTCAAATTACAAGGTATGATTTTAGTTTAATTTTTTACATATAGTATGACCTTAGCTTTATTTTATTTTGCAATTTTCTAAGTAATTTCTACTGAAATAAATTTTTCTTAAATACTTGTATCGAAAGTACGATCCCTGAGTACTACGTTATTTTTAAATAATCAAACACCAAAATTACCCGAATAGAAAAGAACCAAAAAGTCGGAAGCCGCATCCCTACAATTTCTTTACAATACTGGAACTCAAGGAGGAAACTTGAATGCCGATCGTGCAAACGTATGCTTACTTCGCGCGACATCTTCGTTGGGCTTGCTCGGCTACCGCTGATGTTTTTGTGGCTTCCTCGATGGAGCGGCTTCCCTAAACGACGAACATGTCTTCGTCCCCGGTAGATGGTTAGTCCAAAGCTCTCCCTTCTTTGAGGCGCAGTAGTCCCATATGGAGTAACCTCGCGTTAGCTCCTCGTTTAGCTTGACGTATCCCTTCAGGTACCCCCTGAAGGTTTTCTTCGTCATTCTGACTTTGGTATCTACAGGCAGGCTCGCTCCGAAGTGTTTCCTCACAGCGTCTCGTACCTCTTTGTCTAGGGTTGTCTCGTCGAGACAACGATGGCAGAGGACATTTTACTCTTGTCCTCTGCATCGCCGCCCACCTCAATGAGGTCATTTTCATTCCTCATCTTCCTGACACCCTTGAGTTTGACACAGTCCTTGTCGATCTTTGAGAGTAGCTCGATCCCTCAGTCGGTTACATAAAGACCGCTTTGGGACGAGCGCGCCTGGTAACCGGACCATTGGCGTGGGACTTCAACTTCTTCCGTTATGATCTATTGGTGTTTTGCTCAGAAGGATTCAAGGTAGGCTCCCTCACTCTTTTCTCATACTATTGTGTTGGAGATTCCCCGGATTCTTCTTCTGTCTGGACTCTCCTGTCTCCTGTAGAATACACTAGAAGATGGAGACCATAAAATGCTATCGCTGTTAAGGCTGCGCCCACCTGGCAGCGGAGGGCGAGGGTCCTGACTGGACCAGATTCTGCTGGAGATGCGGCAAAGAAGGTAATAAGGCTGCGGAGTACAACAGCACGCCACAGTGCTATCTCTGCGCCGCAAAGGAGAAAAGCCACAGAAGCGTCAGCGCTAGCTGAGCAAGCCCAACCAAGATGTTGAAGGCCTACGAACCCGCTGCGCAATGCCGGCGAGCTGCTGGGGACGATGTGTACATCTTGATTTAGCGAGAGAGGCGACAAATGCCAGGTTGGCATAAACAGCAGGACGCCGTAGCAAGGCGCAGCGAGCCTATGGGTATGGCTCTGAAATAATGCGAAAGCAGTTCAAGGGCCACTTTCTGGCGAGTGAGGGGAGGTGAGTTTAATGGTTACATGAGAGTGCCACCACTATGGTCAATGCATTTTGACCGCCATCCTGAGCTCGGAGTTCTCTTATACGAACTTAAAAAGAGCACCATGAAGACCCTTTGTCATATGACCTATATGAATTTTGAAAAATATTCACATGTCTAGGACATTTTGAAGGCGGCCATATTGGAACCCCCATCCTGAACCCAGCTTATTAAAAAAACAAGCTACATGTTTCTGAAATGTGAGTGAAGGATATTTGTAGAAGCTTCCCGTCGTTGCAGGGTAAAACGAACTGAACACTCGCAGGCCAAGAATAGCCTCTTTTTGACATCCACCTTTAACTGAGCCACGTATTTATAATTGAGCGGTTGGGTGCAATAATTCTGTACGGCTTAAGCTACTCACGGGACACCACAGAGCTTCACAATTGCTTGAAAACGCGCTGACCCGTCAAGCTGGCCGGGCGGGCCAGGGCGCCGTTTCTACAACCTGCTGTCCTCAAATTTGCAGTCTGGGAAAATCCACTCTTTGTTCTCGGTCTACCCCAATATCACGTCGGAGAAGTGGTTCAAGGCGACCTTCCAATGGAGAATCTCGAGGTCATAACTCTGGATTTCTAAGCTCTATCGTGTGAGTCTCCTGGTAGGTTACCGCAGATTGTTCCACCATCGCAGACGACAATGATCGGTTATGTCTTTAAAGTGGAACTCTTCGAGGCACTCTCGGAATTCCTGGATTCTTCACACGGCCGAGAGACATTCCTGCTTCGTCCAATGGAATCTGTTTGAAAGCCCAGCATCAATTGATTTTCGGAGTATATTTGGTCACGGCATTTAACCTTCGAAAATGTAAGCATAGTCCATAGTTAACTTCCATCCTACGGGCCATTAAAATTGGTGCTGACCTTTCGCTGAAAAACTCTGTAATGATGCCCTCTGCCAACAATCTGTCGACTTCCGCGTACATCAATTTCTAAACCCTTGTGGAGAATACCCGGTAACCCTCTTTGATGTCTGATTGACCTTGTACGTTGATTGTGTGCTTGATCATAGGGGTAGACTTTAACGGGTCCTTGTATTTTTGTGCGAGCTTTGTTTTTAAGAGTTTCCTAAAAGCCCTCACTTCCTCGTCGAACCGGACTGCTATCCCACTACATCCCTCCACCTCGACTAACCATTGTTCCAAAGGGTAGTGCTTTCCATCGTTGCCGGTGGTAACAATGTCCTGGATCGAGTGGCAAACATTATATCAAATCTACCCTGGTTATGCAATTCTAGTGCCATTTCGGTGTCCTGGTTTGTGGCTACTCTTCTTTCACATATCCTAGTAACCCATCTATTGTTAACGGTATATCACCTTGCCTATAATAATATCCGTTGATTTATGTAGTCTTATCAATGTGTGAGGGGAACCATTATCCACGAAGGTGTCTATCGAAACGGATGCTATCAATGTATTCACGTGGGTTCTATTAGTGATTTCCGATGTTTCGACAATCCTGCTTATTAAATAGGCCTCCTGTATGCCCTCTCAAATTACTCTAATTATTTAAAAGTTGTTGGTATGCAAGCTGGCTTTGTTCTGACTAATGTCTACTAGTCTATCTTCAGAACTCAAAGGAGTAGGTTCAGGGTTACCTAGCATATGTACCTGGGCCTCTACTAAAATTATATTTATTTCACGATCTGGGAATTCTTTGGCGCCTTCAACGAAACCTATCAAATGAATACGCCGGTATTATGGAAATTGCAAAAATTTATGTTCAGGCGGCATTACCATACCGCTGAAACTCTTCATATCTATATCGTCGGTAAAGTCCTTTGAGTTGAAAGTGATCCTCCTGTTAATATCAGAGACGCCTTCTGAACTTTAGCAACAGTGTCTAAAGTTTTGGGAGGAGTGAGGACCGTATTCACTACTCCATTGTCCCATTGCCCGCGAACCTAGAGTAGTCCTTAACGTATAGCATTCCGGTTTGTATATATAGTATATGCGTTACTTAGTGGCGCAATCCTTACGGAAATGACCACTTTCGTTACAATTCCGACAGACTATTGTGTTTTCAGCAGGAGTTTTAGCACTATGCTACCCCACACTCCTTTGCCCCTATGCTGAGGACCTTCCGAGGGAGTAGAATGATTACCGGCATCCTTCGGGTATCCAGATTTTTGTTTCGGATTGCGCTTACTATTTTAGACTTCGCTTGTTCTTCGGTAGCTAAGGCCACGATTACTCTTTCAGTCTCCTCCACGGCATCTGAAATATCTAGATTAAGCAAATTTAAAAAAAACAGTGAAATCTTGCCTGTAAAAATCGCCGGACCTGGCACAAAAAGCGATGTATAAATTTTCTTGTTTTAAATTTAAAAAAGTAAAAAGCGTGTTTCGAGCTATTACTTAGCTGTATTGAATCGTAAAAGTAACGGCAGGGGAAAAACAGCCACCTCCAAAAAAACTTCTGTGAACGTGACGGAGTGTCTTCCTTGGAAAATCGAATGTGGGATACTAAAGCTGTATAAATTTTGGGCGTTTTAAGTAAGAAACTCAATTGGAACTCTTTTCATGCTTTGTACAACCCTGAAAGGAACATCAAGAAAGAAGCAACCTTTTCTGAAAAATCTTTCATTAAATAAGCGAAAATGCGTTATTAAAAAATGTAACCCAATTACAAAATGATTTATATGTTGTATACGTTTAAGAAAAGCAAGAAAGTACTTGCAATACATTTGGGAGCTTGATCGAACCATAAAAGAAATATCCTGAAACTAAAATTAAAGTAAAAAATGTACAGTGGACCGCACTAGACCGCACGATTACACTATACGGCTCGTAGCACTTACGCCCTTATTTGCCTTAATTTTTTATTTCACCCACTTCCAAACCGAACCAGGCATAAAATAGTTTTTCGTGGTTTCTGAAACACTTTTGCGCTATTTCGACTAATAATACTGGCATCGCAATAAGAATATCTTCGTTAGTTACCTGTATCAATTTTCTGCGGTACTCAATTGTAGTCAGGAAGCTGTTGGGACTGAGTTTGATTTTACCGTCAAACAATATATTCCACCTTAAAATAATCTTTCCTAAGCCCCTATTTCCTGCCTATGTCTAGTGGGCGATGTAAGGCTAAGCGTTCTTTGCCTTTCGGTTTCCATTCTCGAATTTATCTGAAACCCTACGCTAGTTTTAATCGGATAGGTTATTTTGTTAAGTAACAAGATCATTATTTCTTTCAGGTCTGATTGTAGCTCCTAAGTAAGCTATTCTGATCCACTTTACACCGTTTCAGGCAAGGTGAAGGTTAATTCGTATTTTGTTTGACATAGAATGAATTTCGAACAAAATTTTGTTCTCTATTGTATTATCGTGGCTCAATATCCACATCTGTATCAGTATTCGACAAAATGTCTAAATTTTGACATGAACTTCGCCTGGGTGTCGGTTTCTTTGTTTTTGTGCATAAGGAGACTTTGCATCGGGTCTTTTCGTAGGATTTGTGAACTATCGTAAATGGTATCGAGTGCTTGCTTATTGTTGACAAATATAACCTATTATGCAATCCCTATCCGATATTGGCTAGGCTAGTATTCAGTGGACCTCGGAGTGTGAATTCCGAATCAGGGTTTCGGGATGGTGACCTAAGTTCTGCAGATTGGTTATTGTGTATGATGTGGGAATTCTGAAAACATGTTTGTAGGTAAATGAAAGATTTATAGCATCTAGTAGAGGTGCGAATGCAGACGGCCTGATCCTCGCAGCGGTCGCGGACCACCTGTTTTATGGGTTGACATTCAACACATGAACTCTCCCATGTGTTGAAAATCAACAAATGAGATCGATTTAAAATGAACTGCCCCCTCCTATCCATCCTTCTCCCACCTTTCGAATTCAACACATTACCTGGACTTGATCCGCCGCCCCTGGATTCTCGGTGTCGAAATCGCTCTGACGGAAGCCACTGTAGAGTTTATTTTAGTCACGGTGGCTCTACCTGTTAAATTGACGGAGGTTGTCACACTGGGGTTTGTGTTATTGTCCCTACTGCTAGTATGACCGGGCCTAGAATGTCGGAGAAGTAGGCCAACCTGAACGCGCCTGAATCTGTCGAAAACCGTCTGCTTTTTTCATCATTTTGTATGCCCGTTGTGACGAATGTAACGGCTGTGACGTCGGAAACACGCGACCCCCATTCTTTAATAATTCTCCACCCATATAGTTCAAATCAGAAGTTAGAAACACAGACAGGTTTTATAAATTCAAACAATTGCTGTATACTCTGAAAATTGTCTAGTATTATAGTCCTTTGATAAAAGAATCTGTAAGTGATTCGAACGACTACAAATGTACTCGCAAATCATTGTTATTGAATATATGATAAATATAAATCCCGAGATAAACTTTTTGCAGTTACTATCCGACAACTTAAAAAAGTCAAATATATAGAGTTTTGATCATTTACAGTCTCTTTTGTAACTGAAACTGGGTATGTATATGGCTCGTAATAGTGTTGGACAGTAATATAAATTAAACCTAGAACCCACATATCCATTTTTTTGCCTTCTAAACCTACAATGGGATACAATCGTTCACCAACTTTCTCGTTCGCTTAAAACACTTCCCATATGCGAGAATACGGTTCAATTGATAGCAAAGACAATGGTGTGTGATAAAGTCAAATTTATTAAACATGCATTGATGAAAAAATGGTTTGAAGGAAAAAAAGGGTCGAAAACATGCAAAATTGAGCAGAGATTGAATTTTTCGTGGGTTACATTTGTAACCCATTGTGTGGTTCTAGGGATAAAATTAAAATGATAGAATCCCGTTTAGTAATATAGTCTAATTTTGTGTGATTAATACATAATGAGTGAAAAAGCGGCAACGTAGCATCGTTGAGGTTTCGTTTTCCTAGTGTGACACGTCCGTGCAGTGTCTACACGTACCTAATTATGTTCTTTTTTACATCTATAAATAGTGAAATAAAGAATAAACAGTACATAAAATATAATACGTTGAGTTGAATCAGAAACTGTTTAAAAGAAAAACGCTTTAAAATGCGTGTAGTTGGATATAAATTCTCGCTTTACTAGACTGAAGTACAACGTTGTCACGTCTCTCACTATTTCACGTTAGATCTTGAATTTTAACACAATTTTTTAGTGAAGGAGGTTCTGAATTCACTTGAAATGTGTACAGCGTTTTTATGAAATGTTTAAGAATAACAGACTTCAGTTTGATCCAATTCTACCCCCCTCCCTCCCCCCGCAGTTATGTAAAATGTAAGCAGTGCCCTGAAAATTTCACCCAAATTCACCATATCTCCCGTGAAAGAGAATTATTACACCTTCGGCGCCGTGACCTACAATTAATTCAATAAACGCTCAATACGTTGGACGCAAGATCTTTCTTGGGTCAGAATCAACAAAATCATGACAAATGAGTGAAATCTCAAAAGGTATCTCGAAACTAGGATTCTAAGTTTAAAATTCTAAACTCGTCATAACAAGCAACGATATCATTCATTAGGTAGAAGGCGTGGTTTCGTATTGATAGGGTTTTTTTTTATCGTGAATGATATTACAGAGAATCGACTAATAATGAACTAAGTCTTCATTTATTCCGGTAAATTCTTACGATTGGTAATACGTTGTCTAACTCACATGCAATTATCGATTTTCCTTTGATTCGAACTCGTTTTACGTAATAGCTACATTCTTAAGATATATATACATATAAATATTACCCTTTTGGTTAAGAATTTAGGATAGGTCATTCAGTAGCGTAATGTAAATATTTGTCTCCACTTCTGAGTGAATATTTTTATTTTTCATTGTGCAAATATTCTGAACTGCTTCAAGCTAATATGAATTCACGACGAAAGAGAAAGATTTTCAAGCAATAAATAGCTTTTGCCTTTCACCTCGCATGATGGATTGCCCCCAAAATACGGAAAAATAGTCCACGAGGTGGTACTTCGCCAAGGAAAATTATTACTAATTCCAAAAATTCCCTATAATCCTCTTTAGGCTGTTGTTCCTTCAAAGTATTTTTTTAAAAGTCAAGGATTAGAGATGCGTAGCCCTGATTAAAGTGTCCTTTAACCTTTTCGTTTTCAATCCCTGATCGAAAATTATGAGCATTGATTCCAGACCGAGCCTTTTGACACTTTTAAAAGGTCAATACAGTCGGACCTGTAGTTTTGACCATTTTTTCCTCGAAAACGCTTCTAAGAATAACTTCATATATATGATGTTTACAAGCAAAGTACAAAAGATCTTTTTCTGAAAAACTTATAGTGAATCGCTGTTGTATCAAAAACTAGTGCTTTAACATAATCTTGGAGACCCTATTCAACAAGAATTTCACAAACAGCAAATGCCTGCTCTTTTTCAATCCCAGATTGTAGTACAGGCACTCTAAGAAGTTGTTCAGCATTGCCATTCGAAAGATTCAGAGGAAGTCGATCGACGACCTCCTTACCTGTTAACGCTGCAAGTAACTTACCATCCCAGTGCACGACGGCAGCTTGCAATCTCGTTTCAATGAACTACTCATTAATTACAGTCGCCTTTCCTTCCAGTATTTTTTCTCTTGCACTGTAAATGGATGACCTGTTGATGACAAAATCCTGGACATCATGGCCTAGTGCCTTGGTAGTTGCAATCAGAACATGAACTGCATCCCTGTCACTGATTTTACATTTATCTAAGGCCGCAGCAAACCTAGGAGACACTAGTGTACAGCTCCCTCTCACCTGTTTAGCTTATGGTGATGAAAATTCTAATTCTGCATCTTCTGGGAAAGAAGGTTCTACCACAATATTATCAGTGGATTTTCCAGTAACTGATAAATTTATACCTGTACCTGATTCTAAACTGCTGTTGCTTGCAGATGACTCCAATTCGGCAGTTTCATCTTTAAAAGAAAAAAAAGAAATCTAATGATGCAAAATTAAATTTAAAAACTGAAATGTAAAAATAATTATGAGTATTCCATTATTGCAATTTTTTATACATTACTCACTTAGTCTTTCAATTTCAAGATTGCTTCGCTCCTTTCTCATCAACGCTGTCTCTTCTCGGTCTGCAACTTTTCTTTCTCTTAAAAGTTCCTTGTAATCGATTCCGAACATAAACCCTTGTCGACCCTTTGAACTTTGATTAATGAATAACTGCTTATCTTCTTCTATAGAAAGATGTTCGAAAGCGTTCGCATGTGCAATGTCGAAAAGATCCTTGAGCTTCGATTTGAAATTTGCTTCTTTTTTCTTATGAGCCTCCGATTTTCTCCTAGTGTGTTTTTGCAGTTGTCTCCATTCTTGGTACAAACATTTTAATGTTGGGATGCAGTTTCTCACTTCCTGATTTGGAATTCGTGCTTTTCCCAAAAAAACAATAACCTCCTGCAATGCTAGTCTGGCAGTTTCGCGTAAAGTTAACTTCACAACACGAAGATTCAAAAATAATACTTAAAACGTCTTTATTTGATGGCAATTTATTTCCAGATATTTTATACCAGTAATATAAAAGTAAATAAATTTTCTCACGTAATACATGGGCAGAGGACATTGTGACATAAAAATTGGTTTTGACTTGTCCGATATCCGAGAGAGAACTGCATCAGGTATGTCTCTGAATATCTGTATCTGCTCACTACAACTACTATATTACTGCTATAGTTAATTTGTATGGGGTATATTTGGTACCGTCTTGTCAGGTAGACACACACCAGGTAGAGCTCTGACAAGAACACTTAGGAAACAGGGAAGTCACAGATAGACTAAAAGAAAAAGAGTGCTGCGTGTTTTATGGAAACCCCTAGATTATCCTCTACTAGAGTACTTGGAGTCATACGAGAAAAAGTCATGAATAATGATATGCGCATTTTGAATAGATCTACAACTTTTGTATAAAGCTTTTTTATATAATTAAAATTTTTTTAAATAAACAAATAAAATTGGTCTTTCCTTCAATTATATGGTTTTTTATGTTCAAGGGCCCAGGGGCAAGAGTAAATAAGATCCACCCTAGTATATATGTTTCTTCTTGAAGTAAAAATATGACTTCCCAGCATTTTTCTTTCGAGGTTGTACTTATGCTACTTGCATCGCAAGTGTTTTGTGCATAAATTATATAATTAGGTTGGCTTCTGTGGCAGATTTTTAAAGTGTTCAAATTTGTACATTCTTTTAGATATTTCACAGTTAGTATATATTCGTGGTCTACTATTTTGTTATAATAAACATTATCCTTCTTCTTATACAGGATAGGAATTATACGTTCGATGGTTAATTCGTCTTGAGTTGGTAGAGACACTTTTAATATGTAGACTCAAGTGTATTGTTTAGTAAATATGCTAATTTTACTAGAATCAATGATTCTCTGGTAGTTTTTTTAGATGCTTCGTGATAATATCGGGTGTTATGTTTCTTTTTAATTGCCATAATAGTTTCTTTAATTACCCTTTTCGTCACTAAAGTTGACTCTATAATTCCATGCTTTCCTAAATTAATTGAGTTTAATGCCATATTGATATCTTCATTAAGTTCCATGATGAAAGTATTAATTAATGTGATGTTGTCCCAGAGAATAATATTTCTTCTATTTTCGTCACTGACTTTTGATAGATTCTTAATTGCTAGATTTTTAGATACTGGTCTTCAATTTATTCCTCTAATGTCTTGAGATGAGTTATCAAGTATTAATTTCGATATTTTCGTGTGATTTGTTAGAACGCTTGATATTTTATTATTATTTCCATAAAGATTGTCTAATTCTTCATTTATTCCTTCTAAATCGTTCTGTAAAAGAATTCCGAAAAGCATTTTGGAGGCGTCTCCTATTATATTTAATAATCCTCTTCCAAAACGTTGTTTACCCATAATATTGTGTAGCACGATTTCTTTAGTCTTCAGTCTATTTACCTGTGCAGTTCATTCTTTCATGAGTACTGGTTAAATTTATTTCGATTATAATTGTCCATTCGTTGTCATATACAACTGCTTTTTCTCATTTTTTCTCTAAATAAGTTTCCATTACTTTCTGTTATCGTGACTTGTGCCTGGCTAAGGTTCATCATTGTCATTATGAGAATCGTCCATGTCATTAATAGGATCTTTATCTGTAATAAAGATTTTTAAATCATCTTTGTGTATTTTACCGTTATTCAATGAAGTACAGTGAGTTTGTCCTACTTCCATGATTTCATAAGGACCTAACTATTTTTCACTTCCTTTCGTATACCTATGATTTTTCTATAGTACTCTGTCACCTGGCTTAAAATGTTTCTCTTTTAGAGGTTTTGATTGTACTTCTTGGGCTTTATTTATTTTTCTTCGGGCTTCCTTTTTTTTATTTTCATTTATTAATTTCTGTCTTTCAAATTTTTCATAATATCGTTTTTCTTCTTCTTCTTCCTCATATGTTTCTCTTGCCTTTCGTCCAAAATGTAATTCGTAAGGGGTGTATCCAATTATCCGATTGAAAGTCATTTATCAATACTATACAATATATAATATAATAATACAATATATAATATATTATAAAATGTTATACGTTATAGTTTCTTTGTCTAAAGTTTCCTCCCAATCTACTTAATTGCGTGTATGCATTAAGATATACTCTACAATTTTCTTGTGTGATCTTTCGTTTTTTCCATTACTTTGTGGATGATAGCTAGTTGTAAAAGTGTACTCAATTCTTAAATCCTTTGTTAATTGTTTAAATTCTTCTGAAGTAAATTCGGTCCCGTTGTCTGTTGATATTTCTTTAGGATTCCATTCTGTTTCAACCATCCGTTCCACACGGCCTTTATTACATTTTTAGCTTCCTTTGTCTTAATAGCCCCTAATGAGATGTACTTTCCTTTTTGGACAAACACAAAACCACAATCAAGCATCAGCCACCATATTCACCGGATTTGGCTTCTGCGACTTTTTCCTGTCCTCAAAACTGAAGGCACCCATGAAAGGACAGAGATTTGCGACGATTGAGGAGATAAAGAATACATTGTTGGAAGAACTCAAGGCTATACCGAAAAGTGCTTAACACAAGTGCTTCGAGGATTGGAAAAAACGTTAACACAAGTATGTTATATCTGAGGGGGGGTTACTTTGAAGGGGACAACATTGATATTGATGAATAAATAAATATTTTTGTATACAAATTAAAAGTCACCTTACTTTTTGAACACACCTCGTATGTTCAGTCACTTGTGGTGAAATTTGTATTCTCTTTTCTTCATTTTCTTGATTTGTTATCCATATTTCTTTAATTCTTGTAGGAACGTGTTCGTTTCTAATTATCATTTGATTTAATATTTTAGGTTGGTTCCAAATTTTCATATAATTCTTTTTATGCGACCTTCTTTTACTTTTTTTTTTTAAACCTATTTTGTCATTCTTGATCGTAAGCTATTATTTTTTAGTTCCTCTTCTAATTCCTTAGTCAATATGTCCATTTCTTCTTGCGTTATCATGACTTTGTCTTGTAGTATTCTTGATAAGGCGCCGGCATTCGTGTTCATTATACCTTTCTTATAAACGAATTCATAATCATCTTTTCAAGTTTGATTCTCCATCTTAGTAGAAGACTTGTAGGATCTTTGACATTAAATAACGAATCTAGAGGCTTGTGATCGGTTACTATTTTAAATTTCCTACCATAAAGAAAGTATCTAAAGTGTTTTACTGCCCATTCTATGTCCAGTAACTCCTTTTCAGTCGTTGTATAATTTTCCTCAGCTTTATTCAGGGTTCTCGAAGCAAATGCAATAGGTCTCACTAAGCCAATCTTTCGGTGAGATAAAACTGCACCTATTCCTTCATTTGATGCATCTGTTTTAAGGATGAATTCTTCATTCCAATTAAGATATTTTAATATCGGAGAAGTAATCAATGCTTTCTTCGTTGATTCAAATGAGTCATTTTCTTTCTGTGTCCAGTTAGAATCTCTGTTTTTTTCAGTAACTGTATTAATGGTTTGACTGTTTTTGAAAAATTCTTAATAAATTTTCTATAATATCATATCAATACTAAAAATTGTTTTATTTCTTTAGGATGCTTAGGTCTTGGATAATTTTTTACTGTTTCAATTCTCTCTGGATTTAATTATAATCCAACCTGTCTTAGTCTTTCTAATAGATTTCGTAAATTTTTATTGTGTTCTTTGAGTCTTTCCATATATTATAATGTCATCTGAATATGCAAAAGTTCCTTTTCTATTAGTCCTCGTAGTCGGTTGTTTATCATTCGCTGCAAACTAGGAGGGGCATTTTTTAACCCAAATGTGATTGTTGTGTACACGTAATGCCCGTCTCTTCTGCTAAATACAGTTTTCTCGATACTATTTTGATGCATAGGGATTTTGTAAAATCCTGTTGCTGAATCCAGACAAGGGAAATATTTAGAATTGTCAAGTTATTTAATGATTTCGTCAATGTTTTGCAGCGGATATTTGTCTAATATTGTTTTCTCATTGAGTTTTCTGTAATCTACCGAAAGGGAAACGGCTCAATGATATAATAATAATACTACCAATCTCCATTTTTCTGACTGCTTGCGTCCATTTTCTTTGGGACTAAAAGAATCGGTGAATTATGAGAAGAAATACTTTCTCTTACAATTGATCTCGCCAAAATTCCCTTAACTTGTCGAATCATTTCTTCTTGTTTGATTAGGGGATATTTATAATTTTTGATATTTACTGGGCTTTCATCTGTTGTTCTTATTTGATGAGTTGATAATATTGTACCTGGTGATGGATCACCCTTTAAAGGAAATATGTCGTGATATTCCTTGAATAATGGCTCTACTTCCACCCTCCCTTCATTTATATGTTGTGATCTTGTTTTCTCTAATGATTTGTTGATTCTCTCTTCTGTCTGTTTTATTATATTACAGTAGTTTTCTTTATTATATTTAACTGTATCATTCCATCTTGTCTCTTCAGCTTCATAAGAATTATCAATCGTAGCTGTATTTTCCGGCACAATAGGCTTACAATGCTTTCCCAATCTTGTAATTGCGGAAAAACCTCCCTTAAAAGTTACAAAGCAAATCATATCTTTTAATTTCTTCGAGGGTTGAGGATGTAATATTTTTGGACCTATTTTCATAGTACCTCTGTCGAGATCAATTAAGAATCTTTGATCGTATAGAAATTTCATTCCTGATAATATGGGTTCTTTAAACGAATTGTCTTGCCTTATTATCTGAAATACCGATTCGGTACCAAAGGTAGTTAATTTTACCGCATATTCGAAACTCATTGGGGAATTTCCAATCGTAATCGTGGCTGTTGGTTTTCACATTATGTTATGGAAAACTCCAACTGCAATTGTGAATATTCAGAAAGGACTGTTGTTTGGCAGATCCCACCGCTGCCACCAATGTTGAATTTGAGAAATTCAATCTAATAAAATTTTGAAACTCTGAGGCTAACACCTCAGAGTGTACTT
This sequence comes from Andricus grossulariae, assembly GCA_011634705.1. Taxonomy (NCBI): domain Eukaryota; kingdom Metazoa; phylum Arthropoda; class Insecta; order Hymenoptera; family Cynipidae; genus Andricus; species Andricus grossulariae. Next base: position 1,438,981 of record JAABKJ010002655.1, on the reverse strand, counting down.
TATTATTATCAAAATGAGATACAAGACTTGGTCAGGCTGACGAGCGTTACGGCCTGCAGCCTTCTGATTACAAGAATGTACTGTCCCTTTTACAGGTGTCGTAGCTTAAATACTATCGCCTAAGTGACCTATTTCATTTGTCCATTACCAAACACTAATGTGTTTACTAGTCCTAACTGGTATTAAATATCTCTATTTGTACATTCCCAACACAAGCAAGGAATGTTCCTTGAATGAAGAAGTTTCAGTTGTTCTGTAAGTACATTTATGTCCTGATATTCCTCTACTCACCTTTCTGCGAAAAAATTTTTATTCAATTTTCGAGCACATTTGTAATTTCTTCATAACCTGGAGAAGAAGGATAAACGGAAAACAGTCAAAGAAAACGAGAAAGAAAAGGGAAGTGAGAAAAACGAAAAAAGGGAAGAACAGGGTAGAAGAATACACGGGAAAGAACAAAGAGTATAATGGGTTATGTGATAGAAAAGAAGAATATACTGTAAATAAATGTGAAATACTGTTATAATTTATTGTGATTACGAACCATTATGTGGAAACTTCTGAACAATAGCTTTCACGGCCAATCGCAACCTTTAAACATTAACCGATTTTGATCCACCGTGAATGAAAATTATTTTTATAACAGCGCTCACCGAATAAGACCTAGGCGCGTTAAATTTACTAATGTTGGTGCAGAATGTCCCACCCTAACAAATACATGACTAAATACTAAGAAATAATAAAATATTTATTAGCTAATTGTATATTAGTGAGCAATTTTGAATAATCGTTTTTTTTCTGCTGAAAAAGGGTTACATAAGCGGAGCGCCTACTCAACCGCAGCCAGAACAAGCCGGCAACAGAAAAAGAGAGGCGACACTGAGACCAACCGCGACCAGGCATCCAATAGAGGAAGAGCGATGCTTCAGGACCCGGAGGAACATCGAAATTCAGGTTTCTCTCAAACCCAAAGATCTGGCTGAAGTGGATGACGAGCTCCGTGGAGATTTTTTCGAAGAAACGGACCTCTGGTTTATCAACTGTAGTGTGTATAATGCAGCGAGAGCTTTAACAGATGCAAACCGTAAAACAAAACCAACGGTTGATCATAAGACCAAAAGACGAATGCATTAACTCAGTACAAAGGTTGGCTGGACAAGGCAGTAAGCGTCCCGCATTCAGTGCGTGATTGACTACATGACATCTGGCAGGACTTTCACTGTCAGGTTTCGAAATTTCGCACGCGAACTGCGGATCTGTCATCACAGACTCGAAAAATCAAAGCTACTGACCACCAGGCAGCATATTGTTGACAGAATAGGAGTGCTATCTAACGCTAGCAGAAGTCTAGACCGGACGGAGAAGTGGGTCAGAGAAAATCAATAGTTCTTGTCTGAACAATCACGATTCTTCTAAGACCCTCTGGTAACTGTTGTCCGTCCGCCCACAGCAGAGGAGCTCGAGGCATTTTGGAGAGAAGTCAACGAAGTCCAGCATCCACTGAGAAAATACTCAAATAATATAAATAGCTTCAAGGATCTGGGCAGTGCCCTCATAACACTTGAGGAGGAATGCCCGCCTATCCCTACCGAGGAGGTGAAAAACGTATTAAGAGGCATGAAGAACTATTCCGCGTCGGGACCAGATGGTTTAAAGACCTTCTGGTGGAGGAAGTTTCCTTCAACTCACCAGCATCTGGCCCGCATATTCACCTCATATCTAAAGTGGGAGAGCCTATTCCGGAGTGGTTGGTGTAAGGGCGCAAAGTGTTGCTGCCGAAGACGGGCAACTTAGCTGACCCTAAAAATTACAGGACAATAAATTGTCTGAACACCCTGTACAACATCTTCACAGCCATCCTAAATGATAGGAGAGTTCGGTCAATTGGACCTGTCTGGCAATAGATGTACGAACAACGCGGCTCAAAGAAAAGCGCAGCAGGGTGTCATGAGAACCTGCTAATCGATAGATGTGTCTGTAAAGATGCAGCATCCTATCAGCATTATCTATCGATGGCCTAGATTGGTTCCTGTAAAGCTTTCGATGCAACCTAGCACAGGCTTATCATGTGTCTGTTGGAAAGCTTAAAGGTTCACCTACAAATCGTGAGATGCATAAAGAGATTAATGCCGCTTTGGAAAACCAGATTTACTATTTCATCTGGAAAACATCGTGGGATCCCTAACAGTGTGACCTTTCAGAGAGGTGTGTTTCAGGGAGACACCATGAGCCCTTTCCTCTTTTGCCTCACATTATTGCCACTATCTCTGCCACTTCGCCATTCCGAAGGGTACCTCTGCGGCAAACTTGAAAATCGAAAGCATAAGGTCACTCATGTATTTTACATGGATGATCTTAAGATCTATGCTGAAAATCAAGAGAAACTAAATCTAGCTCTAGACATTGCCAAAGAGTTCACTCGAGAGATTGGAATGAATTTCGAGTTAGAGAAATGCGCCAAGGCCTGGGCGTGCCACAGAGCCGCATTCAACTTTCAAATCAAGACTATTTTTGATGTTTGAATGAGGAGTTTTTATACCCTTTTTTAGATCATTATATATAACTTTAGCTAAAACATAAGTTGGACTATTAATCAATGAACTTATAGGAAGAAGTAGTATATCATCCCTGTGGGTTTTAGGTAAACCATAACCTTTAGCTAGTGTAGTTTTGGTCAAAGTTAACTCATTGTTATGATTTTTAAATTGTAATAAGTCATCATCGTTCAAATTTTTAAATATTTTTGAGGTTTTCTCTTGTAATTCCTCAAGGGGATTATTATTCAATTTTTGATGAGTATTAGAATCTAATAAAAGGCAGTTCATTTTTTTTAATAATCTGTTTGGTTCATGCAAACTGTCAAATTTCTTTAATCTGCAGTTTTAATTGAGTGATTTGCCCCCTTGTACGGAAGTTTTGAAAGGTTGAACAAGTATTTATATAATTTTTCATGATTTGGAACGTTTTCCATGTGATAACACTCCAAAAAAATCAAGATTTCTACCAAGAAAAAACTCCATTTATTTATGTTGCATGTGCAATATTCGGAGGTTCGTTTCACCCCTTCAAACCCAATATCCACAGAAAAAAAAGTGTCGCTTACTTTTTTGAGTACTACCACATGTATCAAGGAGCATAAAATCGGGGGCGCACACCTACATCAGGTGCTTTGCAAGTACATCTTACATCGTTGCAAATGGAAAAGATCCTCTCATAAAAATGGTCAGGAATCACGAGACGATTGGTAAAGGAGCGTTCCTTTACAAAGTCGCGGGGCAAGCGGCTGAGAACCCTTGACCTGAATTGTAGCATCAGAAGTGAGGAAAGTGCATTATTCCCTCTAGATGCTTCACTTCTGAAAGCCGAAGTGAGGAAAATACAAGTTGAAAAATTCCACCAACAGCTACTCGACAAGAAAATGCACGCAAATTTTCCACAGAAATTTAGAAAAACAGTCCTTGTCGAACGAACAAACTTTTGCTTTTCTCAGATCATCAGGGCTTAATTAAGGTACAGAAGGAATTATTTTCCCATGCCAGGACGGTGTCATTTCCACCTTAGTAGACCGCGACCGCATTTTATGACAAGAAGTTCCCAGCGATAGGATCAGAGCGTGTCATGCGCACGCAGAGTACCTAGGACACATACCATCTGGATGTCCCACCCATGCGGGAACAACGTATATCTGCAGATATAATGCGGTCCTGAGAGTACTTTACTAACAGCTTTGTTGCTCTTACGGTGTTGGCCGCGAATCTGCCCTGCCGAACGCTCCAAGGTTCTCCAAGACTTCGAGAAACGAACCATATTCATGATCGAATTCTCGGCTCCAGCCAACTATAACATCACTGCCAAGGAGAGGGGAAATCTATTATAAATGATATATCCATCAAAGATAACCTTTTGAAAAGGAGCAAGCATGGGGACCCGATGTATTACATAGATAAGATAAAACTTGTTTCGGATAACATTAGCAAAACAATAAAAAGAGATCACCTCCGTTACATCAGTGGCGTTCAGAAGGACATAAAAGTCAACCCTAAATCTTTCTGAAAATTTATAAACAATAACAAATCTACCACCAGACAATCATAGTCTATGTATTGCAGTCTAACAACATTGAGCGATCCACTGTCGACTGCGAATGCGTTTGCTGATGCGTTTTCTAGTGCGTTTCTAGTCTCTCAATCCAAGGCTCTCAAAGCTTCAGAAACGGAAATATCTTAGTGACGCTCTACGAAAAAATTATGAAGTTGACGTAATTTATACCGAGTTTTCAAGAGCCTTCGACAGAATCGATCATACAATTCTTAAATCAAAAATGCATAATATTGATAACCCTAGTAATGCAACTCAGTTACTGATTAGTTCATTACCAAATAGATCTGACCGTGTAATGCACCAAGGTTTCTCATCAAAAACTTTTTACTTCACGTCAGGCGTTTCTCAAGGCTCGGTTCTTGGTTCGCCGATTTTTAATATTTATGTGAACGACATCGAATCGATCATAAAATCTAATATTCTTAAATATGCAGATGATGTGAAACTCTTTAGAATTATAACTAGCCAGCTAGACTACGATGCACTCCAGTCTGATCTTGATGTCCTCTTCCAGTGGTGTAAAGACAATAAATTGCCTTTAAATATTAAAAAATGCTGCGTCATGACCTTTTCAAGGTCAGATAGCCCAGTTTTTCATGATTACAAGATTGACATTACCCCGCTGGAAAGTATTTTCTCCATCCGTGACCTTGGTCTATTATTCGATCCTAAACTTCTTTTTACAGGTCATATTCAAGAAATGGTATTCTCTGCCTCGAGGGCTTTTGGGTTTATAATTCGGTCTACCAAACATTTTAGTGACATTTTCGCTATTACTATGCTTTATAATGCTATGGTAAGATACATATGTATATATATATATATATATAATATATATAATAAAATACGATATCGATTTCTCTGGTCATTCCCTTCAACGATGATGATCGGAGGTTCGAATCCCCACAGAACATATTTGATTTTCTTTTTTTTTCTAGCTTTAATTAGTAGAAACTAGTATTATTCTGTATATTTAAAAGCAATTCTTTTTGAATTTGTTGATCTTAGAAAAAACTCTTATAATATGACTCAAGACCATCATCTCGGATGGGAAATTGTGTGAAAAATTACTCACTGTAAATTATTGTTGAGGAATTGTTTTGGATTATAAAGTAATACCAGAGTCTACAAAATTAACTAAAGATACACAAACTTCGTTTTTTTGTGGAGATAAAAAATATGAAAGATAATTCTATGCAGCAACTTTTTGTTGGATTGTGCACTTAACCTCTTAATCCTCTTTCGAGGCGATGTGATGAATTCTTAAGAAGCTCAGGTTCAATTATTTATTCAACTGTTTATTAATGCAAAATTACGCTAATTCTAGATTGAACATAAATTAATATTTCCCCCTTTTTTTGTCTTTCCTCGTTTTTTTCAAATGCGATTTTAGATTCATAGGAGTCATCATTCAGAGGTACTTAGACTTAAATCGTACTCGAGTGCAATTAACCTGCACGTTGCAGGTAATTCAGGTGGATTTGTATGCGAATTGCAAGTAGACTGCAGTTGCTGAGGTCGGAATCGATGACGCGAGTGAAAAAGCGGAAGTTGAGACAGGGAGAATAGGTTTTGTCACGCACCCTCTTAAAATGTAAAGCCTCGTATGAATAAAAAACAACTGACAACAAGGAAAATTGAAAGAAAAGCAAAAAATCGGAATTGTATTAGAATAATTGGCATTTAAAATGACAAGAAAATGAAAATCAGCAAATAAAGTAAAAAAATCTCGACCGGGACTCGAACCAATGAACTCTACCGCCGAAGTGGTGCAACTTATAACTAAAAAGTAAAATTCAAAAGTCGATATCTCCTAAACTATTGTTCGAAGTTATAAAAGAAAAAATTGTACCTGCTAAAAGAAAAAATATAACTGCAAAAAGGCGGGCAAAAATTATGGTCGAGGATTCGAACCCACGACCTCTGGCCTCCAAGCAAATTTCAAACATCGATATCTCCGAAACTAAGGCTCAAAATGGCAAAAAAAACGTCCCTCATTAAATGTGATTCTGTTTCACAATTGTTGAAGAAATAAGATCAAAAAGGCAGTAAAGATTCCATTTAAGTACGAGGGGTGGCTTACACCCTCAGGGTTCTTAGTCCCATGAAGTGATAAAATTTCGCCATTTGAAGCTAATTTTCGAGTCGTCAAAGTTTCGTAATCCCTCGAAGATTTGCAAAATAAGACACGAATTCCAAAAATCTTCGTATAGCCTGGAGATTTTTGCTCTCGGATTCGATTATCTCGGCATGTATAAGATTTTCTCAGTAATGGCCAAGTCCTTGGACCTTCGGAGTCGCCCGAGGGTTTAAAATCCGCCCAGAGCGTGCACGCTACTACGCGTTCCAAAATGATTTTCTAACAATATTGTTTCTTGCTATCAAAGGGGAATGCCCGCGAATTTCGACTAAAGGTAATTTATATAAATACAGGGTGGCCGAAAAACTTCATTTTCAAAATTCCCTGATTTTTTCCTGAGCAATTTTTCATTTTCCCTGACCATTAATATTCAAAGACCAGATTTTTTATATTGTAATATTTGAAAAAAAAAATTTTAATAAGGAAATAAAATAATTTTAAATCAAAATTTGAAAAATGATTTTATTCAACAAAAAAGATGAATCTTCAATCCAAAGGAAGAATTTTTTATCAAATAGAGGAATGTTCATATAAACAGTTGAATTTTCTACCAAAAAAGATGAATAATCAACAAAATGCATGAATTTTTACACAAACGGTTAAATTTTTAATTAACAAAGATCAATTTTCAACCGAATATGAAAAAGGTAAAGTTTCAGTAAAAAAGTTAATTTTACAATTAAAAAAACTAATTTTCAACAACATAGTCCAATTTTCAACTAAAGAAATGAATTTTCAACTAATATTTTTGAATCTCCCAAAAAAAAAAAAAGAATTAATTTTAAACAAAGCAGTTCCAATGTTAACCCAGGAGTTGAATTTTCCAACCAAAAAGTTGAATTTTCAACAAATAAAACTTTTCTGTCAAGAAAGAAAAAAAGTGCATCCAAGTTGTCAAACTTTCAAGCCAAAAAGCGAATTTTCAGTAAAACAGATGAATTTTCAATCCGAAAATATAATCTTTTAACAAAAAACTTAATTTTCAACAAGAAAGTTGCATTTCTAACCAAATAAGGGGAAATTTTAGACAAGAAGATTAGTTTTCTATCAAAAAGACGAATTTTCAACTGAAAAAATATCAATTTTCAACTGAAAATGGATCAGTTACATTTTCAGTTAAAAATATAATAAAATTTTTTTAATTGACCAAAGGTGTTCAATTTTTACCCAAAAAGTTGAGTTTTCAATTTTAAAAATTGAAGTTAAACCAAAAATGGAAGTTACTATTTAAGTTAGTAAAATATAATTTTTAACAAAAAAACAAAACAAAAAACAAGAATTTTCAGCCAAAGCGATGAATTTTCAACGAAAATGGTGAATCTTCAACAACAAAAAATGATTTTTTAACAAAGTGATTTAACCTTCATCTTACTTGAATTTTCAACCAAACAAGATGAATTCTCAACGAATAAATTCTTACTTATTAGATATTTTAACCAACAAATATTTTAATTTTAAATAAAAAACAGTTGAATTCAACCGAAAAGACGGATTTTTATACAAAATAATTGAATCCTCAACCAAATCAGATTAATTTGCAACTAAACAGTTGCATTTTTAACCAGAAAAGAAGAAATATTTACAAAAGAGATGAATTTTTAAACTGAAAAGATGAATTTTCAATGAAATAGTTGAATTTTCAACTAAAAAAGATAAACTGTCAACCAAAAATAAAAAAGGTAAATTTTCAATAAAAAATTAATTTTACAATAAAAAAACTAGATTTTATCAAAATAATCCAATTTTCAACCAAAGAGATGAATTTTTAACTAAAATTATGAATCTGCAACAAAAAGATTAATTTTTAACAAAGTTGTTTAACTTTTAACCCAGAAATGGAATTTTCCAACCAAAAAGTCGAATTTTCACAAAATAAGGTTTTTTGTGACGCATGAATGATTTCAGCCCTTTTCGACGCCTATGAAGCGGGGCTAAAGCTCTACTTTTTGCTCCCTAAGGAGTAAAAAGTATTTTTAATTCCCTAGAGACTGAAAAGTATTTTTAACTCCCCAGGGACTGTGAGGAAATTTTGGTTGCAGATAATAGAATTTTGTGGTTATTTACGGAAAGTTACCATATGTAACTGATAAAATTATCGTAAATTACCAAAAAATTTCATAAATTTCCGGAAATTTATGGAAATTTTTAAAAATGACTTTTGGGTAATTCACAATATTTATTGGTAGAATTACCATGAATGACCAAAAATTTTCATAAATTTCCGTCAATTTTTAAAAATGAAAATTGGGTAATGTATGGTAATTTACCATATTTACCGGTAAAATTACCATAAATGACCAAAAATGTGCATAAATTTTCGGAAATTTAAAAAAATTTATTTTGGGTAATTTACTATATTTACCGGTAAAATTACCATAAATGGCCAGAAATTTGCATAAATTTACGGAAATTTATGGAAAATTTTTAAAATTAATGTTGGTTAATATACAATATTTACTTGTAAAATTACCATAAGTGACCGAAATTTTTAATAAATTTCCGGAAATTTGTGGAAATGAAAAAAATGAATTTTGGGTAATTTATGGTAATCTACCATATTTACCGATAAAATTACCATAAATTACCGAAAACCAGCGTAAATTTCCGGAAATTTATGGAAAATAACAACAAAAAATTGGGTAATTTACCATTCTTTCCGATAAAATTACCATAAATGACCAAAAATTTGCATGAATTTCCGGAAATTTGAGAAAAAAATTTTTAATTAATTTTGCTTAATTTACAATATTTACTTGTAAAATTTCCATAAATTACCGAAAATTTTCATAAAATTCCAGAAATGATGGAAATTTTTAAAAATAAATTTTGGGTCATTTTTATTAATTTACCATATTTACCGATAAAATGACCACAAATAACCGAAAATGTGCATAAATTTCCGGAAATTTTTTAAATTAATTTTGGGTAATTTACTATATTTACCGGTAAAATTACCATACATGACCGAAAATTTGCATAAATTTCCGGAAATTTTTTAAAATGAATATTGAGTAATTTATGGTAAGTTACCATTTTGACCTGTGAAATTACCATAAATGGCCTAAAATTTATAGACATTTTTAAACTGAATTTTGGGAAATTTATGGTAAGTTACCATAAATCACCCCTAAAGTTACCGTAAATTACCAAAAATTCCCGGCAAGTTTCTTATTGAATCTTTGATAATTTGGAATAAGTTAACATAAATTTCATAATTTTTTATTCAAAATATAATATGAACTAAAATCATGACTGTATTTCGAGAAATGTCTGAAATCATCCATTTGTTATAAAAAATATTGTATGCACCAAGGCGGAGAAACATTTTTTTTCGTCTTGTGTATGTTTTCAGTACTCGTCGAAAAAATCCCTCTTCTCCCCCTAGGTGCATAATATACTATTTCAGCCAAGAAAGAAAAAAAATTCATCCAAATTGTTGAACTTTCAAGCCAAAAAGCGAATTTTCAGTAAAACTGTTGAATTTTCAACCCTAAAATAAGAATTTTTAACAAAAAAGGTAAAAAAAAAAAAATTGCACTTCTCACCAAAAAGGGCGTAATTTTTGCCAAGAAGATTACTTTTCTGTATAAAAAAAAAAACTAATTTTTAACTAAAAAACATCAAACAAAAAAATTTTTTTAACAACATTGTTCAAACTTCTACCTAATTGAATTTTCAAGCAAAAAATATCAATTCTCAACAAATGATGTTTTATTAGATATTCTAACCAATGAAGTTTTTAATTTTAAATAAAAAACAGGTAGTTTCAACAAAAAAAAGACAGATTTTTAAACAAAATAATGGAATACTCAACCAAAGAAGATTAATTTGCATCCGAGCAGTTGTATTTTTAACCAGAAAATAAGAAATTTTTACTAAGAGAGATGAATTTTTAAACCGAAAAGAGGAATTTTCAACAAAGTAGTTCAATTTTTGACTAAAAAGTATGACGTTTTAACAAAAGTATTAAATTCGCAACCAGATAATAAAATATTTAACTAAAAATATAGGCAATATCTATGTGTACTAAAAAAAAGTCTGTTTATTTGTACCGAAATTTTGGTACAAAAATCCCTTTTCCAGGTCCCGCTATTCATACAAAAAAAAATCCGGCTATTCGTACCGAAATTTTGAAATAATATAATCGCCAGAAGAAAGCAACTGAAAAAAAAGAAATATAAATGCAAAAAAATTACTAACTTTTACTTGATCAATTTTTCATTTTCCCTCGCCATTAACATTCAAAGACTAGGATTTTATAAAATTCTAGTCTTTGAATATAATCTTGTAATATATTTTTAATATAGAATCTATTATAAACGAAGTGAAACAAATTTAACTTTAATTTTTTTAAATATTTATTGTCCTCGATAGTTATTGAAAGTGTCTCTTATAGAAATTCCCTAACTTTTACCATATATATTTTTAAATCCCTGACTTTTCCTTAACTTTCCTGACCAATAAAATTCTCTGACTGTTTCCTGATTTCCAGGTAAATAGTCCATAAAATCATGTGAAATCGAAAACTAATTGATTTTTTTTAAACACCTGATAAATTCTTTGTTAATTAACCAAAAATTTAATAATCTGAGTTCGTGTGCAAAAAATTTAGCAGATTTTTGATAAAACCTCGTAATCGGTAATTGCGCAAATACTTAAAAAGGCTAAGTAAATAAAGACTGAAGTGATTGGGAAGCGGCACATAATTTATAATCTTTGATAAATTTATCGAGTTCAAGGGGAAATAAAGAAGTGTTTATTATATAAGACCAAACAGAATTTCCAAGCTTTTATCGTATTATTTACTATCTTTAATTTCACATTTGACTCCTTGTCCCTTTAAGTTTAAGTTTAAGGCAGGGGGGGGGGTCAATATCACTTTAATACATTAGATTTCGCACTCTTTCTCCTATTCCCCTCTTATCCCCTTTTTTAAAGAATGATTCTTATTTTTTCCTCTTTTTATCGTATTTTCGTTCAAATTTTAACTGAATCAATATAACCGAATAGAAATCCAACTATTTTTGGTTAAAAGTTTATTCTTTTTGATTAAAAAGTCTACTATCACCTATATTTTTATTTCGGAATTCATCTCGTTTGGTTAAAAATTCTACTATTTACAATTTAATTAATTTGCTGAAAATGCAACTATTTTGTGAAGAGTCATCTTTTACTTTTAAATTCAACTACTTTGTTGGAAGTTGAACTACTTTGCTAAGAATTCATTTTTGGTTGAAAATTTATTTTTTAACTGAACATTTAACTATTTCATTCTAAGTTGCAAATTTAACATTTTCAGTTAAAAATTCAACTATTTGATTGAAAATGTATTTTCATGTATTTACTAGTTGAAAATTCGCCTTTTTTGGTAGAAAATTAATCTTATTGGTTAAAAAATCATCTTTTTGATTGAAAGATCATTTATATGGTTGAATGTTGAACTCTCTTGATAAAAATCAATTTTTTTAAATATTCATCATATTAGTTGAAAATTCATCTCTTTAGTTGAAAATCCATCACTTTAGTTGAAAATTTAATTATTTTGTTGAAAATTTTTTTTGTTGAAAATTAATTTTTTATTGAAAATTTATATTTTTCATTCAAAAATTTACGTATTTAGTTGAAAATTCGTCTTTTTTGGTAGAAAATTATTCTCATTGGTTCAAAAATCATCTTTTTGGTTGAAAGATCAACTATTTGGTTGAATTTTTTTTTTTTTAATATTCATCATATTAGTTGAAAGCTCATCTCTTTAGTTCAAAATGTACCCATTTTGTCAAATTTTTGTTCGAAAATTAATTTTTTTAACTGAAAAGTGAACTATTCCATTTGAGGTTGAAAATATACTTTTTTTAGTTAAAACTTCATGTATTTATTTGAAAACTTGTCTTTTTTGGTAGAAAATTAATCTTATATTGGTTCAAAAATCATCATGTTGGTTGAAAGATCAATAATTTCGTTGAATGTTGAACTCCTTTTCTGAAAATTATTATTTTTTTTAGATTCATCATACTAGTTGAAACTTCATCTCTTTAGTTGAAAATTTTAAGATTTTTCAAAACTTATTTGTTGTTGAAAATTTATAACTTTCTTAGTTAAAAATTCAACTATTTTATTGAAAATTTATATTTTTTAGTTGAAAATTCTTTTTTTTTGTAGAAAATTAATCTTATTGGTTCAAAAATCATCTTTTTGATTGCAAGATGAACTATTTGGTTGTTGAACTTTGAACTCTTTTGTTAAAAATTATTTGTTTCTGAAGATTCATCATATTAGTTGAAAATTCAGCTTTTTAGTTGAAAATTGAACTATTTTGTTAAAAAAAATCTTGGTTGAAAATTTATTTTATTATTTTATTATTTATATAATTTTATTATATTATTTTACCAAGCCTTGTTGATATTTCAACTCTTTATGCTAAAAGATTAACTACTTGTTTTAAAGTTAAACTACTTTCTAAAAAATTATATATATATTTTTTGAAAATAAATAATTTTCGTTAAAAAATCATCTATTTGGTTGCAAATTATCTTTTTTGTTTGAATTTTATATTTTCGGATTGAAAATTCAACTGCATCGTAGAAAATTCGTATTTTTTGTTTAAAAATTCAACAATTTAGTAGAAAATTAAACTATTTCATTGATAATTAACTTTTTTGTTGAAAATTCATATTTTTGGTGAAAATTTAACTATTTGGTTAGGAATTCCTTTTTTTTTTTTGGTTGAGAAATCAACTATGTGGTTAAAAATTGATGTATTTTGTTTCAATTCAACTTGTTGAAAAATTCGTTCGTTTTTATTGAAAATTATTTTACCAAACGGAAAATTTAAGGATTCCATTTTTGGATGAAAACTGATCTTTCTTTAGTATAAAATTTAACTATTCGGTTGAAGATTCATGTATTTTGTTAAAAATTCGTTTTTTGATAGAAAATTAATTTTCTTACTCATTTATTATTATTTTTATAGTGAATTTACTGTTATTGCTAACAATTTTCTGGCATTATGCACGAATACCAGGAAATTTCTCGTTCAGTGAACTCGATAATGACATTTTCAATTGCGATATTCGAATAACCGCAAAGGATCAATCTCGCACTCGATATTGAGGCACAGTAGCAGGAAGCAAATTTGATTTGAAAATATGTGAAGCATCATGGAAATATTGAATTCACACACTGCATATATATTTATTTTTTAAGATTTCGCGAAATTTTTTTTAATTTTATCAAATTCTATTGTTTTTAAAAATCTGACATGTACATAATGGTCCATGGAGACATTTATCTAGATCATATGGAGTTTTTTTTAGATTTTACTGAATTTAAGGAATTTTATAGAATTTGAAGAAATGTGATAGAATTTAATATTTGAAGGGATTTGCTGTCACTTGAAAAAAAATTTGTTTGAGTTAAAGAATATTTTATTCAAATCAAATTTCTTTGCATCAAATATTTTGTTAGTATTAATATTTTCAATAAAATAATAATTGCTCACTTGTTATTCATATATTAAAATTTGTTTTTTTTTTGAATCTTTAAATATTCTTTAAAAACTATGTTTTCAAAATAAAAAATTGTTGGCAGTGTGCATTACTTGGTAGAGAACAATAAATAAATGAACACACATGTATATGAATTTGATACATATATTTTAGATAGGCAAATTCTGATGTTACATTAAAAAGCTTCAAAAAGGTTCGAAATTTTATTTTAGAATCTTTCAAAATCTACATTTTTCAAAAAATCTTGGAATCTTTTCAAGTTTTAAAATAACTTTGAATCTTTTTAAAACTTCAAAATATCTTTTGAACTTAGCCGAATTTTTTCTAAATGAATACTTGTCCAATTGTTATTTATACATAAGACTTTAACAATTTCAATTCAAAATTAAAAAGTTTTAAAATAGAACATTAAAAATGTTAACGTTCAAAGTTTAAATTTGCCTCTCTAAAATTTGAACAAATCTTTTTAAATATTCTCTTAAAATTATGTTTTTAAAATAAAAAGTCAATAAAAATTGTCCCACGAACCTTAAGAAAATGATTTTATTATCTTGAAACGTTTAAAAATCCTTAAAAAGCTTTAAAATTTTATTTAAAAATCTTTAAAAATCTATCATCTATAATTATTTGAATTATTCCAAAAAATTTTTAATTGAAAAAAAAGCTTGAAAATTTTCCATGTTCTTTTTTGACAGTTTTGAAAATCTTTTTAAATATTCTCTTACAATTAATTTGTAAAAATAAAAAATTGTTTTTCATTTTCCTAGGAATCACAATATTTTTTTTTTATTAATTTGAACCCTTTCGAAATGCTTAAAAAGTTACTAAATTTTTTATTCGAAATCTTCAAAAATCTACACTTTGTTTAAATTTTTTTAAAAAAGCTTTTCTAGTTTTAAATTAGGGCATATGGGTTTAAAACGGCCAGTGCGATAAAACGGCCTGTCATTAATAAAACATTAGGAAAGCCGGATTAATGTCGTTTTTTAGTACAGATATATTAATTAATTGAATTCACATTTTGGGGAGGTAATTTCAATCATACAATATTTAAAGTCACATATTAGAACACGATAATAGTTTTAGACTTAATTGTGTTAATATTTTTGATATTAGGAAAATTATTTTATTATTTTGAATTGAAACGTTTCAAAATCCTTAAAAAGCTTCTAACTTTCTTTTCAGCATCTTTAAAAATCTACATTTTTTGCAATTTTAAATTTCTTAAACATTTTTAAAATTATTTTAATTTTTCCTTAAAGTTTTTTAAAATCCTGCAAACTTAAAAAAATTGCCTTAAAATCTTCCGGATTTTTTTGTGACAATTTTGTAAATCGTTAATACTTGTTGATACTTGTCCAATTGTTA
Organism: Andricus grossulariae; assembly: GCA_011634705.1. Taxonomy (NCBI): domain Eukaryota; kingdom Metazoa; phylum Arthropoda; class Insecta; order Hymenoptera; family Cynipidae; genus Andricus; species Andricus grossulariae. The sequence continues at coordinate 1,423,867 of JAABKJ010002655.1, read as the reverse complement.
TTTATACAAGAAAATTCAACACTTGTAGTAACAAATTAAAAAGGTTTAAAGTAGAGCAATTACAATTTTAACGTTAAAAGTTTAAATTGCTACCTGAAATTTTCACAATTCAACGCTTTTTATTTCAAACAATTCGGTTTTGAATATCTGATTTACATTTATTGATTGTAAATAAACAGTCAAATATGGCTAAATATTACAAAGTTTTTCTTTTTTCTAATTAAAAATTTTCAAATCTAATAGGTTGAAAATAGAATATTTTAGACTGAAGCAATATTTGAATAGGACTTGAAATTATTTGAAAATTATAAATAGTTTATGAAGTTTTAATCGTGCGTTTACGTTTGTTTAATTTTTAACAAATTTAGAATCGTCATGTAAAATTATTTATTTTTGAATATCTAATACTCGAACTATATTTCAATTTTAAAAATCATCAATTAATTCACAGACAAAAACTGAGGGTACAAAATGTTGCAGGTAACCGGTCAAGGAGGGTAAACGCGAGGTGGGTAACCAACTAAAGTAAACTTTCCTTGGTGGATCGCAGATATCTTTGGCGGACTCCGATAGAGGCAGCACGTTAGAGGCCTTCAATCACGGAAAGTTTACCTCATTCGGGAGTAATAAGCTGACTATTACCCTGCCTGACCGATTACCTGCAACGCTTTGTATCCCCAGTTTTTTCTGTGATTAATTTCCTTTGAAATTCATTAAAATCTTTGTAAATATTTTCAAATGTCGTGAAATCATCGAAACCCCTTTACGATAAATCGTATGTCTCTTAAAATCCGTCACAGAAAAAACTGAAGGTACGATATGTTGCAGGTAATTGTTCGTGGAGGGTAAACACGAGGTGGGTACCCCAAACTGAGGTAAACTTTTCGTGGTGGATCGCAGATATTTCTGGCGAACTCCACTAGAGGCAGCACGTTAGAGGCTTGTAACCACGGAAAATTTAACGTCAGTTGGATGTAATCAGCTGACTATTACCCTGCATGAACGATTACCTGCAACGCTTCGTAAACCCAGTTCTTTATGTGAAAATTCCTTGTCATTTCTCGGTTTTTCAGTACAGCGGCAGAGTAGATTTACCTCAAGACCCATTTTTCCGTAATAAATCGCAATTCCTCAAATAACTTATGATTATTTTTTTAATTATTCGACCCGAGAGATATATTTTTGATCCATAAAGACATTTTCTGCTCGAAAGTACTTATTTGTGGTCGATTTCCTGGATGTCGTAACCGATATTATATCTCGTATTTGTGTCGATTTAAAGTCATGTTTATGCATCGAAAGGTACTACTAGACGTCGTTGAAAGGCAATGGTGGCACCAACCGTGCAATTAGGCTCATCGATTGCGATGCATAATTAATATATGCAAAATCACGTTGCCTCATTATCGATATCGTACCGAGTGCACTGCTTAACACGGGCACAGGTGACTAAGTACTAGGAAATGTCACAACATGCCAGATGATCTTGACTATTCATAATTTCCATTTTAAGCACAAAAAATTTTCTACAACGTATATATTATAAATCTCAGATTAAATGTGTATTTTAACACTTTTCCTTTTTTTGGGGTCATTTTTCTTATTAAGAAAGGTCTTGCGTCTACAATCAGTGCATTACATTACCTTCTTAACATCGGGATTATTATAATTTTATGACTTTGATCGGATTTTCGAGATAAAGAGAGTTCAATGCGAAAAACGTCAATAAGCTTCTCATATTCATTTATTATATTAATTTAATCGGTACAATGATTTGCCACTTAAGGAATTTTTCCAGTTTAACAATTTGTAAAAAACACTGTAAGCCTCGAACAAACAATAATGTCAATAATGTCAAAAAACACAATGAGTAGCTCGACGACATAGTGGTTAGCATAAAGCCAATGATTGTATGATTGACATCGTCAAGTTAAATAGATTACTGATTTAAATTATATAATGACTGGCCGGAGTCAAAAACTGTTTTAACACGATTTCCACTCATTATTCGCAAGAATAAGTGGCAAATAATTATATACATAGTCTATATAGCTACGAAAAGTGTATACAATTTTGAATGAACTTTTGCAAAGATGTTAGTCATTTGCTTTTCAGATATTGTGGCCAATCATTATGTTAGCGCTTTATTCACAACGACAATGATTGGCCACCCATTTATCGATATACAGATATAATTTTAAGGTTAGAATACTACTATTCTGTATCTTAATTCACCAAATTCAATTAAAATCCAAAAGTTTTTAGTTAAATCCATATCATAACTATTAAAACAATAATAATATTCAACAAGCGAACACTCCTAACCTCAACAGCTTTTTTCGTTTAAATTCCTCAGTCATTAGTAGTTTTATTTCTGATTATTCTTTCATATAAACATATTTCAATGAGGAAGCCAATCATTGGGGAGGGGGGGTGGGTGGAATTTTATTGGATTTCATGGAATTTTATAAGATTTCATTTAGTATTTTAACAAATTAGGTTTTTAAGAGATTTTATGGTGTTCTTGATTTTTATATTTCAAAGTATTGTATTTTCTGGAATCGCATGGGGTTAAATTGTACCTGAAATTTTAAGGTACTTTAGGATATTGAAAATAATGATTACAATTATAATATTTCATGGTTTCCCATAAAAAACCTATCGCTGTACGATAACAATTTCTGGAATTTAATACACACTGTCTATGGTTACGGAATTTTCCGTAACTCTAACCCCTTTTCCAGCTAGTTCAGGGCTAATAACGTTACGGAAAATTCTGTAACTATATAGACAGTGCCAATTTAATCATATTTCTCGAAACCCCATATGAAATTCTGAAATTCTTTGAAATTGCTTAAAATATCCGAAAATTTCCATAAAACCTTATACTCTTAAAACTTAATAAAATTCCATGAAATACAAAAAAAAATTACAAAATCCTGTTAAATCCGTGAAGTTTTATAAAATCCCATGAAACGTTGAAATACAATTTTCGAAATAATGAGTAAATAATGTATGAGATAATTTTTAATGGTTTCACTTCCCCTTTCTTTAACCGGCCACAGAAATTTCCGCGATGACTTCATTGCAAGAAAAAATCCGGTGAAGACTGCCCATATCGAGGATGATATCAAGAGGTCATGAAAGTTAAATAAAATTTTTAAATTTCACACGCGTTTCGTAATATAAGCCGAAAACAAGAGATTCTTCATTACACTATCACCAAATGTCGATGCACTCAAATGATACGTAATTGAGAAAAAATTGCTCACAGCAATTATTCAGTTATTACAATTATTGCTGAAAAATTATTATAATTAATTGTTTTTTTGTTGTTTATGATTTCTGGAAATATTTTTTCATACTTCCTGGATCGGTGGCCTCGTTTCCACCCTATTTTTTCAAGAACCTTTAAAACAATTTCCTCCAGAAATAGCAGGACCCGATCCTTCAGCTCCGGGCCAAAATGGCTCAGCAATCAATTTCTCATTTCTTCGAAACTGCGGTCGCACGCTCTCATATCTTTCCTCTCATCTTGATTATGTAAGCCAATATAATCACACTTGGTACCGAAACTTCCGGTTTGCCTTTTACAGGTCACTAGAATATTATACGCGTGCGCATGCGCGTCAACTTTTGTATTAATTTTTAACATTTAATATCCACAAAATAAATTACGGTGCCTGAAATACAAACGATACATCATTACCATATTTATAAACAAAGCATCAAAATACATTGATGAATCATTTAAATATATTGTATCTCAACTTTTATTTTATCTAATTTAATATTATGAAAAAAATTATTTTTATACAAAGACAATTGCGGGTACTTTCACGGCCATTTTTTGTAAATCAAAATACATCGCTAAAACATTAATACCTATAATTTATAAACTTATATTTCGATCCGATACTCATTTCACAATATAAAAATCATTAAACATGTATTTGCATTGAAATGCTTAAATAATTTTTACTTTATATTTTTCAATTTGAAGTTTTTTTTTCTTAAAATATCATTTATTAATAAACTTTCACGCTAATTCAAAATAAAATTAAAAACTTAATTCGAAAAATACTAACGTATCAAAATTCATAGCTAAATAATTAAAAAATATGTACATATAATTTTGAAAATTGAATTCAGATACTCATTTCACGGCCATGTTTGTAAATCAGTGCATCAAAATACATCTGGAAATCATTAAAACATTAATACTTATGATTTTCAAAATTATATTCCGATTCGACACTCATTTCACAATATAAAAATCATTAAACATGTATTTGAATTGAAATGTTTAAATATTTTTCACTTCGTATTTTTTAATTTAAACTTTAATTTCTTAAAATATCATTTATTAATAAACTTTCATACTAATTCAAAGTAAAATTAAAATTTTAAGAGAAAAACAACAATGTATCAAAATACATTACTGAATAATTAAAACATATGTACGTATAATTTTTAAAATTGAATTCAGATACTCATTTCACGGCCATGTTTGTAAATCAGTGCATCAAAATACATCGCTAAATCATTAAAAGATTAATATCTATAATTTTCAAAATTATATTCCGATCCGATACTCATTTCACAATATAAAAATCATTACACATGTATTTGCATTGAAATGTGTGAATCATTTTTAATTTATATTTTTTAATTTTAACTTTTATTTCTTAAAATATGGTTTATTGATAAACTTTCACACTAATACAAAATAAAATTAAACTTTTAATAGCAAAATAACTACGTACCAAAATAAATTGCTAAATAATTAAAACAGTAATACCTATAATTTTCAAAATTATATTCCGATCTGATACTCATTTCATAATATAAAAATCATCAAGCCTGTATTTGCATTGAAATGTTTAAATATTTTTTCCTGCATATTTTTTAATTGATACTTCAATTTCTTAAAATATCATTTATTAATAAACTTTTACACTATATGTACATATAATATTGAAAATTGAATTCAGATACTCATTTCACGGCCATGTTTGTAAATCAGCATCAAAATCACTTAAAAAATTGAATTAATAACATGCCTCTCTTTTTTCGTGGTTATCTCAGCGATAGATTAAGTTAGGAAGATTTTTAGTTGAAAATTCATCTGTTTGGTTATCAAATTAGCTATTCCATTTATAAAAAATTAATCTTTCGGTTAAAAAATCATCTTCTTTAGTTAAAAATGCAACAGTTTGGTTGAAAATTAATCTGGTTTGTTTCAGGATTCAACTGTTTTGTTGAAAATAAAACTTTTTGGGTTGAATTCAACTGTTTTTTATTTCAAATTAAATTTTTTTGTATAAGTATTGACTATTATATTTTTTTGTGAATTCATCTTTATTGGTTTTCGGGTAGAAAATTGAACAGTTATGTAGAAAATTTCATCTTTTTCGCTTGAAAATTCATCAATATGGTTGAAAAATAACTTTTTTGTTGAAAATTCATATTTTTGGTTGAAAATTAAAATATCTGGCTAAAAATAAAACAATTTTTATAAAAAATTTTAATATTTTTAAGAAAATTAAATTTTTTCTTGGAAAATTATATTTTTGGGTTAAAAATTCAACTTTTTTTTAGATAACTCGCCCTTTTCTCTTCAAAATTCAACAAATTTGTTGCAAATTGATTGAATTTTATGGTAGAAAAGTAATTTCTTTTCAGGTTGAAACTGAACTCTTTTTGTTGAATATTCAAATTTTGGGGTTAAAAAATAAACTTCTCGGTATAAAAATTCAACTGTTTTGTAGATAATTTGCCTTTTTCTCTTTAAAATTCAACAAGTTTGCTGAAAATTGGTGTATTTTGTTGAAAATTCATATTTTTTGGTCAAACATTAGTTTTCTATGTGGAAAAATCCATCTTTTTCGTTGAAAACTTAACTATTTTGTTAGAAATTAATTTTACTTGGTTGAAATACTTAGTTTATTTTAACATTTTTAATTTTAAATTTAACTTTTTTGTTGAAAATTCGTATTTTTTAGGTTGAAAATTAATTTTTACATCTGAAAATTTAACTATTCTATTTTTGGTTAAAAATTTATACTTTATAAGTTGGAAATTTGAATTCTCAATGGAAAATATAATAATTAATATTTCAACCAAATAATATTTTTATTTTAAGTTAAAAATAGTTTCTTTGAACGAAAAACGACGAATTTTCAATAAAATAGTTGAATCCTCAACAAAAATAAATAGTTTTTAGTCAAATAGTTACATTTTTAACGAAAAAGATTAAATTTCTACCAAAAGAGATCAATTTCCCACAACACAAACGAATTTTCAACCAATTAATTAAATTTTAAGCCAAAGAGATGAATCTTCAATAAAAAAAAATTGTAATTAAGTAGTTCAACCTTCAACCAAGTGATGGAATTTCCAACCAAATATATTAATTGGTAATGAAAAATATAATAGTTTATATTACGATAAAAAATGTTTTAATTTTAAATAAAAAATAGTTGAATTTAACAAAAAATGCGATTTTTCACCAATTGAAACAGTTTAATTTTCAGTTAAAATAATTAGTTAAATTTTTTAACTTCCACCAAAAAAATTAATTTTTAATAAAGTAGTTCAACTTCAACCAGGGAGTTGAATTTTCAACGAAAAATGATGAACTCTCCAAAAAAATATAATAGTTTTGATATTTCAATCAAAAAATATTTTTATTTTAAAACAAAAATAGTTATTAAATTAAACCAAAAAAGACGAATATTAAAAAAAAACAATTAAATAAGCGACAAAAAAAATTGGTTTTTGAACAAAATCATAGAATTTTTAACCAAACAGTTAAATTTTCAACGTATCAAGATGAATTTTCTACCAAATTATCGAATTTTCAAACAAAAACCAAATACCAATCCAAAAATCAAATGGTGTGTATTTTCAAGCCAAAAAGGCGAATTTTTTAGAAAACAGTTGAATTTTCAACAAAAAAGTTTCTTAAAAAGAGAGGTTAAACCACTTTTCTTAGACAGATAACTTTTATACCCTATTAAAATTTATTAGCAAAAAAATTCAAATCAAACAATAATTGCTCTCAAATATACTGAATAATACTAGTAAATAATAAAGCCAGTGAGAAAAAAAGAAAAAAAATTATTTTGGGTGAAGATTCGAACCCCCGATCCCCATTGTTGAAGGGACTGCCCAAGGTCTAACAGGGGTCCAATTTTCAAAATGCAATATCTCGAGCACTACTGCTCTAAAGAAAGAAGAAAAAAATACGTGTCTCATCGTTTTCCACTTGCTTTAATATTCCTATAATAAATTGAGGTTTCCAATCACTACACTTTATCGTCTCAATAATTAGAACCAAGTTCAATGAATTCGTCATTATAGACTCAATAAATAAATTCATCATTTTCTTGCAAAACAGCAATTAAAAATTCAAACAAACACTATTCTTAAGACTCTTTTACCATGGAGAGTGTAGCTTAATTCAGATGTATAGCGAGGGGGAGGGGGGAGGGAGGATAGGGCCCATTCACTGGGAGTAATGAGGTCCTCGGCACCAAGCAAGGGGCATGAATGAACTCGAGAGAACGTCGGCCACGGTCAGAGATAGTGAGCGAGAAAAAGTTGGCGGGGGGTGGAAGGGGAGGGAGAGTCATTATGGGCCTCAGGGGTGAAAAGGGAGGGGGGAAGGTTACCGAGACGAATCTCCCTGCAGGATATTGGAAATACCTGAGTGTTGTTCAACATGGGGCTATTTAGGGCCCTGGTAGTATTATAATCGAGTCCTTACAACCAATAAAATGAAACGGCTGCCGATGATGCGGTAGGAACGAGAATACAGAGTAACCCAGCCATATCACGGTGGCTAGAATCGGGCCCACGATAATGAGACTTGATTTCTACATTCTCATTTTTAATTTGAAAATTTTTTAATGTGGCCGGACGTGATGACCCAACATGCGGGTCAACATAACTTGTTCTCTGCTTTCTCCTATATCGTATTAAAACTATCAAAAACGTTAGAGAACAACAACAATTAATTTTAATGTTTTGTTAAAAATTGAACAGTTTTGTGCAAAAGTCATTCTTTTTCATTGAAAACTTGTCTTTTTAGGTTGAAAATTCACCTATTCTGGTAGAAATTGCATATTTTTTGGATTCAAATCATAACTGTTTGGCTAAAAAATATTATTTTGTGGTTGAGGATTCAACTACTTTGTTGAAGATTCTTCTTCTTGCTCAAATTCGGATTTTAATTTAAATAAAATATTTTTTATTGAAATATCAACTAATACATTTTTCGTTGAGAATTCATCTTTTTTGGTTGAAAATTCAACTGATTTAGTTGAAAGTGAAACTACTTTGATAAAAATTCATTTTTTTGTTGCTGAAGATACATCATTGTAGTTGGAAATGCTTTTTTTTCTTCAAAATTTAAATATTTTGTTCGAAAATATTTTTTTTTTTTTTGAAAATTAATTTTCTTTACTGGATATTAATTTTCTTTATTGAAAATTTAACTATTTCATGTGCGATTAAAATTCGTAGAAAATTCTTAGTCGAAAATTTATCTTTTTAGTCGCAAATTCATGTTTTTTTTTTGTTGTTGAAAATTTATCTTTTTTGATAGAAAATTCATCTATTGGGATAAGAATTCAACTATTTGGTTAGAAATTAGTTTTTTTTTAATTAATTTTTTTAAGGGAAAATTTAACGAATCTAGTTTTTGTCGACAATTTATTTATATTTTTTGATAGAAATTTAATCTTCTTAGACGAAAATTGATCTCTTTAGTTGAAAATTCATGTTTTTTTGTTTTTGAAAATGTCTCTTTTTTGGTAGAAAATTCATCTATTAGGATGAAAATTCAACTATTTGGTTACAAATTCATTTTTTTGGTCGAAGATTTATTATTTTAATTGAAAATTCATCTTTTTTGTTGAAAACTCAATTTTATAACATTTTAACTATTTTTTTATTATTATTAAAGATTCATCATTTTAGTTAAAAATTCTTTTTTTTTTTAGGTTGGAAATTTAAATATTTGGTTGAAAATTCATTTTTTTTTTGTCGAAAATTAATCATTTTAGTTGGAAATTCATTTCTTTGGTTGAAAATTTATCTTTTTAATTTGAAAATTCATGTATTTTTTTGAAAATTTGTCTTTTTTGGTAGAAAATTCAACTATTTGGTGCAAAATTAGTTTTTTTCATTGAAAATTAATTTTTTGAACGGAAAATTCAACTAATCCATTTTTTGTCGACAATTTATATTTTTTGGTAGAAATTTAATCTTCTTAGTCCAAAATGTATCTTTTAAAATTAATGTTTTTTTTTTTTTGAAAAATTCTCTTTTTTGTTTGAAAATTCATCTATTGGGATGAAAATTCAACTATTTGGTTAGAAATGCACTTTTTCGTTAAAGATTCATAAGTTTAGTTGAAAATTCATCTCTTCTGTTGGAAATTCATTTTTCTAACATTTTAATTATTCTTTTTTTGAATAAAGATTCATCATTTCAGTTGAAAATTCATTTTTTGTTGTTGAAAATCTAACTATTTGGTTAAAAATTCATTTTTTTGGTCGAAGATTTATCATTTTAGTTGAAAATTTAGTTCTTTGGAAATTTACCTTTTTAATTTGAAAATGTATTTATTTTTTTTAAAGTCTTTTTTGGTAGAAAATTCAACTATTTGGTTAAAAATTCTTTTTTGTTTAAAGATTCATCATTTTAATTGAAAATTCACTTTTTTGGTTGAAACTTAATCTACTTTGATAAAAATTCATTTTTTTCGTTGGAGATTCATCATTTTCGTTAAAAATGTATTTGCTTTCGTTGAAAATTAACTTTTTTGTTGAAAATGTGTGTTTTTTGTTTGTTTAAAGATTCGTTTTTCTGATATTTAAACTATTTTATTTTTGGTTGAAAATTTATCTTTTTAAGTTGTAAATTCATGTATTATGTTGAAAATTTGTCCTTTTTGGTGAAAAATTCGTCTTTTTGGTTGAAAATTCCACTTTTTAGTTAAAAATTCATTTTTTTGGTTGAAGATTTATCATTCCAATTGAAAATTAATTTCTTTGGTGCGAAATCTATCTTTTTCAGTTGAAAAATCATGTAATTTGTTGAAAATTTGTCTTTTTTGTAACAAATTCAACTATTTGGTTAACAATTAATTTCTTTGGTAAAAGATTCATAATTTTAGTTGAAATTTTTTTTTTTTTTTTTTTTGAAGATTCATCATGTTAGTTAAAAATTCATTTCTTTGGTAGAAAATTGATCTTTTTAAGTTGAAAATGGATGTATTTTGTTGAAAATTTGTCTTTCTTGGTGGGACATTTTTCTTCTGGGTTGAAAATTCAACTATTGGGTTAAAAATTAATTTTTGTTGTTGATGAATCATCATTTCAGTTGAAAATTAATTTCTATGGTTAAAAATGTAACTATATTCTTGAAAATTTATTTTTGTAATTGGAGATTCATCATTTTATACAAGAATTGGAAATTTATCTTCTTCAGTTAAAAATTAATTAATTTTGTTAATAAATTGTCTTTTTTGGTAAAAAAAATAATGTTTTGGGTTAAAAATCCAACTATTTGTTTATAACTTCATTTTTTGATTGGAGATTCATTTCTTTGGTTGAAAATTTAACCTTTTGGTTGGAAATTAGTTTTTTAAATTAAAAATTAATTTTTCAACTGAAAACGTAACTATTACATTTTTAGTTGAATATGCGTTTCTTTGGTTGAAAATTATTTTTTTTGTATGAAAATTAATTTTTTGAACTGAAATTTTAGCTAATCCATTTTTGGCCGACAATTGATTTTTTTTGATAGAAATTTAATCTTTATGTTCGAAAATTCATCTGTTTTGTTGAAAATTTAACTATTGCGTTGACATTTTTATTTGTTTGAAAATGTATTTCTTTACTTTATTCCATTTTTTATTAAAATTTATATATTTATATATGTATTAAACTTTGTTATTGAAAATTCATAGTTTGATTTTATTGAACTTTTTTTTATTCAAAATTTAAATATTTTTTCGTGGAAATATCAACTATTAACATTTTTCCTTAAAAATTCATTTTTTTACCGAAGATTCATCACTTTTGTTAAAAATTCCTTTTTTATTTGTTAAAAATTAGTTGTTTCAACTAAAACTTTAATCCTTCAAATTTTGGTTAAGAATGAATCTTTTTGAGTTAAAAAATTAACTATTTCGTTGACACTTCATGTATTTCACGTATATCTTACGTACACTGGAACTTGGATTTAATCAGTCCGGATTTACTTCGTTCCCAGAATTGATGCCTCGGCGGTTTCGTGACGAGTGGAGCCTCGGGACTGCAAAGGAGGTGGTGCTTATTCTAGCGTGACAAGCAGCATACAATGATTAAAATAAATTTAGAACAATTTTTTTTTCCGTTAACATGATTAATCTCCTAGGTGTAAGGTTGTTTATAATTCTAAAAGAATAATTTAGAAGGGCCAGAGAAAATGATAAATTGGTCAGGAAAAAGTCAAGAGAAAGTCAGGGAATAAGGGAATTTCGAAATTGGGAAATGTAGCAACCCTTATATTGAATAAATAGCCTTCCTTCACTCAGGAGAGAGTCTCTCTGGTTGAAATCTTTGAGTTTGGCTTCAAGAAGGGAAAATCCGGTGCCGGCTAGACTGTCTGCCATTTTTTTGTGTCATTTCTCGACGTCATCGGCAGATCCAGAATCCAACCCCCGGACTTGTCTTCTCTTCTGGTTTTCTGGCTTCCGTCCCCCCCCCCCATCCCCCCCCTTCCCCCCCCCCCCATTCCTACTTTCATCCCTTTCATCCGAGACTCGACATCCGACATATCACCACGTCGAGAATCACACTGACAGTTCTTGATTAATACAATACTTAATGCCATCGTCGTGCTTCACACGAGGGACAACTTTTCTGCAACAAAAGAGCCAGTGGAGGAGGAGGGGAGGGGGTGGTGCAATGTCAATGACAAGGAATCAGTCTAGGACAATCATTTTTTCAGAAGGGATAAATAATAGTGAGTAGAAATATTAATATTAATGATAATTATTTTATTATTGTATTTGTAATAATTTTAGGATTCAATGACAATTTTTGATATTTCGGTGACCCTCCTCCACCCCCTGCAATTTTCAAATACGACGTATAAGTGTAATTTTATATGACCGTCAATCGAACAGTAAATAATGAGTTACAACTATTTGATACTAGTATGAGAATACTTTTAATTAAATTTTTTAGACATTTTTTTCATTTGAGAACATTGATTAGGGGACGTCCATATTCTCTTTTCTCCCTTTTTTAAAGAAGTCTTATTTTTTCCCTGTTTTCAAGAAACTTTCCCTTTTTCTCGTTTTTCCTTATTTTTCTTTATTTTGGTTCGGAATTTATATCTTTTTGTTGAAAATGATCCTATTTGGTTGAAAATTTAATTATTTTGTTAAAAATTCAACTTTCTTGAACAAAAGTTCAACTACTTGGCCGAAAGTTGAACAACTTTGTTAATCATTCATTTTTAAGATTCATCCCTTTGGTTGAAAATTTAAATATTTTGTTGCAAATTCCTTTTACCTTTGATTGAAAATTTATCTTTTTCAGTTTAAAATTCAACTATTTGACTGAAAATTCATCTTTTTTAGTTAAAAATTCACGTTCTTGGTTGAAAAATCATGTCCATTATTGATTATTAATTTTTTTTATAGAAAATTAATCTTCTTGGTTAAAAGCAAAATATTTTGTTTGAAAATTCTACTCTTTAGTTGAATGTTAAACTCTTTTCTTCAAAAATATTTTTTATTAAGATTCATCATTTTAGTTGAAAATTCATCTCTTTGGTTGAAAATGTAACTATTTTGTTGAAAATTCGTTTTTTTTTGTACGAGATTTTTTTTAGGTAACAATGTAACTACTAACATTTTTGGTTAAAAATTGAATTTTTTTAAATCGATCTTTTCAAGTTCAAAATTCATGTATTTTGTTAAAAAAAATTCGTCTTTTTCGGTCGAAAATTAATTTTCTTGGTTGAAAATTCATCCCCTTTGATTGAAAATGTAACCGTTTGGGCTTAAATTAATCTGTTTTGGTTGATGATTCAACGATTTGGTAGAAAATGAAACTATTCGTTTAAAAATGATATTTTTCGGGTTTTGTTGAAAATTATTGTATTTTGTTGAAAACTCGTGTTTTTTTTATTAGAACATTAATCCTTTTTTGGTCAAAAATTCAAATACTTGGCCGGAAGTTGAAAAACTTTGTTAATAATTCATTTTTATGGTTGAAGATTCATCTCTTTGGTTGAAAATTAAAATTATTTGGTTGAAAATTCTTTTTACCTTTGATTGCAAATTTATCTTTTTCAGTTCAAAATTCAACTATTCGACTGAAAAATCATATTTTTTTGGTTAAAAATTCACGTTCTTGGTTAAAAAATGATATCCTTTGTTGTTTTTTATTTATAGAAAATTAATCTTCTTGGCAAAAAAAAAAATATTTTTATTTCAAATTAAACTCTTTGGTCGAATGTTAAACTCTATTCTTCAAAATTCATTTTTTAAGATTCATCATTTTAGTTGAAAATTCATCTCTGTGTGTTTGAAAATTCATGTATTTTGTTGAAAATCCAAATCGTTGAATTTTGAAGCAAAATCTGATTTTTCGACAAAAAAAGTTAATTTTCTACCAGACAGTTAAATTTGCAAATAAATAGTTTAATTTTAAACCAAATAAATTAATTTTCTACTAAAACAGTTGAATTTTTAATTAAAAATATGAATTTTCGACAAAAAAATCAATTGTCAACAAATAGTTTAATTTTCTACTAAATTGTTAAATTTTCAAATAAACGGTTTAATTTTGAACCAAATAGATTAATTATTTACTAAAATAGTTGAATTTTTAACCAAAAGTATGCATTTTCAATACAAAAAGTTAATTGTGAACCAAATAATTTATTTTCTACCAAATTGTTGAAGTTTCAAGTAAAAAAGACCAATTTTCTACAAAAAAAGTTGAATTTCTAATCTGAAAAGATGAAATTAAAGCAAAAAAGTTCATTTTCAATGAAATAGTTGAATTTTCAGGGAAAAATATAACTCTTCAACCAAAATAAAAAAATATAATTCTGTAGAAAGTAATTAAACCTTAAGCCATATAGTTACATTTTTAACCAAAAAGATGAATTTTTTACCAAGAAGATTAATGTTTTACCAAAAGAGACAAATTTTCAACCAAATTGTAGAATTTTGAAGTCAAATAAGAATTTTCAACAAAAAATTTAATTTCCTACCAATGGTTGAATTCTCAACCAAAAATATTAATTTTTGACAAAAAAGTTAATTGTCAACCAAATAGTTTATTTTTCAATCCGAAAATATGAAATTCAAACAAAAAAGATAATTTACAACTAAATAGATGATTTTTAACAAAAATGATTAATTTTCAAAAAATATATATACATACTTTTTTAGAAAGTAGTTCAACTTTAAAAGAAGTAGTTAATTTTTTAACCTAAGGAGTTTAAATTTCAACAAGACTTGTGATAGTTGATATTTCATCCAAAAAAGATTTTCATTTGAAATCAAGAACTATTGCATTCTATCAAAAAATAGTCATTTTTAACAAAATTGTTGGATCGTCCGCCAAAACAGATTAATTTTCAACTAAAAAAGAGAAACTTCAAGACTAAAATGAAATCGTATAATTTCCAGTTAAAAAAATTAATTTTCAACCAAAAATAAATTATTAACAAATTAGTTCAACTTTCAACTGAGTAGATGAATTTTTGAAAAAAATATGACTAACAAAATGGTTGCATTTTCATCAGAGGAATTTAATTGTAAACCTAATAATAGAATTTGAAACTATAAAACATCCATTTTTAACAACAAATGGAACAGTTACTTTTTCAGTTAAAAAAATTAAGTCTCAAAAAAAATTATTAACAAAATAGTAAAATTTTCAACTAAAGAGATGAATTTTCACACAATTAGTTAAATTTTCAACTAAAAAAGATCATTTTTCTACCAAATATTTGAATTTTTAACTAAAAAGGATAAATTTTCAACCTCAAATGGAATAGTATATTTTCATAAAAATAATTAAATTTTAAGCCCAATAGTAGAATTTTTAACCAAACGGGATATACTTAGGATATACTTAGGTTGTTATATATCCATTCACATCCAAAGCATGTGAAGAACAAAAATTTTGAAATCGGTTAATATCTTCTCTTCTATTTTTTAATTTACAATAAAAAATTTTTACAATTCAAAAATAAATTTTACCTTCAGCTTGAACCAAAGAAACATTTTATTATTTTTTATTCATCGGAAACATTTTTTTCTTGGTGTTTATAACGTTCCAAAATCGCAAAAAAAATTTGAAATCCCAACAATCCTAAATAACGACACAAGTTTTTCCGAAAAAGCAAAATCATCAAATGTTTCTTTGGTTCAAGCTGAATAAATTTCAAGTTTGACATATTCAATTTTTTTTTAATGTGAGCATATGACTCAATAAAAAAAACACCTTTTTGCACATTTTCAAAAAATTGTTATTGAGCAAAAAATGTATGTTTAAATTTCGTAATTTTTTATTATTGTTCACTAGTAAAAACTGTAAATACACCAAATTCGTCATAATTTCTAAACCAATAGGCAAAATTCATCAATAATTTATTCAAGTGCTATAATTTCATTAATTATTATTCAATGATGGGTACATTTACTAATTTCAGAGAATTTTCCGCGTGATTCAAATATTGTATTTTCAAATATCGTATATTTAAAGAGAAATGGGGAAAGGGGGGAAGTTTTTTGAGAATAGGGAAAAAGGGGAAACTAAGAAAAAAAGGGGAATGCAATTCGCATTCGATTGTAAAAACGATAAAAATTGGGAAAAGTAGGAATTCTCCAATCTGTCCCCAACCCTATTACCAACCGCAGTTTTTTTTCCTTTCCCCCCCCCCCCCCCGGCCCCGTCAAATTGGTAACCTAGTTTATGGACGGCCCCTCAATTATTTTTCGCTAGATTCCAAAGATTTCAATCGATTTAAAATGCATGCGCCTTTCACAAAAGTAATTTCCCCCTTCTACAAAAATCCGCACTTTCCTCCCTCTTTCCAAGAATTCCCACAGCAACATTGTTACAAACCTAACAAGCCCATTTCATCAAAAGGGGAAGCAATTTCCGAAAAAAAAGTTCTCATCTCGCTTCAAGATCAAGAGTACCTTCACTCTAGAATCTAGATTCTAGATGCTAAAGGATGATGTTGGTTGTGTTGGTTGGTTGGGTAGGGGAGGGGGGAGGTGGGGTAGAAGGTCTTGGTTGTCCGCGATGTGTTGACGTTTTGCTCCTGTTTCGAGGTCGCTCCTCCTTTTTTCCCCGGTGGCTACCTCGTCTTTTTATTACTCGTCGTAGAGAGGATGAGGATGTGGATGAGGCCCCAAGATGTGGCGGCCGCGGAGGGGCGGGAGGGGGTCAGGGGGACTCATGAAAGGAGCCGACGCTACGTACGGTAGCCGGGGAGACTGTACCCAATTATTCCGGCGTGCTATACTAATGCCATGGACCCCCCTCGTCCCATAATGCGAGATAGCGCGTCTCTCTTGGTTGCCTGTGGGCCTTTGGGCCCCAACCGACCAACGGACCCAATCGACTCCCGCCGGATCCGATTTTTGACGTTTTTGGAAGCCGATCGGCCCTTTGACGAAAGCAGGCCGATGCCGATGATCGCGAATGCCAAGAATTGAGAGAGATTTATAGGATTTTGGAATCGGATAGAGATTTTTTAATGGGCCTTGTGTTGGGTCTCATTTTGAGAGGGAATTTTCTATAATGCGGTATCTCGCCCGGATTTTTTCATTTGGATTGTCTGAAAAAAAATTGTAATTAGGTATTGTTTATACTGGCCAAATGATGATAGACTTGTTGAGGCAACTCAAGGGGGAGGGAGGGGTCGAGCGATTTTGTTACGATTTGTTACGGCAGGGGGGAGGGGGTTCTTCATTCATGTACGTAATTTTTGGAAATTCGTAAATGAAACAAATAACTTTAGGTAGCTCGATTTTTGTGCAGATTTTCATGAAAATCTCAGCAACAAAAATTCTAAAAATATGAGATAAAATGCATGTTGCAGGTGAAGGTTTTGCCAATACTGATACCAAATTTCAAATTTTTCAGATGATTAGCGATTATTTCCGGGCGAGCAAAATGTGAAAAAGCATAATAATCCTACGATCATTTCAGAATACTCAACTTTGAATGGCTGTAAGTCACTGAAAAAAATTATGAAAAATCTGCCAAAAATATATGATCTTTTTTTGGTGAAAATTCAAATATTTGTTTGAAAACTGATATTTTGGATTTAAAAATTAAACTAGTTTGAAAATGTATGTGCTTTGTGGAAAATTCGTCTTTTTTGGTAGAAAATTAATCTTTATGGTTGAAAATTAATCTTTTTGGCATAAAATGAAACTATGCCAGTTGAAGATTCATCATTTTATTTAAAAATTCATCAGGCTGGTTGAAAGTTTATTTTCTAAACTGAAAATTTAACTGGTGCATTTTTAGTTGAAAATTGATCTTTTCTAGTTGAAAATTCAACAATTTTCAATATGAAAATTTGTATTTTTCAACTGAAAATTCAACTATTTCGTTGCAAATTCATGTTTTTTTTTGTTAGAAAATTATCTTTTTCTTTGAAAGTTAATGTTCTTGTTTAGAAATTCTTCTTTTCGGTTAAAAATGCAAGTATTCCAGTTAAATATTTATCATTTTAGTTGAAAATTCGTCTTTTAGGTTGGAAATAAAATTATTTGGTTGAAACTTAAACTATTTTGTTCAACAATTTTTTTTTGGTTGAAGATTCATCGTTTTGATTCAAAATTCATTTTTTTGGTTGAAAAATTATCTGTTTGATTGAAAACTTGTTTTTTCTTTGGTCGCAATTTTTTTTTGACTGAAAACGTAATTAATATTCCAGTTGAATATTCCATAATGTTAGGTAAATATTCATCTGTTTTGTTGAACATTCATTTTTTGACTAAAAATGTAATGATTCAATTTTTGGTTGAATTTTTAGAAAATTGAACTATTTTATTGAAAATACGTTTTTTTGTTGAAAATTAATTTTTTTAACTGAAAGTTTAATTATTCCAATTTTTGTAAAAAATGGATATTTTTTTATAATCAGTGAACATATTACGACTTTTCAAATTAGTTGTGTTTTAAGGAATTTTTTTAATTTCAGGGGTTTATTTGGGGTGATTCTAAAAGCGATAGAGTGATGAAACTTTTTTGGGGTGCTTTTGGCATAAAGTTCTACGATTATCATTGAAAAAATTTCGACTTTTAAAATTCGTGTTCTCTTACAGAGTTTTTCAAACTTTAGGGGGTGTATTAGGGTGGGTTCCATATGCGCTAAATGGGAGAAACTTTTTTTGGTTACTTTGATGATGAAATTCTGCTGTAATCAGCGAAAATATTACGATTTTTCAAATTAGTGTCGTTTTACGGAATTTTTTTAACTTTAGGAGTTCTTTTGGGGTGGGTTATAAAAGTGATAAAGAGCTAAAACTTTTTCGGGGTGCTTTTGGCATTAGGTTCTACCATTATCATCGAAAAAATATCGATTTTTAAAATTAGTGTCTTTTTA
Source organism: Andricus grossulariae (assembly GCA_011634705.1). Classification (NCBI taxonomy): domain Eukaryota; kingdom Metazoa; phylum Arthropoda; class Insecta; order Hymenoptera; family Cynipidae; genus Andricus; species Andricus grossulariae. Next base: position 1,405,210 of record JAABKJ010002655.1, on the reverse strand, counting down.
CAGAATTTATGAAAATTTAGGGGTTGATTTGGGGTGGGTTCTAAATGCATTAGAGGAATGCAACTTTTTGGGAGTGCTTTTGGCATAAATTTCTGCCATGATTATCAAAAAAAATTTTGTCTGTTCAAATAAGTGTTTTTTACGCAATTTTTTAAACTTTAGGGGTAGTTTTAGGGTGGGTTCCATATGCGCTAAACGAATGAAACGTTTTTCGATACTTTGATCATGGAATTCTGCTAAAACCAGCGAAAATATTACGATTTTTCAAATTAGTGTCGTTTTATAAAATTTCCTAAACCTTAGGGGTTGATTTGGGGTGATTCTAAAACCTTAGTGAGATGAAATTTCTTGGGAGTGCTTTTGGCATAAGTTTCTGGCATGATTATCGACAAAAATTTGACTTTACAAATTAGTATCATTTAACGAAATTTTTTTAACACTAAGGGTTGATTTAGGGTGGGTTTCACATGCACTAATTGGATGAAACTTTTTTTGGACATTTTTTGTACGAAATTCTGTTATTATTGGTGAAAACATTTTGACTTTTGAAATTAGTGTATTTTTACAAAATTCATGAAACTTTAGGGGTTGATTTCGGGTGGGTTCCACATGCGTTAAAGGCATTAAACTTTTTTTTGGACATTTTTAGCATAAAATTCTGCTATAATCAGCGCAAATATTACAACTTTTCAAATTAGTATCCTTTTGAGGAATTTCTTCAACTTTAGGGGTTGATTTGGGGTGGTTCTAAAAGAGTTAGAGAGATTAAACTTTTTCGGGGTGCTTTTGGCATAAGTTTCTACCTTTATCATCGAAAAAAGATCGTCTTTTGAAATTAGTGTCTTTTTGCAGAATCCATAAAAATTTAGGGGTTGATTTGGGGTGGGTTCTAAATGCATTAGAGGGATGAAACTTTTTTTGCATACTTTTAGCATGATATTCATCAATTATCAGTGAAAATATTTCGACTTTTCAAATTAGTGTCGTTCTAAGGAATTTTTCAAACTTCAGGTGTTGATTTGGGGTTGTTCTAAAATCTTCAGAGGGATGAAACTTTTTCGGGGTGCTTTTGGCATAAGTTTCTCCCTTTATCATCGAAAAAATATCTTCTGTTGAAATTAGTGTCTTTTTACAGAATTTATAAAAATTTAGGGGTTGATTTGGGGTGGGTTCTAAATTCATTAGAGGGATGAAATTTGTTTTGCACACTTTTAGAATAATATTCATCAATTATCAGTGAAAATATTTCGACTTTTCAAATTATTGTCGTTTTACAGATTTGTTTCAACATTAGGGATTAATTTGGGGTGCGTTCTTAAAACTTTAAAGGGATGAAACTTTCTCTGTGTGCTTTTAGCATAGGGTTCTACCATTATCATTGAAAAAATTTATAATTTAAAATTAGTGTTTTTGCAGAATTTTTCAAATTTTTTCAGACACTTTTAGCATGAAATTCTGCGATTATCAGCAAAAATATTTCGACTTTTCGTGGTACTGTCATTTTACAATTTTTTTTATTTATTTAGGGCTTGATTTGAGGTGGGTTTCGAAAAAGTTAGAGGGTTGAAACTTTTTCTGCCATCATTAGCAAAAATATTTGTCTTTTCGAAACAAAATAAAATTTCATACACTTGTACACAAATATTTTATATTTATTTGATGAAAATTACCACTAAAATTAGCAAGAAATTAGCCATTATTTATAAAAATTATTTGCTACTTATTGCCATTTACGCGATTAATTTTGCACTCAATGATATTTCTTTGGTTGCTTCAAAGCAACACGCATCCGTGGGTTTCAATGATGAAAACCAGTTTCAACTTTTCTCAGTAGATCTTGATCGAATCTATAAAACGGTAAATTCAATTACCGTGATGCAACATACGCCGACCAAGTATAACTGTACGATATTTTTCTTTTACATTGCACTTATCTGCTCTTGAATAAGGTAGAAGAGATCTTTCAAGAAGGGATTACATTTACCATATGTACCATGATTTAAAAAAAAATTATTCGCTTAAAAACTATTACATATTGATATTACTTCATATAGGTCTATAACTATGCATAGTTCAAATCGACTTCAAGCATCAGAATCCCACTGCATTCTTTTGTAAACTGTGTTTTTTGTAGCTAATTTATCCAATATTTATAAAATTAAGTGATTTTCTGTCAAATAACTTATTCGTATGTCTGGTTATAAAACTGCGTTATGCGCATTATGCGCTACGCAAAAGTGCGTGCTCCCCACTTGAAGTGTTTTTTTACGAAGTGTTTCGCTTATGCATACGTAATCAGGAAGTGCATTTATTTTAACGTGTGACAGCAAACTTTCTTCTTCATTTCCGTTAATTACCGTTAGTTCATACCCTGTTTACGTTCCAAGAATATGGATTTAATGTCAAGGTCAGCCCCAAAAACGACACTAAATCCAGATTCGACTGTAATTAAATCGAGCAATCAATCTAGAAGCATTTGTATCTCCTCTAAATTTTTCTATTTAGTAATTTATCCAATATTTATAAAAAAAAGTGGTTTTCTGTTAAATAACTTCTTCGTATGTCTGGTTGTAAAACTGCGTTATGCGCATTATGCGCCACGAAAAAGTGCGTGCTTCCCACATGAAGTGTTTTTTTACAAAGGGGTTCGCTTACGCATACATAGATGCAAAATATTGGTGTGCTTTTGGATGCTACTGTCTTCAAATGGTTTAATCAAGCGAGCGACAGTGTATCTGAACCGAATATTCACGAGAAAGTTCTCTTTTTAAAGGAGATGCTCAGCGGCCCGCAAACGTTTAAAGTACGTAAGCAGGAAGCACATTTATTTTAACGTGCGACAGCAAACTTTCTACCTCATTTCCGTTAAATTACGGTATTTTAAAAAATTGCAACGAATTTTCTAGAGCTTTAAGAAATTTCAAGGGATTTCAAAACATTTTTAAGGATTTGAAATCACTTCAATTTTTTTTAAATATTATTTAAATATTTGAAGTGATTTCATAGGATTTTAGTGATTAACATTTATATATTGAAATGTAAAACTGTTTTTTTAAATAATAATTATAATTTATTTAAGATGGAAATGAAATCTACTTTCTCATGAAACATTGTATGCACCGAAATCAGAGTATAGCAACATTTTCAAATCGTAATTAGGTTTCCAAACTACCTCCTTTCCGGCTCATTAGAGACAAATATATAACAAAGGAAAAAAAATTTAGTGATTGTGAATTCTCTTTTGTTAAAGCTCTTTCAAGGGCTTTAATGAACACATTCTCCTCACGTATTTCGTGCTTCGCACTCGATTTGTTCGAAAATCTGAATTTTTCTACATTATGTTCAACATTTTTATATTAAATGTATATTACGTTTATTTATGTACCTCGGCCTGGAACAATTTTGTATGTTCTTAAATTTGATTAAATTTTTTTAAATATTCTCTTAAAATTAGTTTGTCAAAATAAAACATTATTTCGAACTTTCCCAATCTTCAAGAGTTTATTAAGTAATCTAAAAAAAATCTACATTTGGTTTGAAAATGTTTAAAATCTTTTTAAATATTCTCTTTAAAAAAACTTTTCAAAATAGAAAATCATTTAGAATTTTCCCAGAAATCATAAGAAAATTCTTCTAATCCCTCGGAACCTTCTCAAATTCTTAAAAAGCTTCTTAATTCTTTTTAATATCTTGAAATATCTACATTTTGTTTTAAATTTCTCTAACTCTTCTCAAGAATTAAAATATTTTCAAATATTTTTAAAGCTTCTAAATATCTTTCAAAATTATTCGAATTCTTCCTAAAATTTTTCTAAAAATTCTCCAAATATAAAAGAATTGCGTTAAAATCTTCTAGATTCGTTTTTGACAATTTTGGAAATCTTTTGAAATGTTTTGAATTTTTATGAATATTGTCTTAAAATTAATTTTTCAAAATAAAAAATCATTTCAAATTTTCCTAGGAATTTGAAGAAAAATTTTTCATTATTAAAACCTTTCAAAAACTTTAAAAAATTTGGAATTATTTCTGAAAATTTTTCAAAAAATTCTAAATATTTTCTAAAATGTTTCGAATTTGTTCTACAGTTCTTAAAAAAAATCTTGCAAAATTAAACAAGTTACCCTAAAATATTCTAGACTCCTTTTTGAAGGTTTGGTACATTTTTTGAAATGTTTTGAAATCTGCTAAAATATTCTCTTAAAAGTAACTATTCAAAATAGAAAATCATTTTAAATTTTCCTAGGAATCTTAAGAAAATTTTGTTTATTCTCTTTAAACCTTTGAAAAATCTACATTTTGTTTTAATAAAGGAAATTCAAATCTGAAAAAACCTCCAATTAAAATTTTTGTGACAGAAACTGTTTATATCAATCTATTGTTAACATTTGAAATATTTTTATGACTAAATGTCATTCCTACATTAATAAGAAGCATTTGTAGCAAATGGAAGATTTTTGTTACCAATATAATAACACTTCTTTTAGTATAAAAAACTTCTACGGAAACAAAATTGCCTGTACTTTGTTTTGAACTGTTTAAAAAAAAAGTTCTAGCAATTCCGGGACATATTATATAAGAAAGTTCAATTTATAAAAAAGAATTTATTGTAAATACAGAGTTTTATGATACAACAATAATTTATTTTCTGACGACGAAAATACTATTTGTTATGTCGCTTCTGTTACCTCATTTGAAGCCGATATTTAACAATCAAGAAGTCGTTGTTCCAAATGTTGAAAGTGAAGACAATCCTTTGTTTGCAGGGGTACCGATAACAGTACCCGGAAGCTGACTATCGATTCTGGCTTTGGCAACATGTTTTAAAATAACTGTAATATTGGCGGCATTGTTAACATTAATCGCTATCCACGCGAAAAAAACGTTTGATTGTCTTACAAAACATTTTGTTTAAATTATAAAAACCGATTCGATATGAAGGCATCATAAAACCAAAAAAAATCGCCTTGACAACGAATTTGGAAAATTTACATTCTGAAGATGTGTGAAATTGATCTTTTATAAAAACTGTGCCTTTGCGTGGACAGTCTGATTTAAGAAAACGGAATATCCATGTCATAAGGTGTGAAGCTGTCGCAAATAAAAACACAATTCTTTATTTCAGTTACGTTTTGTCAGTATGTAGACAGCAAATCATTTCATATAATCACTGTAGTTCCTTAAAAAATATTTCGATGACTGTCAAGCTCCTCTTACAAAACATTTGTATTGCTTTGGAAATTTGGAAAGCGAATATGATGAATGCCATACATGTTTCAAAGTAACAGAAAACAAATATTTTTAGAATGCTTTCAATTATTTCGAAACTTTAATCTTGGTTTAAATGACGCAGGGTTGCTACAGAGAATGATGTAAAAAAGAAAATATAATAATTCTTAGATTATGGTTTGGCGAACATAAGCCAGTAGCGAATCTATTCCTGTCAGCTATTTATGAAGAAGGCCAACAATTATTGAAGGGTGTTCCTATGATTGTAACAGGAATAACATCAGCTATGGAGAAGCTCTGTTTATGACTATGCAAAAATATTGGGAGACACGGTTGCCACAAAAGCATAATTTCAACATATCGCGCTTAAATTTCACAAATGGACCAAATCTTTACTTTTTCTGGACACCTCCAGTTTGACATAATAATAAACCTTATGATAAAGTACAATTTCGTTTTGTATTACTTGGAGTCTATGTATAAAATTTAAACTCAAAGACGGTATGCAAATGTTTGGAAAAGCATTCTCATGACGGCAGCTTTTCATTACAGCATAATGTTCTGCTCGATACTGACATACATTACAGCATGAACAATTTGTTATCTTTGCAAATAAACGTATATTTTGTCACGTACAGTTTACCTAGTGCAAGTGGAATTCGATACCTTAGTCTGAGTATATATTTCTGACATGTATACTATCTTATTTTCTTTAAAATATTTGATGATAATGTAGCATTGAGTTACAATTCTGTTACTCGAATTCTACTATAACGTCATTAGGAACTTGTACTTTTGAAAGTCCGCCACCTATGCAAAGGGATTCTTCAATGTTGAAACCTTGACACAAATTCATTTATCATATGAGAAGCATCTTGCTCACCTCCTCAGAAATATTTTTCTCACAAAGAAAAACCACAGCCACAACTAATAACTGAAAGTGTTCAAAGTATTCCCTGGGTAAGATGTCTTCTAAAATTATAAGGGCAAAGTAATAAAAGAAATTCTTTGTTTCTGAAGCTTTCCAGTATTTTAAATGTTTTTGATTGATCGAGGCGGTCTTTGCACGAATCCTGGTGGCTTAAGGTTTTCAAGTCTCTGATTGAGGAGATCTATGATGTGATAAAGACAGAAAGGCATATCAATATATAATCTGGATCGAACCTGAGCTTTGAAAGTGCTCTCATTATTTCTTCAAATCCGCAAGACTAAGACCGTCGAAATTGTAAAACTTTTCACAAAACATATGGGATGTCTCTTACATATATTATGGATGGCCCCTAAAGGAGTAGTTGACACAGTAATTAGAGCTGAAAATGAGTGGTTTTAATAAGTTTGTTTCACAAACACGTTTATAATCTCAATTCAACAAAATTTGGATGTCCTCCAACGTTTTTCCTTTAGTTTCAGGCATGATGTGAAAAGCTATAAAAGGAAACACAAAACATGAAAGAGCATAAAGCCAAAATACTCCGTAAATCCCAAAGGTCTCAACAGATCTTTCGAATGTCAGCTTAGTTATAAAAGCCATAAATTCTTGCACGATGTGCACCAAAGACACTGCTTGACTTTTGACTTGGATTGAAAAAATCTCAGATTGGAGTACTATTGCGGTTCCTACTAAACCCAATCCAATTGCAATTTTAAAAACTATCAAACCAATTAAAGGCAACCAAGAAACTGACGAAAGATCATCCATGTCCAAATAATTCCTTAAAAAGAAAAATAAGCCAACGATTATCAAACTTGAGGAACAGACAATGCTACAAACTAATAGAAGAAACCTCCTGCCAACATAATCAATTAGAGGAGCAAGTGGTATCATTATAATTGTTGCAGAAACTGTAAGTGTCAGGGCAGCATATTTAGGGGAAAGTATACTTGTAGATGAGGAGAGACCACCATAAGAAAATATATCTTCAGTGTAAGAAGCCATTGTTCTCAGTCCACCAAAAACTTCAGATGCGTGTGCAACTGCAAGTATTATCAAAGCTTTCCGATGACGTTTAATTGTAAATAGCATTCGCAGGCTACCTTTTTCACATTGTTCTTCTTCAATTATGACTTCCTTCATCCTCGAAATTTCCATATCTATAATTTTTGAATCTTTAGTTCCTCGAAATTTGGATAAACTTTGAGCCGCATCTTCTTCTCTTTTATGCTTTAAATAAAAATAGGGTGATTCTGGCATGAAAATAAAGGTTACAAAAAATATTATTGGAATAGAGAGAAGGGTGAGATTCATGGTATCGTATGATAGGAAAGCTCCGGCTGCAAGAGTTGTAATATTTCCAATGGATACGGATATTCTTGATATTGATACCAGGAAGCCTCTGATATCTTTGTCAGCAATTTCACCTATGAACATTACTACTACGGAATATGCTCCTCCGTAGCCGATTCCACTGACAATTCTTGCTAAATAGAGGTGGATAACATTTTTTGCAAAAAATATCATTATCCATGAAATGGTTTGTGGTAGAGCGAAAATCAGTAATACGTATTTGCGACCTATGCGATCGACCAATAGAGGGTAGAGCAGCAATCCAGAAACAGCTCCTATATTGTCTAGAGATGCTATCCAGGATCCTTGATTTGGTGTTATTGCAAATTTTGAGTTGTTGCTTTTTAGATGAGAAAGGGCTGGTGATGCCCAAGTCTGAACTGTACCACATCCAAATGTCACCAGACTCACTGTAAATGATTAAATCAGTTTCATCTATTTGATTTTGATTTTCATTTTTCATAATTCATCGCCCTAAAGTTATACTACATCATGTAGGTCATCATGAAACTTGTAATATGCTAAAGTAATAAAGTGTGCTTGTCAGGTGGTAGCGCACCGGATTTGTAAGCCAGAAGTCTGGGCTCGATTCTTGCTGCCTGCATTTTTTGCAAATTTTTTGTTTGTTCCAATTGACTATTAAATTTATTTTAAAAAAGCAAAAATATTCTTTTTTGACAACTCTTTCTTATAAAATAATGGCTAAAAATGAATAATTTGGTTAATTTAAATCAGTTTAATAGATAATGGTAATTAAAAAAAATTTGGAATGAACACACTTTCCGCTTATAAATCCGGATTGGTACCATCAAAATAAAAATTTTGAAATTTTTTTTTTTTAATTGATTTGTTCATTTTTTTCAAGATCATATAAATATAATTTTCCTAAGATTCTAAAAAATTTAAAAAGGGTTTTCTAACATTTGAGGCAAAATTTGAGTGTTTGGAAGAAATTACAAAATGTTTGATAAATTTTCGAGAAATTTTCAAATTTTTAAATACTTGTAACCTTTTCCAAATTTCTTAAATTCTTACATATTTTTTTAACTGAGTCAAATTAATCCTAAAATTTTGAAATATCTTTAAAAATTAAAAAAATTGCCTTCAAATCTTCAAAAAAAAATTCGACATTTGTAGAAATCTTTTGAAAGGTTTTGATTACTTTTTTCAAAATTTCTCTTAAGATTAATTTTTCAAAATAGAACATTTTATATTTTCCCAGGAATCTTAGGCTTAGTCTTATTTTTGCTATTATTTTGTGGTCTTTAAAAATAAACAATTATGCTTCAAAATCGTCCACAATCTTTTTCGAAATTTAGAAAATTTTTTGAAATGTTTTGAAAAATCTTTATAAATTTTCTCTTGAAATTCATTTTTCAAAATAAAAACTAAGCTAAGATTCATCTCTTTGGCTTAAAATAAACTATTTTGGTGAAAATTATTTTTTTTTCGTTATAAATTGATTAACTGAAAATTTAACTTGTACATTTTTGGTTAAAAATTCGCCTCTTTTAGTTTAGAAATCAATAATTTGGATGAAAATTCATGTATTTTATTGAAAGTTCGTCTCTTGGTTGAAAATACTTCTTGATGCTTAAAAATTAATGTTTTTGGTTGAAAAATTAACTAATTTATAAAAAATCGTTTTTATTTTCTTGAAAATTCAAGAATGTGTTTAAAAATTAACTTTTTTCAAGAAAACTATTCTTGTAGGTAAATTCATTTATTTTTGTTAAAAATTCATTATTTATGGTTGGAAATGAAAGTATTTTGTTCAAACCTTCTTTTTTTCTTCAAAATTATTTTTTCAGCTGAACATTGTACAATTTTATTTTTTGTTACAAATTTTTTTTTAGTATCAAATTCATTTCTTTCGATAAAAATGTAACTGTTTTATTGAAAATTTGTTTGTTGGATTTTTTTTGTGAAAAATTAAGTATTTTATTTGAAGTTCATATTTTTTGTTTAAATTCAACTGTTTTTTATTTAATGTTAAAATATTTATAATATTTTTTGGTTGGAGTATTAAATATTCAATTTTTTGTTGAAAATTCATCTTTTGTGGTTCAAAGTTATACTAATTTGTTAAAAAGTAATTTTTTGATTGAAGATTCATTATTTTAGTTGAAAATTCATCTCTATGGCTGAAAATTTAACTATTCTATTGGAAATTTCGCTTCTTTTTGGTTGAAAATTAATTTTACTATTTGATAATTTAACAATTTTGTTGAAAATTCGTTTTCTTTTAGTAGAAAATTAACCGTATTTAGTTAGAACTTCAAACATTTAGTTGAAAACTTATGTATTTTGTTGAAAATTTGTCTTTCTAGTAGAAACTTAATCCTTCTTGTTTGAAAACTCATATTTTTGGTTGAAAATTGAACTATTTCATTGTTGGTTCAAAATTTATCTTTATTAGTTGAAATTTTTACTATTTGGTAAAAAAAATAGAGAATGTTATCAAAACACGAACTTTGCATTTTTTTCAGTAGACAATAATGTTATGCGTAAAATGTAAGAAAAAGTGACCATTAATTAAAATATTAAATTTTTTCTCTTCAAATTGAATGACTTACACTTTTACTTTATTTTACAAATCAACTATAAACTTTTATTAATAATTTTTATATGAAAAGCTATTTTTCTCTTATTAAATTTAAATTTTTGCAGAACTAGACTTTTTCCTGTGAATTAAAAAAAATCTTCATTTTGTCACCTTAAAATTCTAAATATTGATCAATAAACATTACCACTAAATACGGCCAAATATTGAAGGGATCGATTTCCAGTTTTCGGAGACGCATTTTCTATTTTTATTCCATCAGGATTATCCACACATTCACTCCTTTCACAACACATAAATATTGATTTCAGTTTGATTTTTGAAACCAAAGTATTCAATAACTTTGTTCAATTTTGTAACTGATTGAGAATTTAATCGAGCATTAAATTTACCATACTTCAGAAGAATTTAAACCACTTTATGATTGAATAACGTTCATTTTATAGCCTGTAATCTATATCTTATCCGAATTATCATGTTGGTGTATTTTAATTTAGATTGCATTATTATAGAATATAGATTTAGTGGATTGCAAATGATTAATCAACAGTCATAATCGATTAAACGATATTCACTGGTACTATTCTTCATTTTCAAATATTTGTTGATAATAGTTCAATGATTACAAATTATTGCAATTTCAGGGTTCCTACGGGTCAAGAAATTTAGAAAATCAGGGGAAGTTAGGAAACTTAAAACTGGTCAGGGACTCAACAAATTTGGTTAAAAAGTCATTCTTTCTGGTCGAAAATTCGTCTTTTTGGATAGAAAATTCATGTCTTTTGATAGAAATTGCATCTTTTTCCTTTTTGATGTACATTTTTTTTCTTCTCGTCAACTTTGGAAACACGCATTATTTTTTTCCAACTGAACATAAAGACTGTGTACACAACTCAGAAGTCACAATGTTTCCGAAAATATTTGATTCGTTTTACATCAGCTTATACCTTCATTTTCCGAGAATGTTATTGTATAAGTTATGTTTCTTCCTTGTTAAAACACAATCATATATTCAACAGAGGCTGAAATTAAATCTACATATGTGCTATGTTAATAATTTCCGTATTCACGTCTTTCGAATAATTTTTCCTCAATCCGTTAACTTTCGAATTTCCGCTCAAGTTTTTCCTTAGTTTCAGGCATGATATGAAAGCTACCAACTGATAACAAAAAACATGAAAAAAGCGTACATCGAAACACCATAAATTCGAAGCAAACTAATTAAATTATCAAAACTTAATTTCATGAAAAACACGGCCGATTCTTTCACAATATGCAATAAAGACAATGCAGTACTTTTCATTTGACTCGAAAAAAACTCACCGACAATTACAACTGATATAGGATATAATCCTGGAGTAGATGCAACTTTAAAAACTCATAAAGTTAAAAAATAAGATACCTATTAAAACGAAACTTAAAGCACATATATGCTACCAGAACAGAAAGTCATTATCCTCCTACCAACGAAATCAAGTAAAATAGCCGTTGATAAAGCCATTAGAGTTACTAAAAATGATAATAAAGGAGAATATTGCGGTGCTATAGGAAAAAACCATTAAAACTAAGAATATCTCGACTATATGCAGAAATAACTTTCACTCCGGAAAATGTTTAGTAAGGTTTTGCGTTGTTTATCTTGAAATAATATTTGTAAAGCATTGTCGTTATTTTTTTAACTCCTCAATTATTGCTCCTGTTTCATAGAAAATTTCTTAAATGAATCCTAACAACCCTCTATCTTTGCCTTCAATTTCACCTATGTAAATTATTTTTACGGGATATGCTCCTCGGTAGCCGATTCCGCCGAAAATTCTTGCTAAATAGAGAAGGATAAGATTTTTACAAAAAATATCATCCATGAAGTTTTTTCTGGTAGGGCGAAAATCAGCAGTGTGTATTTGCGACCTATTCGATTGACCAATAAAAGGAAGTGAAGCAGTCCAAACATTGTTCCTTGTTCCCATATTGAATAGAGATGCTACCCAGGATGCTTGATTTGGTGTTATCGCAAAATGTGAGTTATTGCTTCTGAGATTAGGAAGGGCTGATGATGAACATATTCCAGCAGAACCAAATCCAAAGTTCACCAGACTCACTATAAATCCATTATTTGTTTATATTTGATTTGTTTTGTAAAAATGTTTGATTAAATATTAGGATTTAGGCGTTCAAACCGCATTTGGAAGTCGACTTCAAAGTTGTTATGATTTTCATTTTACGAATTAAATTTTAATCTTTCGATTGTGTTCTCTAAATCTGAATTGGTCAACAGTTACTAATAGAATAGTGCAAATTTGTTTATCAGTTCATTTATTAGGTATGATCTTTAGTAGATTAGATTAGATTTATTGAATCTTTGGTGCTACAGAACAGTTATACGCCTACATCTGCGTTACGAATTAACACTAGGTAACATTATACTTTTATATTTAGTATAAAACTACTTATTCAATAATTAAGGAATTTTTACATTCTCATCCTGATGAGAAGGTATTGGTTTATGTAACATTTAACATAGTCGGTTTTCATCAAATCTCCACGTTTTGAGGCCCTCTGAGTCAGAAGAAACGATTTTTAGGAAGGTGTCTGTCTGTCGATCTGTCTATCTGTCTGTAGTAGGTTGTGTGAACGATAACGTTCGAAAAAATTATTAGATTGGATTGCGCTTTGGGAATTATGAATTAATCTACTATTATTATTATTATTAATCTACTAAAGATTAGGTCAAGGTCGTTTATGGATTGATTCAGTATAATCATTTCTACTCAACGTTAATACAATCAACAAAGTTTTTCTCTAAAATTCTTTCAAATTTCATGATCATAGCTCTTTTCCTTCTTGATGTAATTTTTGTTTCTTATCAACTTTTGTAACACGCATTCATTTGTCTGAATAAATGGACTCATATCAGGATTTCTCACATTAGACGATTTTCAGTTAGCTAAAAATTACGTAGCAATCTTAGAAATCACAAAGATTCTAAAAATATTTAATTTGTTTTACGTCGGTTTATACCTTATCTTTCCGAGAATGTTATTATAAAAGTTATGTTTGTTCCTTGTTCAAACACACAACCATCTCGAAATGATATTAGGTAAAAATTGTTAGGTAACATATGTACTTATAAATAAACTAATTAAAAAAATATATAAATATGCCATGTAAATAGTTACTGCATTCCCTTCTTTGAATACTTTTTCCTCATTCCATTAACTTTTGAATTGCCGCCAAAGTTTGTCCCTTAGTTTCAGGCATGATAAGAAAGCTACCAACAGATAAGAAAAAACATAAAAAAGCATACATCCAAAAAACACCATAAATTCCAAGCAAACTAATTGATTTATCAAAACTTAATTTCATAAAAAACACGACCGGTTCTTTCCCAATGTGCAATAAAGACAATGCAGTACTTTTCACTCGACTCGAAAAAAGCTCACCAGCAATTACAACTGATACAGGATATAATCCTGCAATACATGAAACATCAAAAACTAGTAAAGTTACTAAAGGAATCCAGGAAATTGATGACATATCATTGGTTTCAAGGTAATATTTAAAAAAGAAGAATAACCCTATTAAAGTCAAACTTAAGGCACATATGATGCCAGAACATAAAGTCATTATCCTCCTACCAACGAAATCAAGTAAAGGAGCAGTTGGCAAAGCAATTAAAGTTACTACAAATGATAATAATAGTGTAGAATATTTTGGCGCTAGGGAAAAACCACTAAAACTAAAAATATCTTGACTATATGCAGAAATAACTCTCGTTCCGGAAAACAGTAGGCTTGCTAATAAAATCGCAACTATAAGTAAGGCTTTTCGTTGTCGTTTATCTTGAAATAATATTTGTAAAGCATTGTCTTTATTTTTTTCCTCCTCAATTACTGCTATTTTCATTTCCTTCATTTCCAATTCTATTGTCTCTGCGTCCTCAAACCCACGCAACCTACATAGGTTTTTACGAGCTTCTTCTTTCTGATTTCGTTTTAGATAATAATATGGAGATTCTGGCATGATGCTGAAAGTGAGGATAAATAGAATTGGAAATAACAATAGAGTCAGATTCATATTGTGGTATGAAAGAAAAGCTCCGGCTGTTAAAGCAGCAAGTTGTCCTATGCTGTAGAACAATCTTGAAATGAATATTAACAATCCTCTAATATCTTTATCTGCAATTTCACCTATGTACATTATTTGTACAGAATATGCTCCTCCGTAGCCAATTCCACTGACAATTCTTGCTAAATAGAGGTGGATAACATTTTTTGCAAAAAATATCATCATCCATGAAATCGTTTGTGGTACGGCGAAAATCAGCAGTGTGTATTTTCGACCTATTCGATCAACCAATAATGGGTAGAGCAGCAATCCAAAAATTGTTCCTACATTGAATAGAGATGCTACCCAGGATCCTTGGCTTGGTGTTATTGTAAATTCTGAGCTGTTGCTTCTGAGATGAGGAAGGGCTGGTGATGACCATATTTCAGCAGAACCAAATCCAAATGTCACCAGACTCACTAGAAATTAATTATTGGTTCATACCGTATTTACCTGGATATAAGCCGCACCTTTTTTTCGTTTTCAAGAGCTCGAAAATTGGGGTGCGGGTTATATGCGGATGCGGCCTATGTTCGGGTACATTTTTCTCAGTTCGGACTTTTGTATCCGAATATAAGCCGCACCCGCATATAAGCCGCACCCCAATTTTCGAGCTCTTGAAAACGAAAAAAATGTGCGGCTTATATGCGGGTAAATACGATATGTGTTTTATTTTGTAAAAATTTTGATTTTGTTCAATATTAGGATTTTTGTTTTTAAATCGCAGTTAAAAATCCTGAAGTTGATGTGCTTTTAATTTTACGAATTAAATTTTTATTTTTTGACCTGTCAATATTTTGCTCTCGAAATTTGTTTTAGTAAGCATGCTTTCAAGTATAAAACTACTAGTTCTTATAGTGACATTAGTAATTCTATTAATAGGGAACTTTTTCTCAATTATTGAATTAGCAGCGGATGTTTTTAGAAAAGATAGTACAATATTTTACTCAATATACCGGCCTAACCTAAAACATAGACCCATTTCTTATGTATGTTTTTGAAAAAGATAATACAATATTGCACTAAATATACTAACCTAACCAAAAATATATATCCAATGTTGTATATATTTTTGGAAAAGATAGTATAATATTGTAGTAAATGTACTACATAAACCAAAAACATAGAACATATGTGCCACATTACCCCATGTGCTATATTGCCCCATCGATCCAATTTTTTGTAAACCTATGTTTATTTTCCTGAAACGGGGCTTACGCACGGACTTGTTGATTTAAAAGTTTTTTTATTATAAGTACTTTTGGAGTAAAGAAAAATCATTACTAATTCAATTAGTAAGAAAAAAATTCTTACAAAATGAATTAATAACAATTTTACTAGCTGAGTCATTAGTTTTCTTCTAGAGATCAGTAAAATTTTTTACTAAATCAATCATTTTTCTTAGCGACTTCGTAATAATCTGAGAAAGTTACCAATTCATAAAAAAATTCGTTACTAATATAATTAGTAAGAATTTTTTTCTTACTATTTGTAGTTCTCTCTAAATTTGCATTAGTAAAAAGTTACTAATCAAATAGTGTAAATTCGTTTATCAATAGATTGAATAAACATGATTTTTAGTAGAAAACTACTAATTCGTATAGTAAAATCATTAGTATTCAATTTAGGGAATTTCTTCTTACTCTTAACTTTTCATAATTTTACTAACTACGAATTTTTTCTTATCAATTTAATTAAAACTGATTTGATTATGAATTAGTTGTTTTCGACTAAATATTAGTAAGTGAATTAGTAAAAAGTTACTAATGAAATAGTGCGACTCCGTTTATGAATTGACTTATCAACCATTTTCAGTAGTCTTTAGTAGAATACTAATTCACGGTAAAATCGTTACTACTTCAATCAGTAAAAATCTTTAGTAGAAAATCACTAATTCATAGTAAACTCGTTACTAATGCAATTAGAAAGGAAATTTTTCTTTCTAATTGAATTAAAAATGATTTTCTTATGAATTGGTCGTTTTGGATTAGGAATTAGTAAGTGATCTGAGTTAGTGAAAAATTAGTAATGAAATAGTGCGAAGTCATTTATCAATTCATTTAGTAACATTTTTGCTTAGTCTCTAGTAGAAGACTAATTCAAGGTAAAATATTTACTAATTCAATCAGTAAAAAATTTATTTCAAATTGAATTAGTTTACTAAATCAATTCATATGCGACTTCATAATAAAATTTAGTACAAAACTACTAATTCATAGTAAAATTGTTACTAATGCAAATTCTAAGACAATTTTTTATTACTAATTGAATTAAAAATTATTTCCTAATGAATTTTATCAATTCATTCAGTAACATTTTTGCTAGTCTTTAGTAGAAGACTAATTCATGAAAAAATCGTTTCTAATTCAATCAGTAAAAAAATGTCATACGGATTGAATCAGTAACGATTTTACTATCTGAATTATTATTTTTCTTCTAAAGATCAGTAGAAATCATTACTAAATCAATTTATAAATTTACTATAATTTTATTTATAAAAGTCAATCTTCAAACAGATAGTTGAATTTTCTACTAAAAAGATCAATTTTCAAGAAAAGAAAAAGGAATTTAAAAAAAATTAGTTAAATTTTCAACCGAAAAATGTTTTGTCAACTGAAATGATTAATTTTGAAGCATAAAAATTAATTTTAAACCAAAATAGACGAATTTTCAATAAAATACATAATTCATATTTTTGGTTGAAAATTCCTGTACTTTGTTAGAAATTCATCTATTTTGATAAAAAATACATCTTATTGGTTGAAAATTTATCTTCTTTGTTGAAAATTAGTTTTTTCTTATTTAGAATTAATTTTTTTCAACTAAAAATATAACTGTTTCATTTTTTATCGAAAATTTATCATTTCTAATAGAAACTTATCTTCCTTAGTTGAAAATTATACTATTTCGTTGAAAATTTACTTTAATTTTATTGAAAATTAATTTGTTTACTGAAAATTTAACTATTCTATGTTTAGTTGAAAATTCATCTGTTTTAGGTGAAAATTCATTTCTTTGGTTGAAAATTTAACTATTTTGTTGAAAATTCATTTCTTTTTTGGTTGAAAATTTATTTTACTAACTGAAAATTTAAGTATTTTATTTTTGGTAGAAAATTGATCTTTTCAGTTGAAAATTCATGAATTTGGTTACAAATTTATCTTTTTGGTTGAAAATTATTTTTTTCTTATTTAGAATCAATTTTTTAACTAAAAATGTAACTGTTCCATTTCTTGTCGAAAGTTTATCATTTTTGATATAAATTTATCGTTCTTAGTTGAAAATTATACTATTTCGTTGAAAATTTACTTTAATTTAATTGAAAATTAATTTTTTACTGAAAATTTAACTATTTTATTTTTGGTAGAAAATTGATCTTTCCAGTTGAAAATTCATGAACTTGGTTAAAAATTAAAGATTTTTAGTTGAAGATTCAGCATTTTAGTTAAAAATTCACTTTTTGTATTTTTAGATGAAAATTAATAAATTTTGCTGAAAATTCGTTTCTTGTTTAAAATTTATTTTTTTAATTGCAGATTGAAATATTATATTCTTGGTTTTTAAATTCATCTTTTTTTGTTGAAAATTTATAAAATTTATTGAAATTGTATCTTTCTGGTAGAAAATTTCTATTTAGGGTCTAAAATTGAATTATTTTGTTGAGAATTCCTTTTTTTGGTTGAAAATTGGTTGTTTTAACTGAAAATTTAATCTTCTATTTTTGATCAAAAAATTATTTTTTTATGAAAAAAACAAACTGTTTTGTTGAAAATTCGTTTATTTTTTCGTTGAAAATTTATTTCACTAACTGAAAATTTAACTGTATTTTTTTTTTTTTAGAAAATTTATCTTTTCCGTTGAAAATTCATGAATTTGGTTAAAAATTAAATTTTTTTAGTTGAAGATTCATAATTTTAGTTGAAAATTAACTTTTTATATTTTTAGATGAAAATTAATTAATTTTGCTGAAATCTCGTTTTTTTTGTTTGTTTACAATTTACATTTCTAAATGAAAATTGAACTATTATATTCTTGGTTTGTAAATTTATATTTTTTAGTTGAAATTTTATATATTTTATTGAAATTGTATCTTTTTTGGTAGAAAATTCATCTTTAGGGTCTAAAATTGAATTATTTTGTTAAAAATTCATTATTTGGGGGTTGAAAATTGGTTGTTTTAACTGAAAATTTAATTCTTCTATTTTTGGCTTAAAAAATAATTTTTTTATGAAAAAAACAAACTATTTTGTTGATTTTTTTTTCTTGGACCATTTATTTTTCTAACATTTTACCTATTCTAATTTTGATTGAAAATTGATCTTTTTTAGATGAAAATTCATATACTTCGTTGAAAATGTGTTTTTTTTTGTGGAAAATTAATTTTTTGGATAGAAAATTCAACTAACTAGTTGGTTAAAAAATTCACATTTTCATTGAAGATTCATAATTTTAGTTAAAAATTCATTTATTTGATTGAAAATTTAAAAATTTTGTTGAAGATTCGTTTCTTTTTTCGTTGGAAATTTATTTTACTTACTGAAAATTGGATCATTTTATTTTTGGTAGAAAATTGATCATTTTAGTTAAAATTCATTTCTTTGACTGAAAATTGAACTATTTTGTTGAAAATTCGTTTCTTTTTTGGTTGAAAATTTATTTTACTAACTGAAAATTTAACTGTTTGTTTTTTTAGAAAATTCATCTTTTCAGTTGAAAATTCGTGAATTTGGTAAAAATTAAATTTTTTTAGTTGAAGATTCAGCATTTTAGTTAAAAATTGACTTTTTTTATTTTTAGATGAAAATTAATTAATTTTGCTTAAAACTCGTTTTTTTGTTTGTTTACAATTTACATTTCTAAATGCAAATTGAACTATTATAATCTTGGTTTGTAAATTCATCCTTTTTTGTTGAAAATTTATCAAATTTATTGAAATTGTATCTTTTTGGTAGAAAATTCATCTTTAGGGTCTAAAATTAAATTATTTTGTTGAGAATTCCTTTTTTTGGTTGAAAATTGGTTGTTTTAACTGAAAATTTTATTCTTATGTTTTTGGTTAAAAAAAACTATTTTGTTAAAAATTCGCTTTTTTTGTGAAACATTTATTTTTCTAACACTTTAACTATTCCAATTTTTGTTGAAAATTTGTCATTTTTAGATGAAAATTCATGTACTTCATTGAAAATGTGATTTTTTTTGTAGAAAATTAATTTTTTGGGTTGAAAATTGAACTAAATAGTTGGTTGAAAATTCATGTTTTCGATTGAAGATTCATCATTTTATTTAAAAATTAATTTCTTTGGTTGAAAATTTATTTTTTTGACTTGAAAATGCAACTAAAAAGTGTTTAAAATATATTTAGAAACATAATTTTTGTTGCGAAATTTAAATAATCTAATTATTATTAATAATAGAAAGTACGATTTGTTTAAAATCCTAATTGAAAATGCTCATAAATGCTCATTAAATTCTCAAAGCAATGATTTATTTTTATTTAAAATTAATAATTGCATTGAGAAATTTTTTATTCAATTATTGTATTTTAAATTTAAACAATAATTTTGTTAAATAGATTTAATTAAGATAAATATATTTAATTTTTAAAAATTTCTCAATGCAGTTATTGCTTTGAGAATTTAATGAGAATTTATGAGCAAAAAATTAATAATTTTATTTATTTAAACTCTTCAGAAAACTAGTCAAATCAAGTTATTTTCGATCAAATAATGTTGCGTTAACAAAATTGCAATCTTAAAAAAAAATGAATTGTAACTTTTAAAAAGCTTATAAAAAAAGTTACCACTAAAAACAGCAGAATATTGTAGTAGACGGTTTCCTTTTATCCGAGGCACTTTTTCTATTTTATTTTCACTAGGATTCACAACAAATTCACTACTATCAGAGCACAAAAATAGTGATTTCAGTTTCATCCTCAAGAATAAATTTATTTTTATAATCCCAATCACTTTTATCGTTTTTCAATTTCAATTTCACTTTTGTATGCACAATGTGCTGCGAGAGACTTTAAACGTCTTCTGAAAAAACTTCTTTTGAAAATGAATATCCCATACGAATCGTAATTATATGCTCAATCAGATATGAATAAAATTACCATAAATCGTTATAAAATAAATGAGATATTTTATTATTTGTTAATTAATCAGACTTGTGCTCTTTCCTTTTCTATTTTTTACACCATTAATTAATATTAATTAATTATTTTTTTAACTCTTCTCTTCTCGACTTACTTTGCTTTAATAATATTTTTCCTCTGGCGGCAAAAAGTGTATGGTCTTATCTCCATTCTTATCCTTATAATGACGCTATCACATTTTTTTTAGTATCTTCTGAGAAAATTCACACATCTCTGAATGCGGTTATTTTTTAAATTGATTGTGGATTTTGTGATGAAATTTTGGGACGACTGTAAAAAAGAGAATATTCGAAAAAGAACATTTCCGAAATTATAAAATTGCAGAAATATAAAAATCCCGAATAATAAAATTCCCGAATAGTTGATAATATTACCGAGTTTGAAAATTTTCTAATAATAATATTCACGATAGAAAGTAGCCGAATTATAAAACATCCGACACTGTCAAATTCCCGACGTTATAAAATTCCCGAATTTAATCAATTAAAAATTGTTCTTTAATTAATATGATTAATTTATTATAAATACAATAAGGAATATTTTTACGAAAGAAATTTTTCTTCAAGTGTTCAATCTATTTAAAAAAATTATTGTTCAAATTGACAATAAGAATAATTGTATTTTTTTAAATTATTGCTCTTATAATACAAATTTTTTTCTTGTATTGTGCTTTTGCATTGAGAAATGTTTGTTTTCAATTATTTTTATTTCAAGTTCAAGCAATAATTTAAATAAATACATTGAACGTCCAGAATTGTGTTTTATAATAATACTTCATTATTGTATTTTTAGTGAATTAATATGATTGTTTTTAAACCATTTTTTCTTTATTTTTCAAATTGCATAATTTTCTATTTCGGGAGTTTTGCAATATCGGATATTCTATATATTTCGGCAATTTTATAATTTCTTGAATTTTCTTTTTCGAATATTTTCTCTTTCGGGAATTTTACAGTGTCAAGATATTTATTTTTCGGAATTTTTTAATCGTCCCCAAAATTTTTCAGACAAATTTTTTAATTCTATAAAACTAATGAATCTGTAAGCTAAAAATACGACTTTTTTATAAAACAATTGAATTTTAAGCCCGCAGAAATGAGTTTTCCACAAAATAGTTGAATTTTCTGCGAAACTGTGAAATTTGCAAAAAACTAAAATATACATTTTCAACAAGAAAGTTATTTTTCAACAAAATAGTTGAATATTCAACCAAAAGAGATTACTATTCAACCAAACAGTTGACTTTTCCACCAAAAAAAGATGAAATTTCTAAGAAAAGAGATGAATTATATTCAACCCAAAAAAACGAATTTCCAGGCAAAAAAATGAATTTTTAACGAAATTATTGAATCCTCAACCAAAACAGATTATTTTTTAACTAAAAAGTTAAATTTTCTAGCGAACTATTAAAATTTTAAACCAAAAAGACGAATTTTCTACAAAACAGTGGAATTTTTAAACCGATAATATAAATTTTCAGCAAGAAAGTTATTTTTCAACAAAATAGTTGAATCCTCAACCAAAAAGACTTTTCCACCAGAAAGATAAAATTTCTAAGAAAAGATATGAATTTTCAACCTGAAAACCCGAATTTTCAAAAAAAAAAAAAATGAATTTTTAACCAAAAAGTTGAATTTTCAAGCAAACTGTTAAAATTAGAAACCAAAAAGACAAATCTTCTATAAAAAATTGAAATTTTCAACAAGAAAGTTATTTACAACAAAATAGTTGAATACTCAACCAAAACAGATTACTTTTCAAACAAACAAAAAAATATTTTTCAAGCCAAAAAGATTAATTTTCCACCAAACTGATGAAGTTTCAAACCGAGAATATTAATTTTTAACCAAATATTTGACTTTTCTACGTAAAAACATAAATTTTCAACGAAGAAGATTATGTTTTTATCAATAAAACGAATTTTCAACAAAATATATTGCTTTCCAAGATAATTATTTCGTCCTTACTATTATTCATACTTGATTAATAATTTAACTTACGTAGTTATATTTATGTTATATATTTATTTATTTTGACTATATTTATGTACAAATAATTTATTCAAGTGCTTCAATATCATACAAATGCATTTTATTAGTATAGCTGTAACAAAAAATTTAATTTTAATTATAAAAATTAATTAAGAACGTCCAATAATCAACTTTTAAAAAGTTATACTGATTGTAGTAAAAAAGTTCGGAATAATAAAATTCCCGACAGAAAATTGCCGAATTATAAAATATCTGAAATAGAAAATTCCCGAATTTAAACAATGAATTTTTTTTTAAATAAGTATTTATGAAAAATACAATAAACAGATATTTCTACAAAAAAAAATGATTTTTAATGCTTAAAGTTTCTAAAATTATTATTTGAATTTAAAATAATGATCATTTTTGAGAAACTTCATCCAGAAATATATTTTTTTTCAATTATTGTTATTTTAAATTCAAACAATAATTTTAGAAACTTTAAACATAAAAAATCTTTTTCTATATAAATATTTTATTATTTTTATTAAATAACTAATATTTATAAATTTTTTTAATTGTTTATAAATTCGGATATTTTCTAATTCGGCAATTTTCTGTCTGGAATTTTAAAATTTGGTAATATTATAAACCGTCGGAAATTTTATTATTCGGGAATTATATAATTTGGAAATTTTATTCATCGGGAATTTTATTATTCGTGAATTTTACAATGTCGTGCATTTTATTTTTCGTGATTTTTCAGTCGTCCCCTGTTTTTTCAAGTCACAGATAACATTTTTTTATGCATTTAATTTTTTTTTTTTTGTAACAGTTCGAAATTTTTTTCATTTACAATTGAAAAAGTAGTGCATTAAACGAATTAATTAAGAAGAAGAATCAGGGTGGCGGTCTTAATCGAGGAAAAAAAATCCTGGTCATTTTTCGGTCATTGTAATAAAAAATTCAAAATTTTTCATTTGAAGTAATCAAAACTGGTCTGAAAATTAAAGTGCATACTCAAATTTTGAACTTTTATCATTTAAGCTTAAACCATTTTTAATTCAAAAATTTTTAATGTAACTGATACAGGAAAATTTCCGAATTATGAAATTCCCGAATCCGCACAGTTAAAAAATTGTTTCAATAATAAATAAATGATATAATATTGAATAAAATAACAAATATGTTCATCAGATAAAAGTATTTTATTTATCATTTTTTAGTTTAGGATTAAAAAATTTTTTAATTGTATAGATTCGAGAATTTGATAAATTTATGTTCCGGGATTTTTCATTCGTCCCTGAAAAATCACCTCTTTTGGTAGAAATTTTTTTTTTGTTGTTGTTAAAAATGCAACTTTAGTTGCAAATCAATCTGTTTTCGTTGAGGATTCAACTACCTAATGGTTAAACTACTTTTTTTTAATTTATTTTTTAGATTGAAGATTCATAATTTTAGTTGAAAATTAAACTATTTGGGTAAAAATTCGACTTTTTGTTTGAAAATTCATCTATTTTGGTATAAATTAAATTTGTTGGTTAAAAATGAACATTTTTTGGTTGGGCATTCCACTATTTTGTTGAAAATTCGCCTTTTTGATAGAATTCTACTATTTTTTTGTTTAAAATTGTAATTTCTTCGAGTTGAAATATCAAATATTACATTTTTCACTGAAAAAAAAAACCGTTTTGGTTGAAGATTCAACTACTTGGTCGAAAGTTGAACTAATTTGTTAAAAATTCTTTTTTTTTTGGTTGAACATTCATCACTTTACTGGAAAATTGATGTCTTCGGTTGAAAATTTAACTATTTTGTTAATTTGTTTTATTTGGCTGAAAATTAATTTTTATTGAACATTTAACTGTTCTATTTTTGGAAAAAATTCATCCAGTTTGAAATTCATCTTTTGGGTTAAAATCTCAACTATTTGATTAAAAATTCTATTTTGTTGTTAAAGATTCATCATTTAAGTTGAAAATTGATGTCTTTGGTGGAAAATTTAACTATTTTGTTTAAAATTCGGATCAAATCCCGAATTGGAAAATTCCCGAAACCATAAAATTCCCGAATCCATAAAATTCCCGAATTTAAACAAGTGAAAAAAAGTTTTTTAATCAATATTATTTATTTATTAAGAATATAAGAATGAAATATTCAAGCGATATAAGCTAAAAAAAAAATTAAAATATTTCATTATTGTATTTTTAATAAATAAATAATGTTTTCTAAAAAAATGTTTTAATTGTTTAAATTGGGAAAGTGCCGGGAAGTTTAGTGTCGAATATTTTATAATAATAAAATCCCCGACAGAAAATTAACGAATTATAAAATATCCGAACTAGAAAATTCCAGAATTTAAACAATTAAAAAAAATTGTTTTTTATTATTTATTTATTAAAAATACAATAGCCCATTTTTTATCAAAGAGACGATTTTTTTAATGTTTAAAGTTTTTAAAATTATTGTTTGAATTTAAAATAATAATAATTGAAAAAATACATTTCTCGATGAAAGATTTTATTTGAAAATGTGCCTAGCATTTTTGAAAAATTACAAAAAATTAGAACACAGTTAAATATAACCAAAAAGGATGAATTTTCAGCAAAATACTTTAATCCTCAACTGAACCAGATTAATTTTTAACAATACATTTGCATTTAAAAAAATGAGTTTCTACTACAAAAGATGAATTTTCAACCAAATTTGTAAATTTTTAACCAAATAGTTAAATTTTTCCCCAGAAAACACGAATTTTCAACAAATTACAAAATTTTTTCAACTAAAGATTTTGAACAATGTATGTGATGTTAGTTCAAATTTTAATTGATTAACTTATAGTTAAATATAGTTAAATTTTTATTAAGGAGCATTAATTTTCGATAAAAAAATGAATTTTCTATAAAACAGTATAATTTTGTACCAAATGGTTGAATTTTATACCAAATTGTTTAATTTTCGAACCGAAAATATGAATTTTTTAGAAAACAGTTGAATTTTCAACAAAATAATTAAATTTTCAGTGTAAACAAATAATTTGTAACAAAAAAATGAATTTTCAACCAAAGTTATGAATCTTTGAATAAAAAATAGTCTTTTAAGAAACTATTTCAACTTTCAACCAAGGACTTGAATTTTCAATCTAAAAAGATGAATTTTCAAGGAAAAATGTAATAGCTGATATTTCAACAAAAAACATTTTTATTTAATGTAAAAAACACTTGGATTTAACCAAGAAAACCGATTTTTCAACAAAATACATAAATTTTGAACCAAATAGTTAAATTTTCTGTCAAACTGTTTAATTTTTGAGCCGGAAATACGACATTTTTACAAATAAGTTTAATTTTCAACCCGGAAATGTGAACTTTTATCGAAAAAGGTAATTAAACCGGGCACTTACATTTTTCACCAAATAAGATGAAATTTTTATAGGAAGAGATATATTTTGAAAACCAAAAGATGAACAAAATATGTAGTTGAATTTTCAATCAGAATAAAATTTGTTAGTCAAGAAAGAAAAAAAATGTCAATCAAATTGTTCAATTATCAAGCTAAAATAACGAGTTTTAAACGAAACAGTTGAATTTGAACCAAAAGGTATGACTTTAATAAAATTGTCAAATTTTCCAAAAAATAATTCAATTTTGAACCAAATAATGAAATGTGTAAATAAAAAACATGATTTCTTAACGAAAAATTTAATAATACTTTTCAATCGAGAATAATGAACTTTCAACCAAAAATAGTTGGATTTTCTTATTGGATTCTATTATTTCAGCATATTCGATAAATAAATAAGAATTTTGATAATTTATAGACTAAAGAATAACATTTTAAATAAACATTGAAGTTCATTTTTAATACTTGAAAAATTGTATGACACTATCATCTAAATATCTCTTAAACTTGAATTTGTTCTAAAATTTTGTTTGAAAATCTTTTATATTCTTTTTCAAAATTTTAGGAAATAATTAGAAAAGGTTTTTTTTAATCTTTTTCAATTTTCTCTTAGAATTCATTTTAAAAAAAACATGAGATTTTCCCATTTTAATCTTTTCCAGCTTATCATAATTTTTAAAACTTCTAAATATCTATTAAAGTTACTTACATTATTCATAAAATTTTATAATCTTGCAAAACTTAACAATTTTGCTTTAAAATCTTCTACATTCTGTTTCGAAATTCGAGGAAATCATTTTAAACATTTTCCAAATTTCTATCAAAAATATTTTTTTTTAAACAAAAAATCATTTGAAAATTTCCCAGAAATCCCGAATCTCAAGATTTTTTTTTTAATTGTTTAGAAACATTTAGAAATAAATTTTATCATAAAATAAAATTACTTTTTTGGAAATTTGGATTTACAAACAAATTATAATCTTCAAAAACTTCTAAAATTCCTAAATATCGTTAAAACTGACTGAAATTTTTCCTAAAATGGTCTTAAAATCTTCCGAATTCTTCTTTTGTAATATTTTCAAGTATATTTAAATATTCTCCTAAAATTAATTTTTCAATAAAATGAAGAATAAATTTAAATATTCGCAGGAAACTTAAGAAAATTTGTTTATTGTCATGAAACCTTTCAAAATCGTTAAAAAAAATTCAAAATTTTATTTCGAAATCTGAAAAATCTACATTTGGTTTTTAGTTTTTCGAAATGTTTGCAAATTTTTTAATATTTTTGAAACTTTATATTTTTAAAAGATTCGAATTTTTTTAAATCTTCCAT